>JAWPHD010004340.1:0-190456 GCA_037043455.1 Cyrtodaria siliqua | reverse complement strand
TAGGGGTGAGGGGTTCAGACTCCAACTGAACAGTAGCGGGGGATCTAGGGGTGAGTGGGGTCCAGACTCTAACTGAACAGTAGCGGAGGATCTAGGGGTGACGGGGGGCCCAGACTCCAACTGAACAGTAGCGGAGGATCTAGGGGTGACGGGGGTCCAGACTCCAACTGAACAGTAGCGGAGGATCTAGGGGTGACGTGACAGGGGTCCAGACTCCAACTGAACAGTAGCGAAGGATCTAGGGGTGAGTGGCCCTCCCACCCCGGAAAACACACAGGGGTGGGGCCATTTATTAATGAGGAAAGTAAATATTTAATGAATGAAAGATGATGATTTTATTAACCCAGATCTACCATTCAAAGGGTTATATCTCAGCTTTTATTGACACAGCCTTGATAGACAAAACAGAGTTGGTATGAAATAGGTCATTAGCCTACAGAACGAAAAATGTGAACTGACATTAACCATAACTGTACAAAATTATATATTAAATGTATGCATATTATTGTCAGATAAAACAATTTAAATTAGTATAATGAATCCGATTCATCACAAAAAATATATATATAAAAAAAGAAAATGGTTGGTGAGGGGAGCGATTGTGACCTCTGTGACCATGACAAAAATGGGGCTTGCTGGTTTGTACATCTGTTGGAATACATGTAAAACCACTCCTCAAAACTCTGCTTAATTCATAATGTCTACACATTATGCAAACATACCTTGCATACACACTCAGCCCAGGGAAGACACAAAATATCCGCTAATTGACCTGACATGACTTACAGTGCAGGTCATACACATGACTTACAGTGCAGGTCATACAGCATGCCTGTCAGAGCAGAAGACAGATAGGTGATTATAGCCAGTAATTAGGCCATAAGCCATGAAATGCAATGTTACACCAACGTACTCTTACCCAATACTGCCAAGGTTGGTCATTGACCATGAATATATTATATTATGATCACTGCAGTCATTTATTTCATAATTTGTAATAATTATGAGGGGAATTATTTTTTTTATTGGTCTCAAGGCTATTTTGGTCAATCAATTAAATAACAGTTACTGACAAAACTTGAAGGCGAATATTTTAAGATGGTTGCTGATTGAGTAATAAGCAGTAAATGATTTGTGGGCGAGTCGTTATGAATGAGGTTGAAATCCCATGCCAGTATCCCCTTTCAAAACAGCAAGTAAATTAATAAATTATTGGACATTTATCCATTCAATGTTCAAGGTTGTGCATTGGGGAAACTAGATCTTGAAACTGGCCTATAAATGAAGGCAAGATTGAGGGTACTCAATGCAATGGATAAAATGGAAGATACCAGAGTTATTTAAAAATATCTAATATAAAAAAGTATGCACTGAACTGAATTGGGGTTTTAAGGCGCACCAACACATGAAAGGTTATATGGCGCCTAACAGGAATGAACATGCCAGGCTCATCCTCCATTTACATTGGATAAAAAGGAGAATTGGCCTAGAAACTTCTCACCGGCAGAACTGCAGAGTTCCTGCAAATTCTATTGAAGACACTCCATTTAAGCTGGAGCCATGTTTATTGTTTTTCTGCACGAATTATGAATGGCTGAAAAACGTATACATTTGTACAAGGTTTTTCTTTAAGCATATATAACAAATCACTACATCTGAACAAACACAAAATGTTGATAACAATAAAGATTTCAATTGAAGACGCTGGTGAATCGCTATCTTAACAATTTCACAATGTCCATAATGTGATATTTGAAAAAATAACCCAGGTCAAAAATAAACCAGGTCAGACTCCGACACATTCCACCATATTCTATTTCCAAATAAAATTGACACCATGTATACAAATGAATATTTAATGGTACAAAATTGTAAACGGATGAGAAGCTGTTTAACATAAAATGATGTCTAACTGCATGTATGCAAGTCACACACGACTGTCTATATGCTAAAGAAAACGACTGTCCTGAATATTTTCAATATGTTGATAACTTCAATTTTTTATTTCTGAAGTCACCTTGAGTATATCAATACAGTCTGGATTTTTCTGTGGGCTATAACAACAAGTACCCTATTTAAATATCATGATATATACAAACAAAATCTATGAACATGTTAAAGCATAATCGTCAATATTTTCAGGCTTCAAAAGAGGCAACGCATATAACCGAGGGCCATGATGCGCACATTTATGCTAGTAAGGTCTAGGGGCATGCCTACACCTGCATTCAAAGAAATTAGGATTTGTGTTCACTAGCCCGAATTATTATATAATCAGTCGGGCTATTGCAATTTTCATTAGCCCGACTATATACAATTTCTAGATATTTACTGAAAAAAATGACTATCATAGTTTTTCAACTTAGGTTTAGTGCTCCACTGCTACCTGCACCCCCCCCCCCCCCCCGCCCCCCCCCCCCCCCCCCCCCCCCCCCCCCCCCCCCCCCCCCCACACACACACACAGATCCATACACCCTTGAAACCTAGATAACCTGAGATGCATTTTCCAGCTTAGGGCCCTGAAAATTACAAACTGTCAGGATTTTTTACATGTAGTGTTTGCAACCTACATGACTTAGCTAAGAAATTTTCGGAACAAAGTAAACTCGATCACCACTTTCAACTTGTCAGAATTAATTACATGCCAGTAGCATAGCTACATATCAGGCCAAAAGGCCCGGGCCTGCACATAGTATTCACATGCATGGTTGAAAAATATAACAATGACATAGTGTATAAATTTGTTGACTTTGAAGTGTGATTTTGCTTAAATTTTATATATCTAAATATATGTCAAAACGCACCAGAGACGTCCTATGTTTTCAAAATTTCCCGGACCCCACTAGAAATAGTCGGGCCTAGCTGCACATCAAAAAAGGTCTAGCTACGCCCCTGCATGTATACATATATATTGTAGCAATATGCAGCTGAGATTGGACATCCCACCATTCATTGCACACAATTTCAAAACAACAGTTTAAAGGTATAACATGCCCAGGACAAAACTCTAAAAAAAAAGAAGGAATAACTAGATGCCCATGTCGAGCCAGTCAGTTTACATTAATACACTGCGAGGAAACTAGGGTTAAAGGCTAGACATTGCTGAAAGCAGCAGTGGAAGCTTAGAACATGTGTGCAGTGGTTAAGTTTGAGTTCTACTTCCGGTCGGTTGTGTGGACGCTTGTTTTGGTTGTTTAGTTAGTGAAATCAAGCGTTCACATTCGGCTGCAAAAACGTCGATCTCGAAGTTTGCTTCGGCGAAGAACTCTTTTAGAGTACTTTAAACCTCAAACGGAGCAAGTATCATCCCAACATATAGTAAAGTCAATTATTGATGAAATAATTACCAGTGTTATCACGCCAAAAAGTAAACATGTCGGTAAATCTGTTAATAAAAACACGTATATTTCATAGCAAAAATGTTTTCCGTGGCTCGAAATCCATCGTGATAATAACGAAAACGTAAAATTGAAATGTTCAGTTTGCAGTAAGCATGGTATGAACAATACTTGGACGAATGAAGGTACACCAAATGTACAGAAATCTACCATTCAGAGGCAACTGAGGCCAAGGATCACGACCAAGCTGTTAAAACATAGTAAAAAACGTCAGCATTGAGTGCAAGTGGGACTGTGGTAGAGTTATGATTATCATGTACAGACCCAGACATTTTTCTTACGAGAACTGTTTATACAATGATGAAAAATAAAATGCCAATAGAGAAAGTTAACCCTAAACTGGAACTGCAAAGCTTGAATGGGTTAGAAATGCCATATAAAAATCTAAGCCGGACTACAATTACAGAAATTCAGAATATTATTGTGGCAGTTTTAAGAAAAGACCTTGTTGAAAAAATAAACAGTTCAGAACGACATAACTGTGTCAAAGCGTCTGTCCATCTGTATCCGTTATGTCAGTGCAGGTACATCTGTTACAACACTGCGAAGTACCTGATGGTGGTGCATACACAATTACAGAAACTTTATGTTACTATCTGAAAAACTGTAATATCGATGTAGTAACGGATGTGTGATGATGGGTAAAAAAACGGGGTTGGGGTGCAAATGCAATCCAAACATGCACCGATCATAACGCAATCCCCATTGTGTAGCGCACAGACTAAACTTGGCTGTGACGGATTCTATAAAGAAAATCGAACCACTGAACAAACTAAAGAATAAGTTTGCTGAACTGTACAATTTTATGTCTGCTTCTGAATTGCAAAAAGGACAAAAGCTTGAAAACAAATGCAGAAAGTGTTGGAAGAGCCCGTGTTAACTGAAGGAGCCTTACTCTGTAAGGTGGCTTGGCCTCAAGCGGGCAGTGGAGGCAGTATATGAATCATATGGTGCCATCTTAGCAACCTTATAACAAATGGCTATTGATAATCCAGCTGCAAAAGGGTTGTACAAGTACTTTGCTCATTATAAAACAGCACTGCTAATAGGCCTAACGACTGACATTCACTCCCAGCTAGGTGTGCTATGTTGTCAACTTCAGACACAGAACCTGATTTTCAGTGATGTTGCACCATTGATTGACAGCACAGTAAACTGGAATTATTGAAATCACAAGATGGTATAGGTTACAGTGGTATGAAAGCAGCCATCACTGTAAAAGATGGCAAAGCATATTACAAAGGAGATGAATTGAAATATTACAGCAAAGAAGTTGAGTCTCAGTTTGACAATGTGAAAACTACTTTACCTGACCAATATTATTTCAAACATCCACTAAAAAAAATAAGGAAACATGACAGTGAAGTCTTCTTGTTTTTGAGTCAATAACTTGAGCCATCAACGGTTTAAATCAGGTTGCATCAGAGGAATGCAGAGGAATGCAAAAAAAGCCATCACCTGTTTGGCTGATAAATATGGAAGCCAGAAGATTGTGAACGCTACTGAGGGTGACCTTCTGTCTGGGGTGACAGTTGTAGAAAAAAACAGTTCAACCTTTGTTAAATGGATATGAACTTCAAAAAGAATGGCAGGAATTAAACTTAAAATAAAACAACAACATCAATGGAAGTTTAATAATCATTTATTTTATTTTAAACAGAGATTTAAAATGACATAATATCATAACAAAGGGAATAAAGGGAAAGATCATTTAACCAATAAACTACATATAATTTTTTGTAACATTCTTTCAGGTCATCAATGAGCATTATGGCCTTGGAATCTCTGCTTCTTGTCGGCTAATGTGGTCCACCTACAGCAGATTTTGATCCAGTCTTTTTAACAATACAGTGGCTTGCAAAATCAAGGAGGAGGACTAGACTATCACTGGAATATACTCTTAGAGCAGATGGCATGTTGTTCAAGAAACAGAAAAAATGTCATGCTAAATAAAACTGCTTAAAATGGTCTTAACAGTACACTACATGTCATGTGTATTATAGCACACCACTAAATATGTGGTTAACAACTGAACTGTTTGAACACTTGCTGTGTTTAAGTCAATTAGATAAAGGAGACTATTTAAATATAGTTTACAGTTTTGAATTTCTTTAACTATGTTTATCAAAGTATTTTAAAAGCACTGATATTATTCATTAATATGAATTAGTAGGATACGTTTGCCATCGACTCATTTGCTCTATACATTTCACAAATTAAAAAGAAAAAATCCTGCAAAATCAGCTTTTTACTCATGAAATTTAATTTTAATGAGTAAAAACCCAAGTGGCTCAAAAATTATCTATGGCTCTGATTTGTGCCAAACAATTTCAAAATCCCTTTATGCATGACAATGTTACAGCCCGGACAAGATTAGACTACATGAACTGCATGACCTTTAACAGTGACCTTGACCTTTGAGCTGGAGGCCCGTATGTTGTACACGACACATCGTCCTCTTGTGGTGATCATTTGTGCCAAGTTATTTCAAAATCCCTCTATGCATGACAAAAATACAGCCTGCATGAACTGCATGACCTCTAAGTGTGACCTTGACCTTTGAGCTGGAGGCCTGGGTGTTGCGTGTGACACATCATCCTCTTATGGTGATCATTTGTGCCAAGTTATTTCTCTAAATTTCTCTATGCATGACAAAGTTATAGCCCGGACAAGATCGGACGGATGGACGGACGCACACCGAACCGCCATTGTGACAACTATGTCGAGCTGCCTGCAAGCGGGCTCGGACAGCTCAACAAAACTGTGAATGAAATTTCTTAGAGACAAAAAAAAATCAAGACAAAATTCACAATTAATATAAAACTGTCGACAACAAAAAAAAATCCAAGATCGAAACTCCCGAGACAAACCATTGCAAAGACAAAAGTAAATTACCAAGAGAAAATTACCATAAAAAAAAAAACACTCTAAAACTCTAAAAACTCACAAGGATAGAACTAAACTGCGAAAACAAAAACAAAAAATTTCTCAGGTGTCAGTAGACCTGGTCCATGGTTACAGACATACCACCTGTAAATCCTGTAATAACCATCAAGTATTATCAGCTGTCTACATCTTCATCTACATGTAGGTAATAGACAGATGGATAACAGTTTGGACTCTTTTTTATTTCGGGAAGAAATAAACATGTCCAGCCTCTGCAGTTAAACTGTCATCTAGTCATAACAAAGGCTTCAGCCAGAACTAGGTGTAGCTGATTCACTCTCACTTTTTACAACATTGCAAGCTTAGTTAAACCACAAAACAATTTATGTTGTCTTTCTTAATGCCAAAAACGGTATTTCTTATCAAAGAGGAAAGAAAACGCAACCCTAAAAGCAGGATAATGTAGTTTTATGTCAATAATTGTGTGACAAACTGCCGACACGAAGCCAGGCAAAATATTCAAATTTCTTATTGTTTCAATGTGTGTAAAACACATTTTAATTACTTTATTGCAAGTGTTTTCAGTTCACAATACACATGAGAGCATTTTGTCTTGAGGAACTTGAGATCAAGTAAAATAGATTTTGGGTTTGTTTGTTTTTTAGACAGGCCCGACTGGCTCATTGTCTGTAAAATAAGACAGGCCCAGAATGGAATTCGAGGAGCGTCGGGCTATCGTAGTTTTCGAGCACTGTCGTCAACAGCCACATTTTTCAACATATGTACATTGTTTCTAAACCTATATATATATATATATAACTTACATATTTTGAGAATCCCAACTCTATAGACACAATATGAACCTTAACCAGCCAGACCTGAAGCCCCAAAACTGGAGCGTCGAATTGAGTTACCAAATCATAGTTCAATCACGGGTATTTTAAGAACCCGTCAATAAGCCTTTAGTTTTAATCGGCACATATACATTATTATATAACCTGAACACCTGGATAGTTTTGTTAAACAATTTTGTAGAGTAATTTTGCAGTTATTTGGTGGGTTAGATTCTATAAAATTAAGATAGAATTATTAGTGTAAAAACATTTTTTATAGTTTGATTCAAATTTTTTCCCCACTTGTTGTTGAATGTTATGAATGCATGTTTTTGGTGGACTGTGGTCTGTGAACACCAACTTTCCTGTTTGACTTTTGTGTTTATGATTAAGCAACTGCTTCAGGTTGGGAAGGATAAATTATGGAGGGATTCGCAATGCTGTCATATTCTACCTATCAAAATATGAGTCTCTTCAGAACTTGGATCATTTTCGATGATTAAATCTTCAATAAGATATTATCTATTGTCAGTTATGTTGACTTTAATATCTTCACTAATAACAACTGTCTTGGCTGTCAAAGGATTATTGTAAAAATCTTCACTATTTAATTAGCAACTGTCTTGGCTGCCACATGATTATTGTAAAAATTGTGTCACATCCAAGCAACTATCATCTCCTCAGGCACATTGAACATCATCTCTGATACACCAGGGATTACTCCAGGGCATTGTTTCTGTTTGCTAACCACCAACTAATATTGATCTGCAACTGAATGGATTGAGATGTCATCTGCCTCGGAGTGGATAATGATCCCGTGGTCTTGAATATAGTAACTAACATTAAATTAGCCCTTAACGCTCTATATAGATATAATGGACTGTTCTTTCTTTGAATTAGGACCATTCCATTTATGTGACAAAAGGGTGTTTTGGGGGGAAATGACTGATCAGCAGCTGGACATTGTAAATCCTCCTGATCAGCCTGATCTGGGTTTACAATGGACGCAAAGGCTATTATAGTCGTGCTTAGCGGGTTAAGGGTTAGCAGAAAGTATGTGCATGTTGTCTGTCTATCATCAATTGTGATAAAGATTGTTTTGTATGGTGTTTTACATCATTTTCAACAAATGTAAGGTTATATACATGTACGACGCTCAATTTGTTTTGTGGTGAAGGCAGACCACCCACTTTTCCTGCGTAGAACCAGTAACTGTACACCTCCTGCCATCCGTAAGAATAGACACTTTCTCACGACACGTACAAGAAGATGAAAGTAGGATATGGACCAGGGTTATGAACTGGGCAGTCCCTTGTAATGGAGGCTGTAATCCAAGCATACATGTATGTAAGAACCATATAGGAATCTTTTCGCTCACGGACTCCCAATTCCTAGAATGTGTGCTAAACAATAAACGTGGCCCAGTGTAAATACAATAGAATTTGCAGCAACTCTTCAGTTCTGCAGGTGAGACGGTTCTAGGCCCATTCTCCATATTTTATTTTGATGTAAATGGAGGATGACCCTGGCATGTTCATTCCTGTTAGGCGCCATATAACCTTTCATGAGTTGGTGCGCCTTAAAACCCAATTCAATTCAATTCCCATCTCTCTTGCGCGACCCTAAATAATGTGTTCTGTTTGTTACACATGTAGGTTAATTCAACTAAAATGTGGGCAAACTGATATCAAACTTATTGTAACACCAAACAGCGTTCAACACCCACTATTGTTTGAAAACACTGGCAATTTTGAGATCAGCCTTACAATGCTTTAAGGTAATTCATATCGATGTTTTCATTAAATGTTCATGAACTATCGATGGTCCTCTGAAAGGTCTTATAACTGTTAATAACGCTTTACACCATCCTGTCAATAAGAGAAAATCAATTGAAAGTTCCGACACCTTCTTTCTGCTCTGGTGAGTCAACAAATGAGACATTGCTTTACTTGAAATAACAAACAACGCAAACATGCCGCCCCAAAGAATCAGAAAATAATGAATATGTCAAAGGAAATGTGTACAGGTATGCAAGACTGTTGTGCAGGCATTGTTATATATGTTTCAGAAACAAAAAATAATCAGACCTTGCAGAGTTCATTGTAATAACTGGATTTGAACACTTACTATTATTAAGAAAATATGATCTGTACACTCATTTATATTGCGTATTTAACCATGCAACTAATAGTACATGTACATGCAAGCTGTTGCTTGAACAAGACAACAATAGCACCTCGATATCAATAGAGGAGTTGGAATAAAAAATAACTAGATGGAACACATGTGTTGCCTTTCAGTGCTTTGTCAGTATAACAAGTTTATTGAACCCAGATAAATTGACAAACTGGCCTGACTAAGTTTTCATGAAGAAAAAAATGAGTATTTAACCCATACAATAACCTTCAGTGTGCCCTGGACCTTTATAGTTTAGTTTGGTCATGTCGATGTTGTCATGCCAAGTGTATATTGAAAGACGGATGAAGAAATAAAAGAATTGAGAAAGTTATAGCCAACAATAAGTTTTCGTGAAGAAAAAAATGTGTATTTAACCCATATAATGACCTTCAGTGTGATCTTCACCTTTATATTATAGTATGGTCATGTCGATGTTGTCATGGTGAGTATATACTGAAAGTTTGATGAAGAAATATCAAGAAATGATAAAGTTATAACCAACGTTAGTTTTCTTGAAGCAAAAAATGAGTATTAAACCCATATAATGACCTTCAGTGTGACCTTGACCTTCATATTTTAGTATGGTCATGTGGATGTTGTAATGATGAGTATATATTGAAAGTCTGATGAAGAAATATCAAGAAATGAGAAAGTTATAGCCAACGTTGTTTTCGAGACGGACTGACGGACGGACAACAAAGTGATTCCTATGAATCGCAGTTTTTTTCGAAAAGGCGACGCAAAAAAGAGAAGAGTATACAATTTTTTGAGGCCCAATTACCCTACACATACAGGCTTTGAGTTGTGGAGCTTTGAAGTGTGGCAAGATATGGATCAAGATTCATTGGACCTGGCTGGCAGTATTCAATGTCTTGAAGCCATACAGATGAATGTGGGGAAAGATATGGATCAAAATACATTGGGACTAATAGACAAACCTGACTGGCAGTATTGAAGGTCTTGAAGAGATACATATAAATGTGGATACTGTTGGTCTGCTGTTATAAGACATTTCTAATATTAAAGTAAACAACAATACACAATTTCATATGCCCCATTTTGACAGTTTTTTTGTGTAGACCTGACAACAAAATTACTGGATATCACATAAATTTTCAAACATCATCACAAAGTGTTTCCCACTGTATTCTTTACAAAAGTGAAGGACAAAAATATTCCCACTCACTAGTCTATTGATACAAAAAGAGAAGGATGGCCACATTCACATGCAATCAATCATCCTGCAGCGATTCACAAACTGAAACATTGAAAAGTTGCCAACTATTCAATATTTTACAAAAAACAACCAAAGAAAGGTAATTAATGCATGAATAATAAATTGTCTTAAGAGAAATTGTTTGGAGACAACAGAAGTCAGTGAAAACTGTAAGGATGAAGAAAAAATGACTTTTATTGTTGCCATAATAATAATAATATTAATAATAGATTTTATTTATTGAGGGCAACACATATAGTTTGTGAACTAATCTTCCATGTTGCCCTCTTATTTACATATTTACACTGGTTTAGAATATAAACAAAGGAAGAAAAATAAAATAAAGTGACAATTAAATGTTAAAGACACATGCATTATATACATTATATACAAACACTGAAGCTAAAAAGAAAATGTGCACATTTGATATGGTAAATAATTTAAATGGTTCAAGATTGTTTCAATTTATGCATGATAAAACGATCTAAAACCTGAGGTTACCTGGAGAAAAACAGATCTTTTTTTAATTACTAATGTACAGTGCTCAAAGAAAATTATTTTAAGAGACAGGCCCAGGGCTTGTTGCTTCTGAAAATGGACAGGCCCCGATTTGAAATGGACAGGTCCTGATTTGAAATGGACAGGCCCTGATTTAAAATGGAAAGGTCCAATATTTTTTTCTTATTGGAGATGTGTCTTTATTCACTTTTATAGCACACATTAATTTTGTTACGTATGTATTAATCAAGCTCAGAACCTCCTCTGACAATATTTTTCTTTTTGCTACCACTTTATGCTCCCTGGTCAGCGGACTTATTTACCATTTCATTTAAAATATGTTAGAACAGAATATTACATAGTAATTTATAACCAATGCAAAGGAGAGTACTAGCACTTTTGCCAAACGATAATAATCAGAGCCGACTTGGTGAAACTGGAGCTAAACTTGGAGCCAAATTTTCAATCAGGTTTTATGAGACTATCAAAGCCTCCTCTGGCTATATTTTTTCTTTTTGTCACCACTTTCTCCAAGTAAAGAATTAGGAGCCTAGACTAGAATTCATTTAAAAGTAGGATTCCAGGACCTCCTTACACCTTATTAAAATAATGAATAGAAATATACTTTATATACAGTATATATATTTTTCTTTCCACCAACATGTATTTGTAAAGGACAGTTTTTCTTATTTGATTATGTAAAAAAATAAAAAAAAAATAAAAAAAAAAGATTATATATCCGAAATTATGTACCATCCGAACTACTATGACACCGCACTTTTACGGCCTGAACATTTCACAAACATTCAATCGAAATACCATCAATAACAATTTTTGTTCATGCATTAGTGTGTTTTTAATGACAAAAATGGTATTTCCTATCACAAAGGAAAGAAAACACAACCTTAATAGCATAATAATGAGTTTTATGTCAACAATTGTCGACCTCAAAGTTGTGACAAACTGCCGACACGAAGCCAGGCAAAATATTCAAACTTCTTATTGTTTCAATGTGTGTATAACAAATTTTAATTACTTTATTGCAAGTGTTTTCACAGTTCACAATACACATGGGAGTATTTTGTCTTGAGGAACTTGAGCTTGAGATCCAGTAAAACTGATTTTTTTTTTTTTTTGATTTTTTTTTTTTAGACAGGCCCGACGGGCTCCTCGTCTGCAAAATGAGACAGGCCCGGAATGGATTTCGAGGAGCCCCGGGCGTCGGGCTATCCTATTTCTTGAGCACTGATGTATAGAGTTTTTCCATGTTGAATACAATATAAATGCTGATTTAAAGTAAAAGACATCTATGTCAAAGTAAATAGTAAGATAGTAATACTCGTAAAGGTCTATCCTCCGAGCACGTTAAAGAACCATAGAAATCTATTCGATAATAAGAGTAGGGCAGGTTCCCGGATTCCTATGTATCCTTCCCCTCTCTCTGGGGCGGCTCTAAATAACCCAAACTGTGTTGATGAGCCGTTAAACAACATTCAATTCAATTCGTAAAGGTTGTTTATTAAGGTACTCTTGTTATTATCACACATGCATATACATGTACAGGGGCGGATCCAGGATTTCAGCTTAGGGGGGGCGTAAGATTTTGGTAAATTTTCGGGTCCGTTTATAGCCTCATAAAACGGTTGCGGTAGTGCATTGATAGGGTAAAAAAGTCCGTTTTCAAATAAAAGGATTTATCAATGTGTAAATTAAACCACTCATTAGCCATTATGCGTCGAGCGAGCGAAAAAAAAAAGTTATACTGAGGGCGTGCATCGAAATTGTTTGATATTTTATCTACAGTAACATGGACATACAAGTATGAATAAAAAAAGTCCGTTTTCAAATAAAAGGATTTAACAATGTGTTAATTAAACCACTCATTAGCCATTATGCGTCGAGCGAGCGAAAAAAATAATTATACTGAGGGCGTGCATCGAAATTGTTTGATATTTTATCTACAGTAACATGGACATACATGTATGAATAAAAGAAGTCCGTTTTCAAATAAAAGGATTTAACAATGTGTTAATTAAACCACTCATTAGTCATTATGCGTAGAGCGAGCGAGACATTTTTTATACTGAGGGCGTGCATCGAAATTGTTTGATATTTTATCTTCAGTAACATGAACATACATGTATGAATAAAAAAGTCCGTTTTAAAATAAAAGGTTTTAACAATTTGTTAATTAAACCACTCATTAGCCATTATGTGTCAAGCGAGCGAAAAAAATAATTACTGAGGGCGTGCATCGAAATTGTTTGATATTTTATCTACAGTAACATGGACATGTATGAATAAAAAAAGTCCATTTGTAAATAAAAGGATTTAACAATGTGTTAATTAAACCACTCATTAGTCATTATGCGTAGAGCGAGCGAAGCGAGCGAGAAATATTTTAATACTGAGGGCGTGCATCGAAATTGTTTGATATTATATCTACAGTAACATGGACATACATGTATGATCCGGAATTTTTAGGGGGGGCGCGCGCCGGGTGCGCCCCCCCCCCCCCCCCCCCCCCCCCCCCCCCTGGATCCGCTAGTGATGTATATAAATATCACCGATATATACAGCTCAAGTGTTAGAAATTTGCCTTGCAAATTTGAATTTGTTTGTGTTTGGTGATAGCCTCCCCTTGCAAAAAACAGAATTGGTTTGTGAACATCATCCGATATTCTTTTTGACAACCATAGCATGCGCGAAGATTCAGCACAGGTGCAATTTAACATTTCACAGAACTGATTTAAAGCATTATAGGTGCGGTGTGTCTTAAAATAATTCAGACTTAATGAATTATAATCGACCATTCCTCAATATATATTGTTTGATTGAACTATACTATTAATTTTTATAACTTTTGTATCAATAATTTTTGAAATGAATTTATAGATTATTTATTATTTCTAATCTTTAAAGAATAATGAGACAATTTTAAATTGAATTTCATACTTCTATGAATATTTATATTAAAAAATGGATTTTACTTAAAACATTACTCAAAAAACAAGAGTTCGAAATTTGAAGAAAGGAGCTACTATTTATTTAAAGGAGTTGATGCACTATTTTAAAACAAGGTTTATTTTAAAGGGCTCTGAAAAACTTGAATAAAGCTGGAATAATTATCAAAATGCCATGAAAAATAAAGGAAATATGACCTTTTGAAAGTTTGCAATAAAACATAAATGGAGGCGGCCATCTTGGAACGATGTCATCGCGCCTTTTTACCATAATTACATGTATATGGCATATTGGCAAAATGTCTTTTAAAGCAAAGAAAATCACTGCAAATGAAAAATAAGCATTTAATGTATACATTTTACATCTGTATATTTATTTTTAATCAATTTGCAGTGATTTTCTTTGTTTTAAAATATATTTTGTCACTATGCTATATATGGTAAAATGGCATGATGACGTCATCATTCCAAGATGGCCGACTCCATTTATGTTCCTTGCAATTTTTTAATAGGTCATATATCCTTATTTTTCATGGCATTTTGATAATTCTTTATTATAATCAGATATGTTTATAAAAGAAAATATTTGATGACATCATTATATAAAAATATTGCCTTTGCGTGTCATATCCCACCCACAGGTTTTATACAGTAAATTACATTTTGCAAACAGTTTTCAATTTATCCGTCCAGGAAAGCTTTTAAATCGGCATACATTAATGAAAAGTAAGTAAAACTGTCAAGTGTAGGAGTAAATGTATCGGTTTCTTTAGTTTATTATCAAAGCAATCGATCGATAACCCCTTTGATAGTTCAGACTCCATTCGCGAAGTTCTTTCCACTAGGTTAGAGATTATTTATTACATGTTGTTTGTCAATCAATACTTCGTTTCTCTTCGTTACTTTGATAAATACATTGAAAAATGACTGTTAATGACACAAATATAAAAGAAAAGCGTAACAAGTATAATTAAGCTTCAACTTTGTGGTTAATAAATATAAATTAAGCAATTTGGCGTGGAGATTATACTGCTTCTTTCATTATGTGCCACTGAGTTCCGTCGGTGAGTTCTTGGGCAAGACACTTTACCTTAGCCTCGTCCGTCGGATGGGGACGTAAACCGGGCGGTCCCGTGTATCGGTCTATCTTCCGAGCACGTTAAAGAACCATAGGAATATATTCGATAATAAGAGTAGGGCAGGTTCCCGGATTCCTATGTATCCTTCCCCTCTCTCTGGGGCGGCTCTAAATGACCTATACTGTGTTGATGAGCCGTTAAACAACATTCATTCATTTTGTGAAATGGGAGGCTAGGCCAATTATCTAATTAACACTCTCCTCACACCAGCCACGTGTGTGACACTTGATAAAACTGGACAAAAACGGTTTTATCTGTCAATAACAGGCTCCACTGAGTTTTAATTGCTTCACACCTTGTTACACTCATTTAGTTACAAGTTTCTTAAAAAACAAAAATCACAAAATTCTAAAAATAAAATAATTCTAAAATGATTTAATAGTCTGTTATAAATGGAATGTTCTTAATTCAAAGAAAAAACAGTCCATTATATATATGTGGCGGGTAAAGGGTTACAGTCCATTATATATATGTGGCGGGTAAAGGGTTACAGTCCATTATATATATGTGGCGGGTAAAGGGTTAAAACAAAGGCTGTGGAAAAATCTAAGCACAATTGCCCATCAGGAATTTTGAAACCCATGGATAGGAAAAAGCCTCACTGTGGAGAACCTGCTGTAACCGACTTCAATCCAACAAGATTACATGTCAGAATCATGGCTCTTATAGTAGTATGTACCTACCATAGAGCCATGATTCTGTCTTCTTTAGTTATCCACAGGACCCTGTACTGACCCCCGTACACACTTTTCCGGCAAGGTTTCAGAGGGCATCATGCAATGCCTGCATAAACAATTGAATGTTGTTTAACGGCTCATCAACACAATACAGGTTATTTAGAGCCGCCCCAGAGAGAGGGGAAGGATACATAGGAATCCGGGAACCTGCCCTACTCTTATTATCGAATAGATTCCTATGGTTCTTTAACGTGCTCGGAGGATAGACCGATACACGGGACCGCCCGGTTTACGTCCCCATCCGACGGACGAGGCTAAGGAAAAGTGTCTTGCCCAAGAACACACCGACGGAACTCAGTGGCACCACGGAGGATTGAACCCGGGTCCTCCGGTTACAAATCAGCCACGCTACCGACTGCGCCACGAGTGGGCAGAAGATCCACCAAAGAGGGGAAAGACATGCCGATATTGTCAGTGCTCGAAGACCACTGTTAGAGGTCCGACATTTTCATTGGTTACGTTCGAAATAATCTCGTTGTCGTGTGAGTCGTTTAGTTTCGTATTTGGAAACTTAACCAGGCCCTTTGTAACTCACACACCTGACACTTTCTTGTTAATGTTATCAATCTGTGTCAGCTGTGGGAGGGTTTAAGTTTCCAAATACGGAATACGTGTCAGCGTGAGATATGTCAAAATGTAAACATTCCAGAGTGTCTGCTTTTTAAAAAAACATGGACATTCGTATGAAAATGCCTAGATCGACGAGGTATTCTTCTCTTTGGTGAGTTTTATGCAAGCACGATTGGTATTTAAGGTATTATCTATTGAAATACGGCGGTTGTTCATGCAGGCTTCGCTTGATGTCTTCAGAAACCTCTCTTGATGGGGTCGACCCTGATACCTACTTATTATAAAGGATGGCATCGTAGTTCTGTGGTAGGTACACACCATAAGAGCTACAATTCGCGCAGATATTTTGTTTTCGTGGTGTAGTCAGACCGACCTACCTGTAGTAGGATACAGGAATTGGATCAACCCATGATCTGCAAGGACAGCTTTAATTCATTGGTCAAATCCTCTACATAGCAGTAGACATTAATGGGTGCAAGTACATAATTGGCAAATGTTCCTGTGTTCATCCACAGACTATGTTCCAAACATGACAATGGCATGATTATACTTGTCATTATTAATGCATGAAACCGTAATGTCACATTTTAATCTCTGAATCCATGAACCTACATGTATAATGTTATAGCAGTCTGTGTGATTTGCGTTTTTCAATTAAGTCATGCATAAACCATTACCTCGATCAGCACACTTTCTATGCACATTCAATGCACATTTTGCCATTTCAGTTTTTCATTTTCCTAACGCTGCACAGCCAAGGAAAATTCACAGTGATTTAATACTTTGCTTTTGAATGACAATAATTGCATGGGAAAACTGAATTCAAGAATAAATAAATTGTGTTCGAAAGAAACATGCTAAGAATCACGATTTTAATCAGCTACAGATTTAAATAATTCAAAATTTAGAAAAGAAGAAAATTCAAAATAACAGTAGCTCAATATATAGGGTCCAGTAACCCTACTGGATTTTTAAGTTTTATCATTACTAATATATAAATATTGCTTTATACAGTCAGGGAACTTTTGAAAAACCATCACCTTAAATGGTGATGATGTTTCATCATGAACACTTAAATTCTCATGGTCATTATTTTCCATCATCTTTCATTTCGTTACATTTTCGAAAATAATTCAGGTAACGATTTATCGTCACGTAGTATAATCTTGCAAACTTTCAATGTGAGGGTTTTCCATCACCCAGATTGAAACAAGAAAAAAACTGTCAACAGGATCAGAGCGAAACGCTTCATTCCTGTCGCGAAACGCATACTTTGAAATATTCAAGTCAAAGCTAAATTTTTCATCTATACATTTTTAGAAAATGTTATAATATTCATCAAACAGAGTTCGATAAAATTTGGATATGCAGTAACACTCATTTACCTTCTGCACCGATTTCTGCCATATTTCTCGACCGGTTCTCGGTCATAAAGCTACTGACGGGTTCCCTATCTATACTTCTACCGATAAACCAACATACCAACAGGCAATAAACACAGGGACATGAAATAGATCGGACTCGTAGGATGGTAGCGAGTTTGTGTATTTTTTTTATCACCATTTAAGGTGAAGGTTTTTTAAAAGTTTCCTGACTGTTATAAGAGCATGTATAATTTCTACATTAATATGATCTTCAGATTTTACCATCAATAGATGAAAGGTTATTTATTATGAATGTGTAGGATATGTAACTATGTGAGGTATGTTACATAGTCTCTAGACATTACTGTAACAGCTTGGTCCCGGAGAAATGTTGGTATATATACAGAAGCGCACTGTAGCACTGTGTCTTCATTATAGAGACTTAAGCCACCTGATTCATCAATGCATCATACATCTGATGTTTTAGCACTTGTTAAAACCATGACTTTGTCATACTTGACAATGGGGAAGTGATGATGTATCTTCAGAGTCTGCAAGAATCCCCGACAGGTGTGCATTTTTTACCAGTAAATAGACAAACAATATATCTATACATGTTCTGCAGTGCAAAAGACCTATGCTGTGTACATTACCGGTACCCAGGTTAGATTCATACTTTGCGAAAGGGTGCTGAACATGCGTAGGATCCCATATACTACATGTACTTTGAGAGAGGCCAGCATTACCAGATACTTTGGAAAGGGTGGCGAATATTTTGAGATAGGATGGTAACATGAATAGGCTCCTATTCTACTTTGAGATATGCCAGCACCTATTCTGTATAGATCACCCAGATTAGCCTCCTAGTTGGAGTAAAGGTGTTAAAAATCCTACTTCTAGTGAGGGTAGCACTAACCAGATACTTGAGAAAGGGTGTCCATAATTATGTGCATGACCCCAACCTACTTTGAGATAGAATGAATGAATGAATGAATGAATGGTGTTTTACGGCACGTCGACACATAAATAGGTCATATTGTGCGCAAAAATTGATGAAAAATGAAGTATTAATTAAAAATTAATGTTAATATATAAAGATAAAACTATTAAAAAATAAGGGATGATAAGGAGTAATATAAACTATTTATGTAAATCAAAAAATGCCCCTCAACGGGTATATAAACAAGTAAATATATATAAGAACACATTACAATGATTTATATAGTCTGATCTCTTTCAGGAAATCTAAAACAAGACTAAAATCTACAGTATCAAATAACTCTTTCATAGTATTAACATTGTAGTACCTTTGACGCATAGGATCAAAGTCTACACATTCCAATAAGATGTTTGACCGTTAACGGTGCAAAGCAGGGTATACATTCTGGTAATTGCTCACCTTGTAATAAATAGGAATGAGTATAACGTGTATGCCCCCTGCACCGGGCTAGGACAACTTCCTCTCGACGAATGGGTCTACTAGGAGAACGCCATTCTCCGAGTAACGGTTTAATTGGATGGAGTTTATGGTTAACTGACAAATCACAAGCGGCTTGCCAAGAGTTACGAATATTGTATTAATACAACTTTTAAAATCAGTATAAGGTAATTTGGTATTAGTTATATGTAAATCTAATGCTGCCTTAGCAGCACTATCAGCTCTATCATTACCACGTATTCCTACATGGCTTGGAAGCCAGCAGAAAATAATAACATTATCAATTATAAGAGAATTGTACTTTTCTAAAAGTTGAAGCACAACTGGGTTATCATGTTTCATATTACCCAGTGCTTGAAGAGATGAAAGGGAATCAGAAAATATTACAAAATGGTCATCATCAGATTCCTGAATATAATTTAAGGCAAGTTCAATTGCCGTAAGTTCAGCTGAAAAGATAGAGGCCTTGTCAGGCAGGCGGCTCTTTATAGCAAACATGCTTGGGATTACAGCCTACTTTTAGATAGTTCAGCAATATACTGATACTTAATAATAATTAAGAAAGGATGGAAAACAAGCTTGGGATCACATCCTACTTTGAGATGGACCAGTACTTTCCAAAAACTTGAGAAAGGGTGACGAACATGCTTCAGATCACATACTACTTTGAGATCATCAAGAATTTACAGAATGACGACACTAAAATGACCGAATACTGGTACTTGAGAAAGCGCGGCGAATATGCGTGAGATCACTACTTTGAGATTGGCCAGCACTTACCAGAAACTGAGACTCTGAGTATACTAGCAGTTCAAGACATAAGTATACAACTGCAGCTAGCTGGGAAAATACATGTTCTCTTTAAATCTAATTCCGACTATAACATGGAGATAATAGGCTCCTCATGTGAGAACATAACTAGAGATATAAAGAACCCACTGTATCAAAACCTTCTCTGTACTCCTCTACCTTCTATAATAATTAATATGTAAGACAACTCAAGTTTGAAAACCTTGAACTCCAAGCATGCATGAAAAGATGATGGGAAAACAGTGAGCAACAGGTCATCACAACATGACTAAGTAGTTTATGGTATGTAATATGTAGCTAGCATCAGCTGTAACCAAGCGAATACAGAACGATCTATTAACAATATTGTTCATACAAAACTGTGAACTTGAGATTATAGATGTTGTAAGATGATGAATTCCAACTTCAAGTATAATGAAAAAGTCCTAAAAATCTCTTCAATATTCTAGATTTCAGGAAGTTTTCTAGCGACTTTCAGTGAAAATACAGTGAAAAAGTATTTCCATGGTTGATGACACATCTTGCGAAAACTGTAGTTTATAATCACATTATAATGTATGTTTGGGGTTTAATGTCACTTTTGACACTCTTTCAGTCATAACACAACGTCTACTTGTACCTGTGCACTCAATGCTCAGCTAGCTGCCACATGGAAATACCACGCCACACCATGACAATACTCCACCCAGTCACATTATGCCGACACCGGGTCGACCAGTCCGAGAACTATACCCTTTAAATTAACGCTCGTGCATTATCTCCCCGTACACGTGCAAAACTCATGCTCTATCCTATACTTGTAGAATGGTTGTATATTGTTATAGCCTTTTATAATGGGTATACTGTGACAGCCTAGTGTAACAGTTGTACTACTCTGCATGCCATGTAGAATGGTTGTACTGTGGTGATCAGGGCTTCTAAAATCAACGGTTTATCAGTTCCCAGACCGAAATCTGTTTCTCCAGACCGTTTTTCTTTTCAAAATCTCTGTTTAAATCGGTCCAGATATTTTATCTATCGGTCGTTAAAATATCTACAATTGCCCTTTACCCTTAAACTATGCCTTGCGGCAATATTCTTTGATCCATAACACAATTGTTTGTCACTCGCTGTGCGAAAGTAGGTCAATTTGGACTAAACCATTACCGATAGTAGAAGTTTTCCGGAAGAGTCTATAGCTAGGTAGCATAAGAAAGTATATCACGCGTTCTGTCGGTTCACTAAAGCGAGTGTTACCGACCCGTCTGTTATTTCTTTGATAAAATTACCGTTAGTCGTAAGGTGTTTGCTTGTGTCGGTTTGTTTTTTTAAGTGGCCAAAGCTGGGACTGAAATTTGTTTGCGTCATTAAAAAAATTAAAATACCGAGAGGTGTTACTTGTTTGTTTGATTATTTTTTTTACAATAACTTTAAGTATAATATTAATGACATTAATTAAGGAAAGTGATCAAACAAAGTGTTAGAATCGACAAATGAACTCGACTGCCTCTAAATTACATAGGTTGCCCCGGTGATTCTACACGCGACTTCCGGTTTATTAGACAAATTAGGTTCAATTCCTCAAATTATCAACAATTTTAATATTGAGTGAAAATTATTCATTCAGTAAAGCGAAGACATGATGTCAGTCATTAAAATGTACAAATTGTGATAAAGTAAGTTATAAATAATACAAATATAATACAAACATAAATTTTAAATAGTTTTCTATATAAATGACTAAACGGAAAAAATGCATGGTGCAGCTGACATGGTGGATGGGGTACGGCGATTTTCAAAATAAGTGCGATTCTTACGGCAGTAAAAAACCTGGACCGATTTGCATTTTAAAATTTTAGAAGCCCTGGTGGTGATTTAATGTACTTTGATCAAAACTGTATATAAGCATGTATGATAATGTTACATGTAAGTGACACATGCTTATAACTTGCACTCCACCCACTTGTATTTATAGTTTAAATACCAATTATAGCATTTTTATGCTGTGCAAAGCACCTATTATTAATTTTAATAGATATTTAATACACTACGTAAATCCAGAATTATGGGTTAAAAAATGGTAACATAAAAAGCAAAAGATGGATGGGGTTAAAAAATAGTACTAGCTGTGTATACATGTATATAAAAATACTGTGTATACATGTATATAAAAATAAAAATACTTGTACCACAATAGCCTAAATACACACTATCCATCATGTAATACCCGAGGATATACACAGCATATGTTAGTTATTGTGGTACAAATACAATAGAGCATGAGTCTTGCACGTGTACGGACGATAATGCACTCGCTAACGCTCGTGCATCATCTCCCCGTACACGTGCAAAACTCATGCTCTATTCTATACTTATAGCCTGGACTAAGGTTCTCATTTACCTTGTGTATATATAAAAATAAAAATACTTGTACCACAATAGCCTAAATACACACTATCCATCATGTAATACCCGAGGATATACACAGCATATGTTAGTTATTGTGGTACAAATACAATAGAGCATGAGTCTTGCACGTGTACGGACGATAATGCACTCGCTAACGCTCATGCATCATCTCCCCGTACACGTGCAAAACTCATGCTCTATTCTATACTTATAGCCTGGACTAAGGTTCTCATTTTCCTTGTCCGAGTATTTGTGTCTACAAATAGCATAAAAACACACACAATTTCATGGCAGTTATCCCAAAAATACTGATATTGAATACCAATGCGGCTTATCATATAAATCTCAAATTTATCACCATTAATACATCTAACAAATCTAGATCAAGGCTGTTTATAGTAAACATTACATCGTTCAAAAAGAAAAATCCTTCAGGGTATTCTGATGTATATCTGAAGATTTTGCGTGGATGACAGTTACATGTAGCTGTTGGATTTGTTAATTACCAATACACATGTATACGTATAGTAATCAATAAAGACTGATTCTTTAGAAAACAATAATTTTACCCAGTATTTTTCAAACCCTTTCAGTTCAGTTAATACATAACATACACACAAATTGGATACCTAGTACAATTAACAGGAAGCAGGAGTTTGTGGTATAAAATAAGAATCCACCAAAAATGTTACCAATCCAATTTTCCGTAAAATGAATCTGGCTCGATTCTGTTTCTGATTTAGATAAAAGATAAGGGTATAAATGACACTTTAATTTATATTTCTTATTCTATTTAAGGTGCTTCCCTCCCTAGTAAGTTTGCCCTTTAATTTTAAACAAACTGAGACAGCCCCTTTTTCCAGAGACATGATTAGACTCCTACTTCTTAGATATAGGAGTCCTATTATCGGAAATGATTAAGGAGTTAATTGGAACAAACATGAACATTATCTGACCTTGACCCACTGATCTTGGAAATGGGACCATGATGTTGGTGTGCAACCACACCATCTACTGACGATACATGTACACACATTAATAAGGACAAAAACAATTAAAACTTGATAAAGAGCAAAAGCTGTGTCAAAAACAAGCCATTGTCAAGCTCATCAAAGATCTTAGTAGTGAAACAAATCGTTTAATTCAAATTTGGGAAATATCTCATATGTTTACTGAAGATGTCACATTCACAAGCTGAAACATTGCTTTTTTCAATTATCAAGAGCAATAAATCTGTCAGTTACACATGCATCCATTTTGCCTATGTTTAACCTTGTCCGCGATCTTACTGATACAAAGCTTCATAACAAATTTGACGTCAATCAGAAGCAGTTTACTAAATTCATGTTTGAATATGTTGCAATAATCAAGGGCAACCAGATCTCCAGATAATTTTATCCGACGCTTGATTTAGATCGTCGAGTGCCTACACGATATAAAAAGGGTACGGGCAAAAATGAGTAAATCACGCACAATTAAAACTGAATTTCGGAACCAGTCTGTTCACTCGGCAGTTTCGGTCTTTTACCCATATTTGATTTTGTTTCGAGATATTGTGAGAACTATGTGCCAATACGCGATCGATTAGAAATGAAAAATAGCAAATTCGTAAGCAATTTGCAAGGAATTGCGTATCAAACATTTCTTTTGCATTATGATACGCATGGTTTTGTATTTATATTGCTTTTTCTACCATTTTATTTGCGTATTGACGCAAATACGCACCTTATCTGAAGCTCTGGCAACTTTGTAACAGGTGAGTCAGTTTTGCTGTTGAATCTCTCTGAGATGTTATTGGGAAAAAAACTGTATTATACTGTAGTGAACAGTTTCGCAAAATTTGACTGGGAAATGAATGTTTTGACCCACTTTTAAGGGATCGCGGCACGGTTTTAAAGGGTCGCGGTCAGATTAAGGATCGCGGCATGTCTGTTTCAAAGATAAGGGATCGCGGCGCCGCTACGCCATAAATGGCTGGGGAAGGCCCTGGTATAGTTGTCATTCACAAGCTGTAATTCCCACAGGCACAGAGCTAGGATAGTAAAAGATGGGACTTATTGGAGTGATTAAAACATTAGCGAAATGATTTCTGGATCAATTCATTAAGATTGTTATCACTCAAGATAAGTCCATATTTTACTGTCGTATTTTTGGTCCAGATATCAATTAATTAATATTTCAATCACTCTAAAGTCCATCTTTTACTATCCTAGGTCTGTGCCGGCTGCCTGCGGTAATTCCCATATTTTGACATTTATATACATCAATAATTCTGCAACACAGGCATCAATATCATGAATATACATTGTTATTATGCACATTGTGAAACTTGTTTGTTATCTTATGGAAACATAGCTTCACACCTTATTTGGTGAAACTGAAAATAGTCATGTCGATCAGAGCAATTAGTAAATGGAGGACGGACTGATGGACGAACAATGAATTATCATAAGCTCAGGAAGACTTTTGCCTGTAGAGTTAAACATTATGGCTTCTAAAAATACTTAATAGTTGGTTCAAATGCTCATGGTTGGTTCAAAAGCCAATTAGAGCCTGCCTATGGCTAAGTTACATGTCCTGTTTTATGTCTTAAAATAAATGGACTCGTCTCAAATTTCAAAACAAAGATTATGTTTATATAACTACAACTATAACATAGACGGACTAATCATAAAATAAACATCATTAAAATTCTTCTTAAACCGTGTTAAACTCAGCGTTACACGGCATAATAAACCTTGAACTTTGGGTATAACACCTTTACACATGATTGCACACATTTACATGTCTAAATATCTGACAGGTGAAAACATTAGAAACTGCGGTGGTTATATTAAAAACATACCGTGAACGGAAGCTGAATCGGTTCCGAATCGTCCAGAAATCGGACAGTGGTCTGGAACTCCTGTTGCACATCCCCCTTGCCCTTGTTTTTACGAAAAAGAGTCATAGTTAATCCACGAAAAGGCACCGGTTTACAAAAGACGCTTACAAGCCGCTCTTGAATATGGAAGTTTAGATCACATGACTTCCTCCCAAAGTTCAAGGTCAATTTCAGGTGCCCTGCGCGACTTACCAATTAAGTCAATCAAATATCTTTGAAAGTGGAGTTTTAACAAGAGATACACATCTAAATTGTCAATTAATCGATATGGTTAAGACATAAGGCTTGAAATTTAAACTTAAGCATAAATTATGTTAATTATACACATTTTACGAGGACTTCCGTATTGCCTCGTTTTAGAATGTAAACAATGTGTGCATGAGATTGACAGATGGTAGTGTTGCTTACTTTCGATTTAGAAGAAATATGATCATCATAGTTATGGGTGTTTGCGGAAGTGGCAAGTATGTTGGTTATAAAATAGTTGATTGATAAACATGATTGCTTCAAATAGCACTTTTTTTTACTTATTTTGTCCTGTTTTTATAACCCAGTAAATTATTAGCGCAGGTCAATGCGGTGTATCTGCACTGCAAAGTTCCAGATACGAGACACAGAGGCCTCGAACGCACAAACCCCTATTCAGACCCAAATTATGTATTATACTATCATCTACCAGAATCAGTAGGCTCAGTACCATACCATCAGATCCTCATAAAAACATTTAATAGTATCGGATCTTGATGTACAGTACATCACTACAGGACCAATTATGGCAAAACTGGACCAATTATGGCATAACTGGATCAATTATAGCATAAGTGCAACGGGGAGAGTGACTTTAGGGCTGATGGGGTCATTGCCGTATCATCAAAATCCAGAAAGGCCCCCAAATATACATAAATGCAACCAAGACAAAAGACAATGTCGTAAGACGCTGCCGTAATGCATAATGTTACTTCACGGAAACGTAACTTTCGTTGTTTACAAAGTTTCTATATGATTCACTTTTTAAAGGCTGCTTGCAGTTGCCTCCGCCATAAAGGAATGCATTTGGTCTAAATATTTGACCAACACTTCTTGAATGACAATGTTTTGTGCCTTATAGTCTGAGGCATTTATGTCTTATAGGGGTAAGAAACCTCTCACAAGGAAAAGCTGGTACATTCCCCTCGACCACTTTATAGTTGGTCCTGTAGGGATGGCAGTTTCAGGTCCAGTGGAATATCCTGGAAATAAGCCTTCTTTTCTCGTTTTGTAGTCTCCCGTGATGAATCTTGTTGCTTGGCGCTGCACCTTCTCTTGTCGCTCTATGTCCTTTACTTAGTATGGATCACAGATACCGGTTTAAAAAAAAAAGAAAAAAAAAAGTCATTTTCTATTAAATACTGAGAATAAAAAAAGTCTTATATTCTATTAAATACTGTGTTTAATAGAATATAAGATTTTTTTATTTTTTTTAAACCTGTATCTGTGGTATGGATCCCATACTATTGATCCATACTCGATGATTGAGCGTACTAGGGCTATGACATGCTGTTTGACGACATCCTTGTGGGTAGTGTCTGAGGTTCCTTTTAAGGAATGCCATTGGAGAATTCGCTTTCTTTGTGAGCTGTGTTATATGCATCCCCCACTTGAGGTGCTCAGAGAGTGTGATCCCTAGATAGGGAGTGTCTTGTACTTGTTGGAGAATATGGTGGTCCAACTCGTAGAATCGTGAGGATTTGTTGTTGACACTCCTGATGAACCCCTTCTTCGCATTAAAATGCATACCCCATCTCTTGGACCATTTCTCTGATTCTATGAGGTCGTTGTGAAGTACCAAGTGATCTCCGTTGGTACACATAAAGTAGTGTAACAAGTTGGCTGCTTTTAAAAAGCATCCAATGGTTAGGTCTTATGTAGAGGCTATAAAAGAAAGGAAGAGACAACTTGAAGAAAAATAATAACTGGAAAACATATAAACATACGTATTTTATTGAAGAAAATGTTCGTAGTGATTAAAACGCTGATTTAATGGGGGTTTATTACAAAATAAACATAAATTAACTATGTTTATCATTTAACTCATAATGTCTTATATACGTCAATAACAGTATGTTGTAGAACACGTATGAACATATTCATATTAGTGCATGACAACCCTCTCCTTAAGTTCGCATTTTAACCACTATTAACATTTTCTTTCTGGTTCCTGGTCCATCTGAGGGCATGGTGACCTTGACCTATGACCTACTAACCTCAGAACCAATATGGTTTTTCCTATAAACTTTCATGAGTGTTGGTCAGGTGTTATACTCCTGGAGTTATCACTTGGAATATGTCCATCTATATGAGGTCATGGTGACCCAGACCTTTGACCTAGAACCCCAAAAAGCAACAGTGTTTCTCATCTGACCAAGAGCAATGTACCTATTAAGTTTTATTTAGATATATGTAACACTTTAGAAGTTATCACACAGAATGCTTATTCCAGCATATTCCACATGAAGTCAGTGCAACCTTGACCTTTAGCTCCAAAAAATATTGGGTTCCATGTACCCGCACCAAGGGCTGCATACATGTATCTATGAAGATTCATGAGTGTGGTTGTTGTGGTTTGAAAGTTAATGCACAAAACATATTTCCATGAGGTCATGGCGACCACAAACTTTGAATGACCAACCTCAAAAACAATAGGGTTAATCCTCTCACCAAAGACAATGTACCAATGAAGATAGATCTTTGACCTTCTGACCCCAGAAACAATAGAATTTCTCCTTTCACCAAACACAATGTATCTGTGAAATTTAATGTGTGGAATATGTATTTCCATATATGTTCATGGTGACCTTAAGCTTACTGACCCAAATATAATAGGGTTCCGTTTCTCATCAAGGGCAATGTACCTGAAGATTTATGAGTGTGGATGTCATGGTTTCGAAGTTATTACACAGAATGCATATTTCCATATAAGATGACCATGACCGTTGACCTGCTGTCCCCAAATACTATAATTTTGGTTTTTCCTATCACCAAGGGTAATGAAGTTCATGAGTGCGAGTGTTGTGGTTTCAAAGTTATCACGCAGAATGCATGTTTCCATGTAAGGTCATGGTATATTTTTATATAAGGTCATGGCGAACAGTCACCTTGACCATTGACCTAATGACTGCCCCAACCACCCCACCCACCCCACAAAAAAGTTAACAATGTACCTCTTTCAAGAGTTGAAGCTATCATGCAGAATTCATATTTCCATATACAGTCATGGCAACCTTGACATTTAACCTATGAAGCCAAAAAACAATAGGATTTCTCCTCTCACCAAAGCAATGTACCTATGAAGCTCTTGCCCTTCTAACCCAAACATCAAAAGCATTCTTCCTCACACGTAGTGCAATGTATCTATGAAGTTTCATGTGGGAATTATGGTTTTAAGTTATCATGCGTAATTGTTTACAAACAGATGTATGGACAACGGTCGAACGCCATACCATAATAAGTCCCGTTTTTCAAATGTGTGAGTACCTACGAATATTTCGTGCATAAAACATCAACTGCCTATGACTGGATATCTATTTTAACTTATTCCTCAAGATTAAAATGTAAAAAATTAATTACCTTACATTTACCTTTGCAACATTTTTATCATGAATTGGAATCGTTTTAAATTTACCGCCTTTAAGTAAAGACTAATCCTTGTGTTGTCAGTCTGCATGAAGCTTCTTCACCTGCTGTAATTATCTGTTTCAGGACCACTATTGGATCATCGCTTGCAAAAAAGGTAATGCTATAATTGCTCTGTTGCAGTCTGCGAAATTAACTTTTGGACTTGGTTGTCCTTCGTGCAACCATTTCAACAAAAATTGGTTGCCCGAAATGTTTCTTTTAAAACCGGAAGGCTTTATTACTCTAATGATATATGCAAACAAAGCAAAACATGATGTCTTCACAATATATACTAAATACAGTGCACCATTAAGGGCACTGTATTTTACCATCTTCGGTACATTTAAGCCACTTTCGACCAACTTGCCAAGAAGAAACAAAATTTCTGTCTTTTTTTGGTTTCGTAACACTTACTTGACTCTTGTTTGGACTCTTTCACTGGTTGACCAGGAATGGCACCCGTCACGTACCGCAATATTGAAATTTTGTGACAACCGGAAACACGTTTTTAGCGACGCATGTGCTAAATAAGCATATTGATGATATTTATTTTATTCTCATTGGATGGAATAATTCACGAACCGTTCGTGCATAATTGTAATTTTCCTTTGTTTTATCAATCGGAACTCTTCGCCAATTTTCGTACTCTGTAAATGTGGATTCCCGAGTGACGGAATCCGTTGAGGTAGTTACGATTGGTTGCTCTATACAAAATAAAGAATTTGGCATAATCCGATCAAAAACGAGGTCGTGATATGTTGTGACCTTCCATAGAGGGATACAATTAATTGATCAATACCTCATTGCGTTTGTACCGGTGTCGCAGTAATTTTCTCAACATCAATGAAAAAGCTGAAATGTTCGACTTTATACTTATTTTGATTGACAAATACCTTTGCACTTTCAGAAATGTTGGTTGTCCGATCGGGAACACGTGGTTGTCCTGTTCATAAATTAGTTGTCCCGGACAGCCGCTAATTTCGCAGACTGCTATTGTAAAGGGATTACAGGGTCTTCCCCAGAAAAAAATTTCAGGCGCTGTATTTGGGACAGGGTTTGTGCGGAAGAGGGGTGTCCCCACTACGCATTGATTTTTTAAATTTGCGTTCTTGCCTTGGTGGGCTCTGAAGTATACGTGAACTTTCTTAAACTCAATTATTATAAAACGGAAATGTATGTTTTTATGGGTCTTATTGTCTTCATTCCAATCCCTATACTAGTGACTTAGTATTCAATGTTATAATCTAATTTTAAACACAATGAAATTTAATTATTTTTTTTTTTTCTTGATACACAGCCTGCACATAATGCCCGTAAAAAATAAATAATTAGTAAATCCTCCCGAAACTATTAAAAGCAATACATGCATTCTTGCATTTTATAATATTTAAAGTGTTTAAAGTCATTCATTTTAACTGCAAATACATTAACAGAATTTTATCACTCAAAATATGTGTGTGAAATTGGTAGAATGTAACAAAGACAAACAATAAAGATGTTAGATGAGGTCTCATTGTCTGCATTTAAAAATTCTACAGAAACCATATAAAATATTAATTGGACATACAAACCCTTAAGTACAGTACTGTGTTTCTTTATACTTAAACTTAATTAAAAATATTAATAAAATGACTGTTTTAATTACCTTCCCTTATTGAAAGAATAAGTGTTTTTCTTTATAATTTTTAAAAAATACATTTATATTTTAAGCACAGTGGCAGCTTTGTAGGCACCGCGGGAGATAGGTTTATGGAAATCAGGCACAGCAGGCCCGCTGTACTAAAAGCACCCGGGGAAGACCCTGGGTTATTTATACTTATTTATAGTAATTGGTCAAACGTCTTTATACAGTGACTTTCATTCATTCAGAAAATTTTACCTGCTGCATCTTTTTAGCTTGACATTTTGAAGAAAAGGCAATCTGTTATACTCGCCCCAGCATTTGTGTCATTTAACCTTGAACGTTAAAGTCACGTATCAAAAAACGCTTAAAGGAATTCAGTGGAACTTTACACATGTATTTACTTTCATAAGAGAAACTTGAACAAACAAGTGCCATAACTCTTTACACGTGTTTATTTTCATAAGAGGAACTTGAACAAACAAGTGCCATAACTCTTTACACATGTGTTTACTTTCATAAGAGGAACTTGAACAAACAAGTGCCATAACTCTTTACACGTGTTTACTTTCATAAGAGAAACTTGAACAAACAAGTGCCATAACTCTTTACACATGTGTTTACTTTCATAAGAGGAACTTGAACAAACAAGTGCGATACCTCTTTACACATGTGTTTACTTTCATAAGAGGAACTTGAACAAACAAGTGCCATAACTCTTTACACATGTGTTTACTTTCATAAGAGGAACTTGAACAAACAAGTGCCATAACTCTTTACACATGTGTTTACTTTCATAAGAGGAACTTGAACAAACAAGTGCAATAACTCTTTTCACATGTGTTTACTTTCATAGGAGAAACTTGAACAAACAAGTGCCATAACTCTTTACACATGTGTTTACTTTCATAAGAGGAACTTGAACAAACAAGTGCCATAACTCTTTACACATGTGTTTGCTTTCATAAGAGGAACTTGAACAAACAAGTGCCATAACTCTTTACACATGTGTTTACTTTCATAAGAGAAACTTAAACAAACAAGTGCCATAACTCTTTACACATGTATTTACTTTCATAAGAGAAACTTGAACAAACAAGTGCCATAACTCTTTACACATGTGTTTACTTTCATAAGAGGAACTTGAACAAACAAGTGCCATAACTCTTTACACATGTGTTTACTTTCATAAGAGAAACTTGAACAAACAAGTGCCATAACTCTTTACACATATGTTTACTTTCATAAGAGGAACTTGAACAAACAAGTGCCATACCTCTTTACACATGTGTTTACTTTCATAAGAGAAACTTTAACAAACAAGTGCCATACCTCTTTACACATGTGTTTACTTTTATAAGAGGAACTTTAACAAACAAGTGCCATAACTCTTTACACATGTGTTTACTTTCATAAGAGGAACTTTAACAAACAAGTGCCGTAACTCTTTACGCCTATGTTTACTTTCATAAGAGGAACTTGAACAAACAAGTGCAATGACTCTTTTCACATGTGTTTACTTTCATAAGAGAAACTTGAACAAACAAGTGCCATAACTCTTTACACGTGTTTACTTTCATAAGAGAAACTTGAACAAACAAGTGCCATAACTCTTTACACATATGTTTACTTTCATAAGAGGAACTTGAACAAACAAGTGCCATACCTCTTTACACATGTGTTTACTTTCATAAGAGAAACTTTAACAAACAAGTGCCATACCTCTTTACACATAGGTTTACTTTCATAAGAGGAACTTGAACAAACAAGTGCCATACCTCTTTACACATGTGTTTACTTTCATAAGAGAAACTTTAACAAACAAGTGCCATACCTCTTTACACATGTGTTTACTTTTATAAGAGGAACTTTAACAAACAATTGCCATAACTCTTTACACATGTGTTTACTTTCATAAGAGGAACTTTAACAAACAAGTGCCATAACTCTTTACGCCTATGTTTACTTTCATAAGAGGAACTTGAACAAACAAGTGCAATAACTCTTTTCACATGTGTTTACTTTCATAAGAGAAACTTGAACAAACAAGTGCCATAACTCTTTACACGTGTTTACTTTCATAAGAGAAACTTGAACAAACAAGTGCCATAACTCTTTACACGTGTTTACTTTCATAAGAGGAACTTTAACAAACAAGTGCCATAACTCTTTACACATGTGTTTACTTTCATAAGAGGAATTTGAACACACAAGTTCCATAACTCTTTACACATGTGTTTACCTTCATAAGAGAAACTTTAACAAACAAGTGCCATAACTCTTTACACATGTGTTTCCTTTCATAAGAGAAACTTGAACAAACAAGTGCCATAACTCTTTACATGTGTTTACTTTCACAAGAGAAACTTGAACAAACAAGTGCCATAACTCTTTACACGTGTTTCCTTTCATAAGAGGAACTTGAACAAACAAGTGCCATAACTCTTTACACATGTGTTTACTTTCATAAGAGAAACGTGAACAAACAAGTGCCATAACTCTTTACACATATGTTTACTTTCATAAGAGGAACTTGAACAAACAAGTCCCATAACTTTTTACACATGATTTACTTTCATAAGAGGAAATTGAACAAACAAGTGCCATAACTCTGTTATGAATTTTAACAGAAATGTGCTCCTTTTTAAAACTTAATTTCCTAATAAATAGACAAGGCCTCAAAAGATGAGTGCACTACCATCAGAAAACTCCTGTGTAACCATTTTATTAATTATTTTTTTACTAAGTTCAAAACATGTTTAAACAGTTAATTTTTAGTTTAAAAGGTACACATTGAGATGTTCTTTTTAATTCTACAGACAACAACACAGGCTAGCTACATTTTCGTTTAATATTAATTCTTGTTTTTCATCTAAAAGGCATCCTTTGAAGAATACTGCAGACTTATTGTTACTCTTGAACAATTATAGAAACCCGTTAATGTTTGTCGATTTGAAACATTTGTTATAGTTTAAAGTAGCTATCCGCGGCCATCAGCAGGCACATTTACAACAGATGTATACTGTTTTTAAACCTACTGACGATGAGATATATATATTTTACATATTTTGAGAACCCAATCTCTATATACACAATATATAAACATCTTTAACCAGCCAAACCAAACCCCAAAACTGGAGCATGGAATTGAGTTACCTACTCATAATTCATTTTATGCATATTCTATAACGTTATTTTAAATTCGTGAATAAACGTATACTTTTAAGCGGCACATTTAATTTTTTATATGACCTGAGCAGCTACATGTAGATCTAGTTTGATAAACAGTTTGTCTGTTTTATAGTGTAATTTTGCTGTTATTTGGCAGGTTAGTTTCTTTAATCTTTAATGTTTGACCATTTATTTTCTCAGTTAAACTGTAGTTTTGCTGATGCAGACGAGTTCCATTCTGCTGAGAATAAGAAAAAAATGTCCCTTGGGCAGCCACTGACAGATCAGGTAGGAGACTTCTAATATCTACCTATCATCTGAGGTTAGATAAATATGAAGAAAAAAATAAGCCAATTTGAAAGTAATCCCTTTAAAGATCTTTTTTTTTTATATATCTGAGGGTCTATGTTAAATATCTGACGTTCTTTATTAAATGTCTACGGACTGATGGTCTATAATATATAGCAGAGGGTTAATATACAATATCTGTCCGGTACATATATCAAATATCTAGAGTCTATGTTACATATACAGTTTTTTACATCCATGATTTCCCCATATTTACATACTTGATATATACTGAAACGAAAAAGCAACACAACTCGGGAATTTCCGCTATATATTGTATGTACAATATTCTGCTGTTAATTGAATGGTACATGGCTACGTAAGACCTTTCCTTTCCTTTCGGAAAAAAAAGAATAAAACAACACATAACACAGCCAGTAGTATTCGTTCAAAGTTTCATTATTGACGGAGTACGCATTTGCTCAAGCATGTAAGCAAACTTAGGATGCAAAATGTTGCAAACTCTTTATGTTAAATACAGTACTGAACTGGCTCGATTTTCCAAAGAGGAACTTCAACATTTATGAATTTCTTGTTAGAAAGTGTAAGCTGTGATTAAAACGTCTACAACATCACAGTTGTGTCCTTTCTTTAACAGTTTTTTTTTTCAAAACATCTTGGGATTTCTTTGGAATATTATGTTGAATTAGGTGTGCAATATAGCGGAAATTCCCAAGTTGCATTTCTTTTTCTGTTTCGATTCAGTATATATATCCTCTTTATGCCGCCCCACAGAGTGCTGCATTTTCAACAAAAAAAGAATGTCGTATATAGCCTGACATAGGGGCTCGGCACGGTGTTGGGATGGTGTTCAAATGGTTTGGTATAGAGTCCAAAAACCCCAAATATCGAAAACCCATGTTACTAAGTATACATATATCAAATGGTTTGGTATAGAGTCCTAAAACCCCAAATATCGAAAACCCATGTTACTAAGTATACATATATCAAATGGTTTGGTATAGAGCCCTAAAACCCCAAATAACGAAAACCCATGTTACTAAGTATACATATATGTATACTTTATATGTATACTTAGTAACATGTGGGGTTTTAGGACTTTATATGTATACTTAGTAACATGTGGGGTTTGAGGACTCTATACCAAACCATTTATGTATACTTAGTAACATGGGTTTTCGATATTTGGGGTTTTATGGTATAGAGTCCTAAAATTCCATATGTTACTAAGTATACATATAAAGTCCTAAAACCCCACATGTTACTAAGTATACAAATAAAGTATACATATATGTATACTTAGTAACATGGGTTTTCGATATTTGGGGTTTTAGGACTCTATACCAAACCATTTGAACACCATCCCAACACTGTGCCGATGCCCTTTGTAGCCTGACATATGTATACTTAGTAACAAGGGTTTTCGATATTTGGGGTTTTAGGACTCCAAACCATTTGAACACCATCCTAACACCGTGCTGACCCCCTTTGTAGTCTGACATGTTCTAAAAACAAAAAAGAGGTCAATGACCTTGAAGCTCTACTGATTGATTTTGATTTCAGGAAGTAGTCGCTACAGACTTGTTTTTTGAAAATCTATTTTTAACCGTGGCGGCCATCTTGAATTTCCGGACGACCTGAAATTTTGCTAGGATCAATTAGACATTAAGAGCAACATTCCTGTGAAGTTTCATGAAAATCCGTCAAGTAGTTTCAGAGGAGTAGTCGCTACAAGTTTTCATTATATAACTCTTATGTAAACAAAGATGGCCGCTGGCAGTCATGTTTAACGTCAAATCAAAACGATTTTCGACAAGGACCAACATCATGTCATACTGATCATTTTAGAAAAAGTCCCATATCAATATTTCTTATAGTTTTGAAGAAGTAGTCGCTACAAACTTATTTATTTTAAATCTATTTTTAGCTGTGGTGGCCATCTTGAATTTCCGGCCGACCTGAAATTTTTCTAGGATCAACTAGACATCAAGAGCAACATTCCTGTGAAGTTTCATAAACATCCGTCAAGTAGTTTCAGAGGAGTAGTCGCTACAAGTTAATACTATAACTCTATGTAACCAAAGATGGCCACTGGCAGCCATATTTAACGTCGAATCAAAATAATTTTCCACAAGGATCAACATCATGTCATGCTGATCATTTTAGAAAAAGTCCCATAAATATCACTTATAGTTTTCAAGAAGTAGTCGCTACAAACTTATTTTTTAAAAATCTATTTTTAGCTGTGGCGGCCATCTTGAATTTCTGGCAGATCTGAAATTTTGCTAGGATCAATTTGACATCATGAGCAACATTACTGTAAAGTTTCATGACAATCCGCCAAGTAGTTTCAGAGGAGTAGTCGCTACAAGTTTTTACTATATAACTCTATGTAAACAAAGATGGCCGCTGGCAGCCATGTTTAACGTCGAATCAAAACGATTTTTGACAAGGATCAACATCATGTCATGCTGATCATTTTAGAAAAAGCCCCATATCAATATCACTTGTAGTTTTCAAGAAGTAGTCGCTACAAACTTGTATTTTAAAACTCTATTTTTAGCTTTGGTGGCCATCTTGGATTTCACATCAACATGAATTTTTGCTAGGATCAACTAGACTTTATGGGCAACATTTCTGTAAAGTTTCATGAATATCCATCCAGTAGTTTCAGAGGAGTTGTCGATACAAATAAAAGTTTACGAACAGACGGACGGACGACGGACGCCGCACCACGGCATAAGCTCTGCTGATCTCTGATCAGTCGAGCTAAAAATAGCATTTGTGCATGTTTGTCAAGTTTTGTTAATGTATGCTTTTCTTGTTTATGTGATATCTTTTGTTATACAAGACTTTTGTTTACAGGACAGGTATCCATGGCTATGTTCCATACACAGATATATGGTCAGGTAAGAGAAGTAATTCACAATAACCATTACTCTGTTCTGTTAAGGTAAAAGATGTTTTTCACTTCACATTCGTGTGATGAAGGTAAATTTGTAGTGTGTGTGTTTTGTAAACAGCAACATAATACACCCGGATGATTATGTACATTCGACCAAAAGTGGGTGACCATATAGGACCATGACCTAATTTTTGTGTCGCCTTTTCAAAGAAAATGCGATACATCGGGATCACTTTGTCTTCCGTCAGTCAGTCACGAAAACTTAACGTTGGCTATAACTTTCTCATTTCCTGATATTTCTTTATCAAACTTTCAATATATACTCATCATGACAACATCGACATGACCATACCAAAATATAAAGGTAAGGGTCACACTGAAGGTCATTCTATGGGTTAAATACTCATTTTTTTCTTCACGAAAACTTACTCAGGCCAGTTTGTCAAGGTCATTTATCTGGGTCCAAAAAACCTTGTTATACTGACAAAGCGCTGACAGGCGACACACGTGTTCCGCGGAACACGCGTCTAGTTACACTTAATTTGTTTTGTTCCGTGGCTTTGTTCCATATGGCAGGTAAGTAATAGATATTTGGTTGATTTAAATGTTGAGATGAGCTTCCATTATGGGCCAATAGGATAGGTCAGTGAGCAGTATATAAACAAAGAAATATCATACCACACAAACAACTAAAACCTATCAAATAATCAAGAAAGCCATTTCATATTCACACCAAAGTTAGTCAACATGGCAGCTCTTGACCCATATCTACTTATTTTGTATGTGGCTTATCAAGATATCTTTCCTAAACAATGTGAAACTATCATCAAATTAGGTAGTATGACTTAAAACTGAAGAAACACTGCCCTCTACACTGGCTGCTGTCTTACTTTGCATGCATCCCATGGACACATTTTCTAGTTACAAATAAATTGCTCATGACATTAATATTCAGACATACATTGCTGTTTGCCAGCAGCTAATGTTTACAAAAAACAGTAAATTGCAGAAAAGCTGGTGTAGCCCATGGCACTTTAATAACTTTATTAACACTGAATGTGTGTAATTTACGTAATTAACACAGCAACAAAGCATGGTAATGACTAATATAAAACCTTGTATACATTAACTGAGATATAATTAATAATGACATCATGGTGACAAAACAAGAATAAGAGCTATAAAAGACCAGCGCAGCTCAATTGTTCAGAAGGTTTTTGACAATAATCTGACATGGAAAGTGGGGTCATAATAAAAAAAAAAGTGGAGTATAACCATACACACAGTTAACTGTAAAAGTGTGAAGTAAAAGTGTGTCGCAAATTAAAAATCAATAAACTGTTAAAAGTAGGTCAGTGTTGGTGATCATCAGTGGTGATCTTCCAGATTATTTAGTTCCTTTCTAGATGTATCTGATTAAGAGTTTTGACAACTAGGGTTTGTGAAGGTCATTCATTCAGAAAATTGAGAAAAAATAATTTTAAAGATCATGTTTATATTCAATGTGAATCATTAATTGGAGTCTGCGTCTGTGCAACTTCAAAAACACACCTGCATATTTACTTATACATTAAGCAAAACTCATTTCAAAGTAGTTTTAACTCTGTGACTGAACTTCAACATTAGTGCTGCCCTAAAAAATAATAGGCATCTGGTCAAACCCCATTGTTCAAATTTAGTTTTCATGTACTTAGGTCATGTAAATCTTAAGATAACATGCCAGACCCATTAGTTTAGTGACCTTGACCTTTTGATCTTAAAGTCATTAGATATCTGAACAGTTGGATTATTCTTAGAAATTTTCATGAACATAGGCCATGTCCAACTTGATATAATACGCCAGACCTAAAGATTTTAAAGTAGATATCTGCACAATCCAAATGGATCAAACTTACACAGTTTTATGAACAGAGGTGATGTAAAACCAAAATGATTTTCAAGGTCGTGTTCAGGTCACTGTGACCTAAAAACCGGAAGCAAATGTCTATCCACTCGTAGATCACTCTTAAAAAGTTTCATAAATTTCACTGTGTCCTCGGCCTTGATCTAAAAATAGTATCAGAAAAAATTCTAAATGGATCAAATGTATAAGTCAGTTCAGGGGTCAAGTTAAAGTTCAATGTGACCTTGAATTTTGACCTTCAAACTCCACACTCAATGGATATATGACTAACTCCAATACAAACATGTATACAAAGCTTCATGAAGACTGTCACCAGTATATTGCCCTCTTTATCTTCTAAAAGTAATTATTACAATAGTTTCATAATGTGGGTAGACAATTTCTAATTTTCTACTTTCATTATGCTGCCATTTACTTACAGAAGCTTTATCATTGAGAGTTTTGAAAAAGTTACAAAAGGGTGAAACAATAATCAAAATCGGATGATAAAGTCGATATAATTTATATGATCATTTGAAGGTTGTTCTAAAATGCATAAGCTGCCATTTTGAGCACTGGTCCTATATTGCAGTATTATACCTCATTTGCATATTTCTTTCTTTGCGCAATGTGACATCAATGGCCCCGGTCCGAGAGCTATAATTTCGGACGTGTGAAAAAAATGACATCAAATTTAATAAAACAACCTATTGTTTTAATTTGTTGGTCAGTTTCGGTATAATATAACAAATAATGTATGTTGCTTCGATCCATATGATTCGCTTCGGTCCAGATAACATTCTGGGTCTGACTGCCCAGTCCATAAACTTACATATGGACCATATCACCATATTTGTTAATTATTATATTTCGGTGCACTTATTGTATTTTTCATAATTGCCATGATTTACTTCACCATAAATAATCATACAGGTATTTGTAAATATTCCAGATATATACTTGTTAAAAAAAAAGATATGGACCAGAGTTGATAATTGCTGTTAAACAATGGAATAGGCACCATAATGTTATCATGCACTCTTGGAAAGATGCATTTATGTTACTGTAAAAGCCGAAACATTATTAAACTCGAAAATAAACTGACAGACAAATGGTATCGTACATGACCTAGGGGGTCGGTGTTTAAAATTAAGCGAAGGTTTTAGTACGGTAATAAATGTAACACAATGCGTATTGTAATTTTTAAATGCGTTTTAAACAATTTAAACCCGAAAACCTTGTTTAATTTGAATGAAAGAATATCGCAAAATACCTAAGGTCTGTCTAAAAGTAATGCATTACAATCAACACCGAGTATATTTGCCGCCATTCTACAGTTCTGCACGTTTTCGTTTTCATGACCCCTACATGATTTGTGACATCATTTCTCAGCTTTTTGGCCCCAATTTGAAAACTTTTTTGGATTTTAAGGTATAAATTTAGTGATTTATGTATTTAAATAGTCGTATGTATATTTCGGTTTACATCTTCAATTATAATTTCTGGTCCATTTTTTATTGAGTATATATGGATGACTAGGATGTCATAGTTTTCAAAATAGTAGCTTCCACGGAATTACCATATTTCCTTTATCATCTGACTTAGATTTTTCATTCCCCCTTTTACAAGTGTTAAGTGTTCTTTTCACCTCCTGATGCTGAATTTGTTGTTTTATGTAATTACTAGCTCTTATTCACCCATAATTCTACTTCTTTTAGTATTTAATATAAAATGTTTGATACATTTACTGAGTGCGTGTCACATGAAGAGTTAACATGAAATCCATTGGGTGTATTACTTTTAAATTTGATGAGAAAATCTTGTTGAGCATATGAAACCTTTCCTCATAATTATGTAAATATTCCAGCAAATTAAATTCATAATACTCCCTGATTGTAGTAAGTCTATATTTTCAGACTTGATGAAAGCAACCAATCAGGAGTGGTCACATGTTCAGCATTAAAGAAGATCTACAGAAACATTCTACGAAAAGGAGATATCGCAGGAAAAGAACTTAAAGTGCAATCTAAAGACATAAACAACGAAAAAAAGCAAAATGACGAAATGGTATCAAACCAACCAGGCTCTCTTTGCCAGAACATGGACTGGATATCAGTTTTATTCACTTGTCTGGTTCAGTAAATGTTCTTCAAGAAAGAATGCAGAGTAGACAGGGCCACTTTATGCCACCGGCACTGTTACAGTCCCAACTGGAGACAATTGAACCTCTACAGGAAGATGAGACGGGAGTACTTGTGGATGTAGCTGGAACATCAGATGATATTGTAATGGACACTATTCAAAGATTGAACATAGGAAACTTATAATATACTGTTAAATAATGAACATGCTGCGGTTATAATACGGTTATAATATATTCCAACACTTTTTGAAATTCCTGCATTCTGATTGGCTTAGCTATTAAACTATATGACATATACATATGTATACACCATTTGAAATTTAATAAAGTTCATATAAAGCACTCTGATTGGATGGCAGATCTAACATTACATTCCACTGGACGATGTCACACTTACCTTAAACCAAGATGGCGACTCACATGGGATGACATTGGACCTTTAGATAAAATGTGTTAGAATAGGGTTATATAGTCTCTATTCTGCTATCGCTTCATCATTAAACAACATTTGCGATCATTAAATGAAAATTCGAAAACACAGAGTATTTAACCCAAGAATAGATCAGAGTTGATGGACTAAGACTTGTAACTTGTTAACAACATCTTCATTGGACAATTAAAACATCAACATATATAAAATTGGACACAAGTCCATGTATTGTAGCAGTAAAATCTGTTCGTAGTACATTTAGTACATATATAACAAGAAGCACCAATATTGATGCAAATGCCGGATTGCGAATATGACTGTACACTGGATTGCGAATATGACTGTACATTCAATATTTTAACTGAAAAATCTAAATGAAAATAGGGGATAATTCATTTAAAATACAAGACAGAGTTATAGTTCTTGTCATATAACATTGTGTATAAATGATAATGAACAAGTGTGCCAAGTTTCAAAGCTTTCACAAAATTTGTTTTTGAGAAAAGGGGTGGAAAAACAATAACTTTTACCAAAAACTTTAACCAAAACGTCAAAACGCATAGACAGACTGATAGATGGATATCACCAAACCATAAGTCTGGATTTGCTTCGCAATCTGGCTAATAAAATAAACCAACTTCCAACCAATGTTGATATAAAAGTAAAATTATTCAGTACATATAATAAAATAAATAAACCATTGTTGATATAAAAGTAAAAACATTCAGTACACATACAATAAACAAACTAACTTTCGTACTTGTTGATAAAACTTCCTTCACCAGGAATGATAGTAAAAATGGAATGTTTAAGACAACGTCAAGTTAACTCTTCATAAATAAATCGTAAATAAATCGTAAATACATTATTTAACAAATAAAATCGCTTCTGGTCAATGCAACCTTAGTTGATTGCCTGTCATGGTGTTATGAGAGGCAACTGTTGTCACTCGCTCGGACAGGTTGGGTCCCCCAACCCCCTGTGAATTCTCCATCTCCCATATCGAGACCATGCTAACATTGTAATCTATATACATTGCCATATAATGTGATACGCTGGCATACAAAATTACAACTAATTGTTTTATCACTTACAGTGATACACAATTGGACGGAACAAGTGTAAACTGCATATTTTCCATTATCCATCATTATACATATACCAAACCCATTTCTCAAAGTGCAGAGCACAAAATTCGACTCAAAATCATATAAACAAAAAATGTCCTATACAGGCAACTCACAAAAAAAAATAAAGTGAGAATATTCGCATGACACAAACCTGATTATGGTAATCTTGGGATTGCTAACCTTGCCTATTATAATCAGATCGTTTTGACTATAGCTGTAAATTAATACACCGCATTGCGCCTTGGAGATCTTGCTTAACCACTGGGTCTTCTCATTATAATCTATGAATCTATATTAAACTTGTTTAAAACAGTAATTCATTCCATGTTTAAACACAGCAAAATACTTGGAATTTTGATACTGCTCGTAATATTTGAAATTGCAATTTCTTTTAGAGTTGGTCTCCAAACTCAGAAAAGAGTTAAAGGTGTATATGGTGTATCATCATTGCCATCACCCTATTGTCATCATATCATTATCATCATCATCATCATTATCAGTATCACTTTCCATCATCATTATCGTCGCCAGCATGTCGCGATCAGCTGACAGTTTCTGACTGTATGGTATGCCGTATCTGCTCTGCGTCTGCTCGCAGCGCTTCATTGGTCGGGTCTATCTTCAGGGCCGCTTCATAGTCCTGCAAACCTGCAAGCACATCACCAACAGTTTAGGTTGTCTGCAAACAGGATACTTGATAACATCCACATGGCAGTCATTCATCCATAAGGAGGTGACATGCCGGTACTTACCGTATGGGCGTTTCCGTGTATTTCAGCATTAACATTCGGGAAATCGGCATTGAAAATATAAATTTCGAGTAGAATTAGCATTGTTAATTGACCATTAGTACTAAAATGGCATATTTGTAAGTAAAAAGTTACAAAACCATAACTATACTTCACAGGCTTTAAATATAAGCATTGCTGCTTTCTTTAACGAGTGAAATACTCTTTTACATATTAAGGTAGTTTTATAAAAACGCAAATGCTGCCAGGGAATTATTTTGGATTTTTTGTTTTTATCATGTTTTAGCACTATTACCAATAACCACTCCAGTAGGATATATTCTGTCATACTAACAGTAACTTCCCTTACCTTCGACATACATCTCTAGCTGACAGAAGGCTGTACCACGCCGTACGTGACATTTACATCTACTTGCTGCATTCTGTGGTACTGGAGGTATTAACAGTTCTAGAGCCTGGAAAAATCAAAATTATTTTATTATTGTGTCTTTGAAGGGACACAGGAAAATTCTGAAATTTGTTGAACTTGTGGCGTCCCGTTTATTTTTCATACCTTGATATGATTTCAAATCATTACTAATTAATTGAATAGTTCAAAGAAAGACGTTTTACATATTACTAATCATTAATTATACTGCATCAATAATATACTTAAACCTACGACAGAATAACAAAGATAAAATGAAAACTCAAAATTTTATTTAATTATATGCAGATTTTGGTCAAAATGAAACTGGATTAATACAACGCGGCTCTAGTTTTATTGCTTGATAGCTACCATACCTCAAGACTGCCGTGTGTCCCTTTAAAAGCAAATCAAGACCAGCTGTGATTACACCATAGGGTAACTCGCCCCTGAGTCGAACATTAATTCTTCCTCTACTGGAAACTGGTATGTAAAGGGAGGCAATCCAAAGATATTCTTTCAATCAATTATCTCGATCTATTGAGTTTGTCAGTTACCTATATAGTCCGACTCAAGGACAATTACATGTTCGACTTCGGGGCATGTCTAAAAAAAAATCTGTCCTGAAGACGAACGTTGAAGTGGGCAGGCAATACCCAATATTTTTACACAAAGATGCTTAAAATATGAAATTTTTTCAATTTATATAATACATTAAAGGGACACATGGCAATCTTGAGTTTGTATCAAGCGTTAACAATAACGTCTCAGTTTATTTATCCTGTATCAATTTGACTTTAAACCTTCTTGCATATAATTAAAAATAATTTTGCGTTTTCAGTTTTCTTCACTAATTTACGGTATGTTTAGCTATATTACTGGTGCAATATTATCAGCAGTTAGTAATATGCAAACACAATTTGTTTTATACTATTTTTATCATTATTATTAATGATTGAACAAATGCAAATTATGTAGAAAAACTAACGGGACGCCGTGAGTTTGAAAAAAATCAAGATTGCCGTGTGTCCCTTTAAGGAAAATGCAAACAATTTATTTTATTTGCAAAGCAGGCAATTTTTATGAGCCACTATCAAAGTTGCAAACAGAAGGAAGGAACCAGAAGGTAATCTTGAGTATAAATAGACAGAAGTGCCGAGAACCAATAACCTGTCCGACTCGGGGACGAGTTACCCTAGTCAATAGTAATCGCGGTCAGTTGACAGTATTGTCATACGACCATTTTCATTTAAATATATGCATGTATTCCCAATAATCGTATGATTCTCATATAATTATTAAAAAAGAGGAGCCATACATAATTCTCATATAAAACATTTCATGTGATATTTAGATAACAGAAGTTGCATATAATTTGCATATGAGAATAAATTCATAAAGTTTCCTTTTTAAAACATTTTTTTTGTCATTGTGTATATGGTACTCATATATGACTTATATGAATCTTGTATAACAAGTTTATATAAGAATCATGTACTGCTCCATTTACGTAAGTATCTTATAATGGGTTTCATACCAGAATCGTATAAAATGATAACTAAATTACATATGTGTGGTAATACTGGTAGTGAGTACCAGTGGTCCGCTTTTATCTAGTCAAAGGCAAACAGTGAGCATGCCCTGACAATAGATCTACACTCATATTTCATTGACAAATACCTTCGTATTCTTACGGATGGCGGGAGGTATACAGTACTGGTTCTACCCAGGAAAAATGGGGTGGTCTGCCTCTACCACAAAAAAAGATAGTCATGTATGGCCGAACAGGTTCTAAAAATGATGCAATACACTGTCAAACAAACAAACCTTGGAAGCTACATCAACATTAATTTTATATAAATTATTTGATCTCTTAGTTCAAACATATTTTGTTTACATCGCTTGCGAAACAAGTTCTTGCAACTTTTATTAATCACTTGATGGCTTCCTGGGTAGAACCAGTACTAAGCAATGTGGATTAAGTATCTTGGTCAAGGATAAATAACGCCGAGGATCGAACCCACGACCTCTCGATCTGGAGATCTCAGATTCCGTTTCAATACCTGTTATGATTCATGAGAAGGATTGGTGCTTACCCTTGAGCTGTCCTCTATACACTTGAAGAAGTTTCTCATCTTCAGATGACACGCCCCTCGGTTAGAGAAACAACTGCAAGCTCGTTAAGGATATAGTCGTATGCAATAATATAACGCCATACAAGTAATATTTAAAAGTTCATATGAAGACACGGATGGTTTATTTGATGGTAGCAGCCTCGATAGTTCAGTAGATAAGGCCTAGTGATTCAGAGCTACAGAACGCTGTCCGGGTTTGCTCCCTGGTGAAGACATGTCTGAAGGGATATTTCACGCTGTCATCTCCCTCTAAGGTTGCAGTCCCAATATAATAACCTAATATGATGTGTAACATGAAGTAAATCTGCATTTCATTTTATAATTTGATGGCAGAAAGAATTGTAAACAACTAACATCAAAAAACACCTTAATGCTGATAAATGAGGCACTTGTCAGATAAGAATATCTTGATCCATTATTACAGTAAGCTCTGGAAGGGAAAAGGGAATAAAAATGACTTGTTTCCATGGAAATGCAAATAATAAAAGAATGGTGTATACTTTTACATATCAAGAAGAACAATTAAGTCACTATGTTCCATGGGAATGCCAAACATATTGGAAGTTAGAAAGTTCTAAATACCAACAGTCATTACATATCCACTCTGTTAATATGTGTTACAAGTTTCAAGAAGGTACTTGGAACTTTTTTTTAGTTCTGCTCCAACAAGTTAAAAGTATTCAATGGAACACCTGTGTTGCCTGACATGTGCTTACATTCCCTGTGAGATGATGTTTAGTTTCATGAACCTAGGTCAAATACTTAAGTTATGGCCAGTTATGAGCTTGGTTAAGTTGCAGGTCTTATGAAAGGGGGTATAATTTTGCTGAAAAGAGAGTCAAGGTTATTGGTCATTGGGTTACAATATTCTGTGTGGCAAGATGTGTGTGAAGTTGATCGAACATAGGTCAAAAACTTCTTAAGTTATGGCAAGTTGTGAGCTCGGTTAGGTTGCAGGTTCAAGTTTTATGATAGGGGGCATAACTCTGCCAAAATGGAAGTCAAGAGTTATTGGACATGTGTAACAACAGTCCTTGGGTTAAGATGATGAGTGTGTGACGTTTCATGAACATAGGTCAAATACTTTTCAAGTTATGGTCAAGGTTAGGTTGCAGATTAAAGTGTGACGGACAGACGATGGATGACGACGGAAAGACTACCGACTCAATGATCCATTCTACAAAGGCGACACAAAAAGTGTGACTGCAGTTGGATAATTGTATACCCATCGAAACGTCTCACTTTGCAGGGATATTTACAAGGACCAAATTCAACTGAAGATTGTTTAAGTCTTTTAATAGATATCCCAGACATATTTGATTTCAGAGACCTGTCCTTGATAATCAAACTCAGAATAGAAAATAAGGTTGCCGTTTTCATGCATTTGATCCATAAGCCTGCTTTAACATGATGCGAACCATTATCATGCTTGTAGTTTAACCAATCATTGAAAGGATACGAGTGAATAGTGTGGTTGAGTCTAATGGCGTGGGAATATGCGTTGACAGCAGCCTCATAATTGCCTGCCTTGAAGAACTCGCTGAAAATATACCGTACATTTTTTAACAAAAATTATAACAAATAAATAAAATAATAATGATAAGCAAATAACAATAATAATAAATTATAAGAAATAAAATAATAATAATAAACAAGAAATCCGCGGATATTCAAACGTTATTCAATTTACTGAACAAAATAAAAAGAAATGTTAACTTTCACAGTGCTCCAGATAAGGTTTCCTGTCAAAGGGTATTTCACATGCTGAATGCTGATTTAATTTTTTTAAGACGATTTATCAAGAGTTTATTGTGTTTTACTAATAAATGGTAATTTTCAATACTGACTCAACTCCTTATTTTATGTTTTCTATTCTGAGTTCCTAAATTTTAAACTTGAAATATCCCTAAAAACTGCTTTATCTGGAGCTCAGCTTTCATGTTTTCATCTTTCCGACAAAACAAAACTCACATTTCAACAACGCATATGCACTGTCAGCAACATTTGTTCAAATGTTTTTTCAAGCAGGAATCTGTACAGCTGATCTGACATTACGCTGACAGTCATTCACACACATCTTACAAGAATTCTTGATTATTTGTTTGATTATATGACGTAAAGTGCATATTTCAAAAAACATATTACACCTACACACTTGTTTGAAGAAATCCCTCTACGACAAGAAAATATAGATAACCGATTTCCGTGAATAGATTTACGCCGGATTTTAGCGGTTACATGATGTAAGTACAAATAACTTATACTGTTACAATGATCATTAGTGTTCCTTTACAGTAGGAAAGTTGACCTATAATGCTTGTACCTACATGGACGACACATTAAGACTAATTTCGGACTATTAATGAATTTTACCCTAGCATTACTCCACTTTTCATGACTTACTTCCCCTTGTCCCTCAGCCACATTGGGTTCTTCTCCTCCTCGGTTAGGTTGGCGTCCTGCAGTTCTACCGTACGCCGGGACTCGGCCTGCTTCCGCAACCACTGAAAAATCACACAAGACTCGCTACAAAACAAATTGTTCACTATTAAACAAGTGTGTTTGTGTGCTCCTAAGGTTTGTAGTCCAACAACCCACGGTAAACACCCACTAGGGCACGGTAGATGCCAACTAGGGCATGGTAGACGCCCACTAGGGCACGGTAGGCACCCACTAGGGCACGGTAGACACCCACTAGGGCACGGTAGAGCCGGGATTATTGTGTGTGCGAGGTTTATGGTGCATATGAATGCATCTGGGGACATCAACTTATAGTCTCATCTGAATGACTAGACAGGAGTGAAATCTTTGAAAGTGTTTTGATAAGTGATCCAAATCCGGACTGATCAGGGATTGATCTTTTGATCCCTGGATCAATAATGTATCCTGCTAACAATTCTGCAAATATATCTGTTAAGATTCAGAAAATTATAGGACTTAAAAACAGCACTTACATTTTATTTGTTTCAAGAACTACTTTTCCCCATGACATGTTGTCTTGAAAAATGAAAAAAAATATGTTTATTTAAATTATCGCGAAAAAAAAATGAATAGTTTTCTGTTTTTATATATTACTGTCAAGATTTTTATGATTAATTTCTTCTTTCTCAATATCATCACGTTGACACAATTCTATACTGTTGTTTATAATACTTGTATAACCTAAGCATATATGTAGTTTTATGATAATGATGAAATAGCTTCAAATATGCCTACAATCATGCTAAAATGAGGTATAAATTTGTTTTAAAATCATTAGCATAACCCCATAAATTGATAAGTATTGGTTTAAACACTTTATATGAATGATAATATTATTAATCTCTTTACGTTTGAATTATTTTTGAAAAACTCATTTTCTTAGTAGACCATTTCAAAGCAACCGATATACATTTAAACAGTTATTTCCTAAAGCTTATTGTCCTTTATCAAGTTTTTGATGTGGAAAAAAGTAGGTTCGACAGGGGCGTAGCAGACCTGAAATGCATATATAGGCCCGACAAACTAGGTGGCGGAGGGATCCCGGGGCATGCCCGCCCCGCGGGTTTTAGCTTTGTAATTGTGCATTATGGCGTTTATCTGATAGAACACTTGTCTGGTATTTGAAGAATTATTTTTTGCCAAATTTGGGAATTAACATTTAGCAAAGTTGAATTACCTACACTGTAAAATAAAACAAAAACATGTTGACCCTTAACCCCCAACCACCACTGGCTTCAGTTTTTATTGCATTTTTGGACTTTTAATTTTTTTCCTTTTTCAAACTGATGTTTAGGCTATATGGCCTAATAGTAACTATGCCGATGTTCGACAATGAAAAGATAAAACCATATTTCACATGAATAAAATTCCACTTTTATTTCACTGATGAAATCCATTATTTCATTGCTAAGCATAAAATATAATTATATGTATGAAAACACCAAGGCTAACAAGGCGTTAAGCTGGCTTGCATACAATTAAAGAGAGCTATTGTGAAAAAAGTTACAGTTTGAGTTTAATTACCTCTGACCTTTTAATACCGATTACATTGTTAACCCTGGCATTTTCATACACATAATTATATGTATATTTATTTAAATGATGATATATTGCTATAATTATGTGTCGTTAGCAGGCTTCTCTGTCACAAGTTCATGAACCTGTGGTCGAGGGGTTAACAACGTTTTATTGTGACCATTTAATAAGTAATAATAATAGTTTAATAACAAGTGGTAGAAGTATCTCGCAGTTAATAGTAAATGACCAATATTCTACAATAGCAGATATTATATTAGCTTACACTAGGTATATCGTAGGCGGGGTTCTAACATTTCTTCTATGGCCTGATCAACTATTTTCCGGTTGTTTAGTGGTGTTCTATAAGGTCCTAATTTAATTGGTTTATGGTACTTGTGTCAAAATGAAAACCTTCTCGCCTCTCACCGCTGTAGGCTTGAATCCCACTGGGAGCTCAACTTGCAAGTGAAAAAGTGTTGATTCTTACAGAAGGCGGGAGGTATACAGTACTGGTTTTACCCATGAACAAAAGTGGTCAGCCTCCACCACAAAATATTGACCATCATGCATAGCTTAAAATGTGCTGGAAACAAAACAAACCGTCACACGTTTAGCATATTGTTATATCAACAGAAGCAGCCTACCTCTTCTTCCTGTGGTCTGACAGATTCTCTCTCAGGAGTGGGGAAGTCTCGATGAGTAAATGACACGGTGATTTTACCAACTTCCCTCTTTGGGACTCCACCTGCTGGCTCCTCAAAAATATTCGCCTTCTGTCCTGATTAGGAAGAAAAATAATGCAATTAATGTTTAATTGTCGTCAACAGATTATTTAGTTATCGGAATATAGAGTATAAGAATCTTCCGTGGGTATCCAGCTAAGGTCGGGAATTCCAACACACATGTGCTTTTTATGCAGTTACATATTTTAAAGAATCGATTTATTTCGGGTTTTCGGTCTGGCGAGTCCCAAGTCCATCATTTTCGTCCGAAACTGATAAAACCGGCAATTCCGGAGCGCTGTATTTGTAAAAGAAATCATGACATTGTTTTGTTGTTTTTATTACGTCAGCTATGTTACGCGGCTGTATCGCATTTGCTCTACAAATAATGCGAAACCTTAAAAAACAAATGTAATATTGCTAACCTGCATTTTATGAAGTAAGATTTCAAAAATGACATTTAACGTGACTGACGTATCGTATGATATATCATGCAAACAAATTGGATTAAATGTTTTAATGTACACAAACACAGTCGTTCGGTCCTCATTTGCATCTGTAATACACTAGTGTATTACGAGAAATAAGTCATGGCTTTATTACACTACCAGAAGCCATGTCATGCGACAAAAAAATATTAAAGGGCCATAACTCCACCAAGAGTCAATGTACTGGAACAGTGCAACAATTAATCTGAACCTTCTCTGACCCTAAAAGCCTTCTCTTCTTTTTGTATTTGTATGGCCTTACACAGCCAGATGAAATATCAAAATCATAAAAAGGGCTGGTAAGGTCAGAGAAGGCTCAGATTATGCGACAATATGTGCAACTAGACTGCCATAATATGTAGAGGCTGACAAGACAGTGTACTGTACATACTTATAAAAGTGTGTGGAACGGACAATGATTGATTGAATGTTGTTTAACGGCTCATCAACACAGTATAGGTTATTTAGAGCCCCCCCGAGAGAGGGGAAGGATGCATAGGAACCAGGAACCGTGCCCTACTCTTATTATCGAATAGATTCCTATGGTTCTTTAACGTGCTCGGAGGATAGACCGATACACGGGACCGCCTGGTTTACGTCCCAATCCGACGGACGAGTCGAACGGACAAGGACAGCACTATACGCCCCTACCTCACAAATAATAGGCGGGGGAATTAAAGCCATGATTACACTAATGCATACAGCTGAGTATCTTGCAGTTGTGTTGTCAAGTAAAGCAAAGTACAGGACTTTAGCCTTCGATCTTTAATGTGACGTGATATTGTTATTACTTAGTCATGTCAGAGATCCCCACTATAATAATAAATATATTAACATATTTTGTAATTTTCCAGTAACTATGGTAATTACCCCTGGTTTTCCTTTTGTTTTCCCGCTCCTGTTGTTTGCGTTTCTCCCTCTCAACGGCTTCCTCCTTCCTTCGTTCCTCCATCAATCTATCCTTTTCCTACAACCGAGTTTATACAAGACCATAAATAATATGACCAATTAAAATCTGATTCACCAAGTTGTAGTATATTTTGAGACACAAGTTTTAAGCTATTCAAGTCTTTGGCATTTAAATGGTATGTGATTCTAAAATGAATAACCAGCGCTCACGAAATAGGATAGCCCCAAGCCCGGGGCTTGTCAAAATCTGGTTGGGGCTTGTCCCTTTTTGCCATATTTTACTATATAATTAATTCAGGACCTAATATTAATTCAGGGCCTGCCTGTCAAAAATATTTTCTGTGAACACTGGAATAATACAAAATTCTGAGTAGTCAATATTGATGTGTTTTTTACCAAGACGTTTGATCATCAAGATAAAAAACAAAGTACTCCTCTCTGCTCATCACCGCTTCATCGGTTATAAATGGAGAAACATGAGGATTGTTAGAGAATCAGTTGACCATTGTTTTATTACATACAATGACTGCAAAATATTAACAGAGAAAACAAAAACTACATTTAGATCTATGTCTGTAGTAATTAGGGCTGTTGTGATATACCAGTGTAATCCTACATTGCAATACATGCCTCAACAATACACGTATTGTTACAAAAGGTCCCGTATCGTGTAATGGTCTGTACGCAGCCAGAGTAGTGACCACAGTATTCACTACATTTACCTTTTCTGCGGCCTGCCTTTGTTCTTCCTTCCAGTTCTCAAGATCTTCTGTAGCCTTCTGTATCTCTGATGCCTTCACAGCTGCTATCCTTGCCCTCTCTGCATCCTCCGCCTAAAACATACATATGTGTAACTGACATGTTATGAATGATAATGTTCTGTCTGCCTCTGCCTTAAACATACATATGTGTAAATGACATGTTATGAATGATGACGTTCCGTCTGTCTCTGCCTAAAACACACATATGTGTAACTGACATGTTATGAATGATAATGTTCTGTCTGCCTCTGCCTAAAACATACATACATGTAATTGACATATGAATGATACTGTTCTGTCTGTCACTGCCTAAAACATACATATGTGTAACTGACATGTTATGAATGATGACGTTCTGTCTGTCTCTGCCTAAAACACACATATGTGTAACTGACATGTTATGAATGATGACGTTCCATCTGTCATACATATATGTGTATCAGACATATTATGAATAATAATGTTCCGTCGGCCTCCTGCTCCGAAAACATAGGTGTATCCTTGTATTCAATAATTTCACATGATTTCTGCACACAAGTTACTTGAAACAGTTTATTTGAAAACTAATCTCATTAAAATCAGATCCAAAATATTCGCTCCACTACTTTCCGCTATTTAGATCTGACCATATTACATACCGGGTCACCTCAGATTGACCTTTCATCTAATCAATATTCATGAGAAGATCAACTAAACTCAGCCAATGAAATCGCGCGTTTCATTTATAATTCACATGAAATTAAAACTTATTCTATTCGAGTGAACTGAACAAACGCAAATCTACATATCCTAATAAAGATAAAAGTCTTCGTGTGTTATTGCACGATACATTCAAAGAAATGCACTGAATAGTATGTTTTACATCAAGATACGAAGAAAATCATGGGAACTGTCATGTATTTTTCCACCGAAAATATTACGAAAGTATATAGCCTAAATAGTATGTCATAATACATGTAGCCCTATTAGCTCAGTTGATAGCGTGCTCGACCGCGGAATTACCAGTATAATTTTAGTGTGTGGGTTCAATCCCACGAATCGGTAAAAATATTTGTACCGCTATTAAATGCCGTCAAGTTTACAATCTTTGTTTTTCAGTAAATTTTCAATAATGGATATGTGTATTATGTTTGTAAACGCAATTCGTTTGTGTTTTATAAGCTAAAAGTTACGGACATTGTCTCTTTCAATCTTTTACTGTTCAATGCGACATGCGCAGTGAAGCTGTCAATACCGAACAATTTTGTAGGCTGAAATCTGATTGGCTAATCGTAAGGTCAATCTGAGGTGACCCGGTATGTAATATGGTCAGATCTAAATAGCGGAAAGTAGTGGAGCGAATATTTTGGATCTGATTTTAATGAGATTGTTTGAAAACAAACTCTCTTAAAATAGTATGCGACCAACGTAAGTCATTGTTTATATTTGTTATTTATCCACTTACAGAGTACTGGGTCGGGGAAAAAGCAAGCACATTATTGGACGCTCTCTTCAAGAAAATGTTTTTTTTTCCGGCAATGTTTAATGTTCTGTTTCAGAATTTTTACCATTCTTTCCAATGTGTGGGTTTTGCATAAAAAATGTATATGGATTCTTTACAATTTTATAAATTTTCTATTGACACTGGACAAAATGGTAAAGATTCTGGAAAAGAATATTGAAATATCCAGAAAAAACACAAATACTGATTCTATTGAACATTTTGAAGAGAGCATTAGCTTTAACAATGTCAGAAATATTTTTGAGATAATACATTACCTTCATTATCTCTTTAAGTGTGAATTTCTCATTGGCTCTCTTGTCTTCTGCTTTCTTTGTCGCATCTTCCTTTGCCCTCTCCTGAGCTTTTACTATTGCTTCTTCTCTTTTCTTCTTTAAAACTTCCTTGTCACCTGGAATGTACCAGTAAAGATTGTCATAAAACATTCTTACAGAGAGCAATACAAAATTTAATTTGTTTGTTTGTTTGTATGGTGTTTTACGTCATTCTCAACACATGACGGTCAATTTTTTTTGTGGTGGAGGCAGAGCACCCACTGTTCCTGGGTAGAACCAGTACTGTACACCTCCCGCCATCCATAAAAACTGACAAGTTGAGCTCCCACTGGACAATCTTGAGGTCTGTATTACACCAAATTTTAGTGTTTGTAAGTGGTTCTAATGTTTATAGTTGATGTTTATATGGTACCATATGTGCCAACAGGAGATTCCCTCACTGACACAGCATTATGCATGGACTTAGAACAAAAAGTCTACAAAATCATCTTCTTTTGATCTTTCCAACCTAATACATATACAGCCAAGAGAAACTGGCACTTAATACTCATATACTTTTTATACTGTCAAACATATACAGTACTGGTACTGTACTGAAAAATTCAAACATACTTTTTAGTATGTTGGTCACAAGTGAGTCCTAGTTTATAAATATAATTGTTTAGATTTTTTATAAATTCACAATGGAAATATGTGATTACCAGCATGCTCCGACTGCAGTTGTGGCCACTTATCTACTTCCTGTTTGAGCAGCTTAAACACAACGGCACCATTACCCACCTGGGCCGTGCTGCTTCTGTCGTCCACGGGGGCATGCAGCAGGCACTCGAACAAATACGGTGGATAACTCACCTGAACATAAAAAACAGAAGTATTACATACTATAGCAAATGTAGTTGGCATTTAAACAGAAAGGATGGATAAATCACATGCATTCTAAAGTGAGATCTAGTTGTGTAACCTCATTAAGTGAAGACTTTCTTATTATTACTATTAATATAAATAGCACATTCTATGGGGACACATATGTTACATAGAAACAAGGGTTATGAGTAGGTTGTGAGTAGCTCATATATAGCAACACGGGTCGTGAGTAGGTTGTGACATAGTAACAAGAGTTGTGAGTAGTTTGTGACATAGAAACAAGGGTTGTGAGTTGCTCATGATATAGAAACACGGGTTGTAAGTGGCTTGTGACATAGCAACAAGGGTGGGGAGAAGCTTGTGACAGAGAAACAAGGGTTGTGAGTAGTTTGTGACATAGAAACAAGGGTTGTGAGTAGCTCATGACATAGAAACACGGGTTGTAAGTCAGTGGCTTGTGACATAGCAACAAGGGTGGGGAGTAGCTTGTGACAGAGAAACAAGGGTTGTAAGTAGACTGTGACACAGCAACAAGGGTTGTGAGATGATCGTAACATAGCCAAAGGATTGTGAGTAGCTCGTGACATAGAAACAAGGGTTATAAGTAGCAAGTGACATAGAAACAAGGATTGCGAGATAGAAACGAGGGATGTGAGTAGCTTGTGACATAGAAACAAGAGCACTGAGTAGATCGTGACATAGCAACAAAGGTTGTGAGTAGGTTGTGCGTAGCTCGTGACATATTGTGACATAGAAACAAGGATTGTGAGTAGCTCATGACAGAGCAACAAGAGCTGTGAGTAGATCATGACATAGCATAAGGGTTGTGCGTAGCTCGTGACATAGAAACAAGAATTGTGAGTCTCCATCTCTATCTATCTATACTGCATTCGTTCATGTCCGAACATCAAAGCAGGTGCCAGGTGGTGGCATATGAAATTTGGTATCAGTCCAGTAACACAAAAATTATATAAAAACTTTACTGACTGAGTCACCATTAAAACTATTTACAAGAATTAATGTCAAAGACACTAACGTCATGTCTTTGACTGCACTGGTGCTTAGATTTTTGACTTAAACCTGTCCACAGTTGGCATGGCAACTGTAGCTGAGGGGAAACTATTCCATATTGGAATAGTTCTCCGGAAGAAGGAAAATGTATAAGCATCAGTGTCAACATTTGGTCTTATATATTGAACTGGGGGAGTTGACCTGGTACGATGTGAGGTGTTAGCCGGGATAATATACTGTTCCTTATTTATGGAAACTAAACCTGTATGAATTTTATAGAAAAGGGTTAAACTGGCTTCGGTCTGTCGGGTTTCTAACGTTGACCATTCTAATTCAGTAAGCATTTTTTCTAACTTGTAAATATCGTTTTGATGATAGGTGTTCCATATAGGTGACGCGTGTTCTAAGTGCCAAATTGCGTCTTGGTTGCCTGAGATATTTTGCATATGAGGGCCCCAGTCTAGATTATCTGAAATGGTAATCCCTAAGTATTTAGCAGAGGTAACACTTTACAATTTGTGGCCATGGAGAGTGTAGCCATGTATAATTTGCCAGTCAACCTGGTGCTCGGTTACTCTCATGGAATGGCATTTAGATACATTAAACGCCATGAGCCAATCTTGCTCCCAAAGCGATAGCTTGTCAAGGTCTTCTTGGAGGATCTGATAATCGGTCGGACAGGTAATTTTCCTGTAGAGTATACAGTCATTGGCAAATAAATGGACCGTTCACTTTATGCCGTCAGTGAGGTCGTTGATAAACAGTAAAAAGAGGACTGATCCTAGAACCGAGCCCTAGGGACACCCAACAGTACATCAGCAGAGTCCAAAGATATGCCATCCAGTACAACCCGCTGAGTACGTCCAGTTAACCATGCAGTGATCCATTGATTGGTGGATCCCCGTATTCCGTAGAAGTCGAGTTTGTATGCTAGTCTATTGTAGGGGACTTTGTCAAAAGCCTCGTAACTCGTGACATAGAAACAAGGGTTGTGAGTAGCTTGTGAGATAGCAACAAGGGTTGTGAGTAGCTTGTGACATGTATAGAAACAATGGTTGTGAGTAGCTTGTGAGATAGCAACAAGGGTTGTGAGTAGCTCATGAGATAGCAACAACGGTTGTGAGTATCTCGTGAGATAGCAACAATGGTTGTGAGTAGCTCGTGAAATAGAAACAATGGTTGTGAGTAGCTCGTGAGATAGCAACAAGAGTTGTGAGTAGCTCCTGAGATAGCAACAAGGGTTGTGAGTAGCTCGTGACATAGAAACAATGGTTGTGAGTAGCTCGCGACATAGCAACAAGGGTTGTGAGAAGCTCATGACATAGCAACAAGGGTTGTGAGTACCTCATGAGATAGCAACAAGGGTTGTGAGTAGCTCGTGACATAGCAACAAGGGTTGTGAGAAGCTCGTGACATAGCAACAAGGGTTGTGAGTAGCTTGTATCATAGAAACAAGGGTTGTGAGTAGCAAGTGACATAGACAAAAGGCTTGAGAGTAGCTCGTGACAAATGGCATGGAATGTTGGTATATGCCACTAAGTATTGAAGCAATTTGCATTTAGTGAGGTAAAAAATTATATGTTGGTATCACTTTAACAGTTGCTGTCCAATGATACATTTAAAATTGTTCAATGTGCCAGATGGTTCATCAAACAGGAGCAAACATAAATAGACAGAAGCAGGAGCAAACAAATATATAGCTGTAACCTTCACATATTCTTCAGAAGAAATAATGTCGACTTTGTTTGCCTTCACACCCTTCAATGGAACTGTGATAAAAACCATTTTCTCCGTCTGATCCCAGGTGTAATCTTTAACAATGAGCGGCATCTTGGTAGGTATTTGTCAAGTTCAACTATGTTAAAACTCTTATCGAAAAACGTACTGATATATTGTTTTAATTCATGAATGTTCAAGAAAATAAGGTGTTTGTTCGGTTTGTTTTGACATGTTACGGTACAGTGTGTAAACTGCTTTGGTATGAAAATTGATTGTAATACTTACACGGTTGTGAAATACATATTTAAATAAACGAAAAGGAAATAAATCCGGCCGAATGAAAGTCGTACTCCAAAATGGGCTAAAACAAGATCATTTAGAACTGGTCAGTTTATAATTTAAAACGTTTTAACGATAATTAAAACTTTATTCATAATTTTGATATAGCATCATCAAAAAAACTGACCAATCAGTGACCAGAAATAAGACATACTAATACATTCTGGTAGGTGATAAACTCGGTCTTTATCCTCGATGTTCAATCAAGTTTTTGAAGGTATCTTTTAAAACCCTGCATATTTCATACACAAATATATGTGTCTTTCAAAATCAAAATCTTGAAATTATTGTGTTTTTACTCTGCTTTTGACCTCTAGTATGGCATTGACCTTGATGATAGAGATGTAGGAATCGTACGCGGCACATCGTCATGTTGCAACAACCTTTCTGTGAGTTAACACCAAAGGCAACAGTTTAAATGTCAATACCCGTATTTTTTTAACTAGTGGAGGAATGCTTATGATAATATTTTAAAAGATCCCACATACAATAGTCACCTCCACCCACCTATACGCACGCACGCACGCACGCACGCACGCACGCAAGCACGCGCACGCACACGCACACACACACACACACACACACACATCATGCCTGTCGAACCTATTAAAAAGAGTATGCTCTTTGACCATATCTTGGACACGCGACAATTTTTTTTTTTTTTACATCCAAGCAATGTTTTTCCTTATATGCTCTTTGACCATATCTTGGACACGCGGCAACATTGTTTTATTTACATCCAAGCAATGTTTTTCCTTATTTCGTTATACAGTGATTCTCTATAAGCACTTTATTCTTTTTTCAAAAAAATAACGGATTCCTTAAAGGGACAATGTCCGTAACTTTTAGCCTATAAAATACAAAATAAATACGTTGACAAACATGTCAAAAATAACTCACGAACCATTATTGAATATTTACTAAATAAAACCAAGATTATTTGACGGAATTCAATAGCGGTACAAATAAAGAATAACCTTTTCGTGGGATTGAACTCGTAAACCCACACTAAAATTACACTAGCAGGTAATAATAGTCGCGCGTCGCTACCAAGTGAGCTAACCGGGCCAGATATTTTACGTAGGAGATACAAAATATAGTGCGATAATGGATGTCATGTGATAAGCAGAAAATGTAAATGAAGTGGGTCCCACATTATTTACAAATAATAAATAAAACTCTTTTTTTTTTCCAAACTCACGAATGTATTACTACAGGCTGATCTGGTCTATGCTAATGTTTTCATGTAGACATTTCACTGAATAAAAATCAGACAGTTAGTTGGCTATGCTCAATATCAAAATGCTCAATATCTGCTTAATTATGGACAATGGCCCTTTAAAAGAACATTACTGTAATAAAATTCCATTTTAGCAAGTATTAGCAAAAAATCCGTAAAAATCGATACTTTCTCACTTACAGATTTTCGAAAAGACTACACAATTTTTTCTTAAAGTCGAATTGCAACTATTGAAAAAGGTGATTAGAAAGAGAAAAAAACTAAAATTTTGTTTACGTTTGGTTTGACAATTTGTAAAACAGACCACTAATTTTCCGTGTTTGACACAAGGCTAGAGGGACGATAGGGGATCATTATTTCCGTAGGTTCCTTAAGGGCCAAACGCACATTAGGGGATCGATAGAGGATCAATGACGTGCCCAGTATTTCTGTGTTGAGCAGTGATCCCGTCGAACATGCGTACATTGACAGATACAAACATAACGTTAACTTGTAACCAAACCTCTTGCGCATCCATAATTATTCACTGATCCCTTTCACAAGAGGCATGAAGGTGGAAAACACGACAGTAGGTGAACAGACACCTAATACCCGACAATTGACGACCGTAGCCTTTACTTCTGTGCAAGTTTTTAAGTTAATAAGGCAATTTATGAGCCATTATGATTGTTAATTAAAGGCAAGAGGACGTAGGTGTCGCTGTTGCATGTCTAGAGACATTTGCACTGGTGCGTTGATTGATTATATGGGTTGATATCCGAATTAGGGTAAACCCACGAGGTTCTTCTTCGGATCACCCATGCAATGTTTACATTAATTTATGATTTTTTTTAAACTTCTAACGCTCCCATAAACATTTATACAGTGCATATACAAGTGCATCTATATAGTAATGGTACCAGTTGACAGTACAGGTATTCGGCGCGTAATTTGGTCACTACTACCCCACCCGCCCCCCCCCCTACTACCCCCCCCCCCCCCCCCCCCCACCCCCCACGCCCTCTACTACCCACACCAAAAAAAAACAACAACAAAAAAACATCATCCAAAAAGTCATTTCATATCATTTTAAAGCTTTCCAAAAAAAATATTATGTTGTATATGAAATGACTTTTTGGATGATGTTTTTTTGTTGTTGTTTGTTTGGGGTGGGGTGGGGGTAGTAGAGGTGGGGTGGTGGGGGGGGGTGGGGGGGGGGGGTAGTAGTGTCCAAATTACGCGCCGAATACCTGTGGTTGACAGTACTTACATGAATGCTATTCTGATCATGTTTGATAGCTATGTACCTCCGTAGATTTCTATGTTACCCTAGTGATAAACGTGAAAATAGAAATAATAAAATTAAATAAAAATTAAATAAAAATTAAATAAAAATAAACAAATAAGAAAAGAGAAAATAATCTCGAAACAATTGTAGGACTCTAGGTTTCTTACCATTAACCAGTCAAATTAAAGTATTGGAGAAACTTCAAAAACATTGGGCACCATTCCCTAATACATAGGAGACAAAATGTTCCAAACAAATGGGGTGGGGTGGGGTGGGGTGGGGGGAAGGAGCATCCGTATATGCAAAATAAGAGGCATGACAACGATTTTTTTCAAGACATGCACGATTATGGATCTCGAGGACAATATTTGTTAGTTTTCTATTCAGTTTGTCTTTATATATAAGATTGGATCCCCGGGGCGGGGTTTTTTGGCATCCCGAGATCTTCTTATGTACACATGACTGATATGTTCAGCAGTTACAAAAATACTCGAAATGATTTCAGTTTGTTATCATTATCATTAGTGAGTTGTCTGATGGTTTTGCATGTTTATTCAAATGAAATGTATCGCGCGGACAAAAGGTGTCAAGTTTTGCAGACAAAACGCGCCGTGCGGACAAAAAGCGTCGGATGAAAAAAAGAACACATACAGCGATGCAGACGAGAAACACCGTGAGGAAAAAAGCGCCATCACAGGCTAGTATTAAATGTCGTATTTAATGTGAAAACGGTTAACATTAATAAGCGATTGTTTCAGGCCTAAACAGGAAAACTGTTGTTTATTTTCAAGCAATATCATGTAAGATAAATATGTGTGAATGGTGTTTTACGTATTTTTTTAGCACATGTTAGGCCATATATGAGTATTGTGCACCTCCCGCCATCCGAAGAATCGACACTTTCTCACTTGACTAGTCAAGCTCCCAGTGGGATTCGAACGCGCAGCGGTGAGAGGCGAGACAGTTTTAGACCAAGTGTCTTTACAGTCCCTGCCACAGAGGCCAGACATACCGTAGACCTTATATTATTTCGGCTTAAAAGCACACATGTATTATGGATATACCATTTGCATTCAAATTTAGTAGAAGACTTCTGATATTTGGCGGCGAAAGGGTTAATCTAATCAACAAAGACACTTAATGTCTTACTCTCTGTTCGGGCCTCTCCTTAGTCATAATAAACTAATTAAACATATCCATATTTAATGCATGTAACTGATACGTTCGGTGTGCAGGTTTTTATTGTTGACATGTCAGTTACCAGACTGTGTAAGAATGTCATAACATGTTAAAGGTGGAAAGGATATGTCTGGTGCGTGACATACCCACATTAAATCCCGGCCAGGTCAGCCTAGATTACCGTCGTAAACCGTATCAGTTACCCCATACACAAATGTAACCTCCGAGTTGTTCTGCAATTGTATCATTATGCATGGCCACCATCGGTGCATATTTTTTATAACAAACAAAAACACTGTCGCTGTAAACTGCTTAGCCAAACGTGGTTTGGACCTAGACAGTAAACACTTTGGAAATCACATGTAAAAAAAGAAAAGAAAAAGGAAGAAGTTTGTTTGTGTCTGGCACAACTAGGGAAAATATATCAATTAATTAAATGAAAAATCTACCACCTATTACCTAGGTTTTAATATATTCTTTATTTTTCATTGTTTACATCCTAACAACGTTCCTTTATTATGCTGCGGAAGAACTTTAAAGAAATACGGAAGTGAACTCGCCGGTAATCAAGCCCGGTACCTCTCGGTCGAGAGGCAAGTATGCTAACTACTCGACCCCCGTAACTCTCTTTAACCTGTGTGTCTTCGGCAAATAACATGACTAGTAAGATTTATAGGAGTGTAAATAACATTTTATTCACAGACAAATTGAATTGAATTGGATTTTGTAGTCGCACCAACAGAACGTCATATGGCGACTTTCCAACTTCCATGAATTGAATTGGATTTTGTAGTCGCACCAACAGAAGGTCATATGGCGACTTTCCAACTTCTAGTGGAATATAAAGGAAGACCCCAGATGCGCTTTCGGGGCAATTTTCGGAAACCTGGGGGAACCTGAGAAAAACCACCAACGTTCCGCAAGCCAGCTGGATAGCTTCCTCACATAAAGATTCCTGGTCCCACAAGAGCTGGAAATCACAGCGGAGAAGGACAAGTGACAGTTAGACGATGAGTGTGAACTTGAAGTTAAATGCTTCATAAAACTAAAAGAACTATTTATCATAATATTATAACTGATATGATAACACTGTCCGGGTGAGAGCTAGTGTCACCCACATGTCTTCATATCATACCCTAGACAAGCAAGTATATATACACAATGCGAGGTATAGCCAGTATAAGGGGACCGACAATTTTGATTTCGGGGGGAAGGGGGTGGGGAATTTATATTACCCCTCATGAACAGACGCAATAAAACCGAGTCTGCTACTTTTATCTCTTGTTTGTGTTTCACTTTTCAGTATGTATGTATACCCCATTAATTATAACCATGACTTTATATGAATATCACATTCATTACTACCATGACCAATGTATACCGCATTGCTACCATGACCAATTTATAACACTTTATACAACACATTTACTACCAGCATTGCCAGTGTATATCACATTTATCACATTTATTACTACCATGACTAGTGTATACCACATGTATTACTACCATGATCTATCTACATTCCATTTATTACAACCATGAATACTATCACTGTCTTCTAAACTCATTTCAACTGAAGATTTCGATAAACTTCTGAGCAGAAGTTGTGGATGTATCCAGATTGTGATTAAACATCTCCATGTTGAATCCAGTGGCTGATGGAGTAGATCTACATTCTTCATAGACTGAAGAGGGAGCCAGATTATCTTTTTCCTCTACTAGGACTCACAGCCAGATTTTTTTTCAAGAATGTGAGAGAAAGCTGGATTTTTGTTCAAAAAACTGATTTTTCCCTCCTCAAGACAGAGCCAGATTACATATTATTATAGCTGACTAGGTTGACTGAATTCCGGATTTCATTCCCGAAGGAGAAACAGAAGTTATGTATTATCAATATGCTATGTAGTATCAATATGCATAGCTAGGTATGTAATGTGTTTTATGATTTAGAGACGCATGCATAAAACAACTAACACACAATTGCTGGTACTGAAACTCATTTTAGTAAAAGTATCTATTTGGAATTGATTCTGTTTCGAAACTATCCAACCCAACATCTTTATTATTACTTTTCAAAATACTCGCTATATTTTTTTTTAATTTAGGATTTAGTTTTAAAGTTTCTTTCAGATTTCATTAAGTTTTGTATAAATCACCCCATATACCCTGAACATGCAATAAATCATGTAAGCCAAAAAAAGAGAAGTTTCGTTTACAATTGGCTGACCTGCTTTTTAGATGCATTGGATCATGCAACGAGCAATAGATGAAAGGTTTGTTTGCAGCAGAAATGTCAATATGGTTACAGCCAAATTTTGCGTGCGGCGACTAATTAGCAATCTGACCTTTAAGCTTGCAGACACGTCTAAATGCAGGTCGTCTAAAATGAATACAATACATACATAGCTTTACACTTTGAACATGTTTTTTTTGTAGTCTTTAGGATATTGTGTTACAAGATTAACCTATAAATGTGACCGTTTTTATGGCAAAAAGTCAGATAATTTCAAGTAAAACAACTTGGATTGAATACATATCATATTTAGGTGGCAATTAAAGATAACCCCCAACACATACAACACGTGTGCGGATGTGGAAGTTGGAACAGTTTTAGAGAAAAAAGTGGAATCTAAGTTTAACCGAGGCTTAAATGACACTGTCCATAACTCATTCTTATTTCAACTCTTACGTTTCATGAACATAGTAAGATTTATTCCCCTTATATCGTAAACTTTCACGAAATTACAGTCGCAGCGAAAACATCCTAAACTGGAAACCCACCTGTTTCAAGAATCGGGTAACGTTAACATTTTAAATATTAAAACGTTATTTGTTGAGGTATCGACTATAGTGAAGTGGGTCTCAAATTTCCCCCATCTCATTGCGACCCGAGATAACTTTTAGTGAACTTGTTTACTTAATTGAATTGACATCTTGTCAAATATAGCCTGATTACCATTGCCAACCATATTCAGCATTTTTTTTTAGAAATTCAAATCACCATGCAGGTGAAGCATGGAGAAAGAGGTTTTATGATTGATTCAAATTTGATAAGATTTTACAGATGGTAAAGAAGTAGCTCAAAATATTATAATCGCAAATATTACAAATTCATGTGCCCTCTTCCATGACAGAAAAAATAGCAACGCAACGTTATATTTCACATTTGTATCGACTATGACCTTACCTGTGCTGCTTCGTATTTTTAATTGTTTTTACCTATGTTTCGCAAGATGCACCGGTATTTCACCAGCACCGCCAGATGTCGCCCGTTATCCTGAACATCAATCGCTCCAAGGTTGATAGCCAGTCTGCAACGTTCAGTGCAATTCCGCCATTTCAAACAAGTAAATCTCTGAAGTTTTTGCCGTTTTACTAATAGCGTTTCTTTGATTGCATTCATGCAATCGAAGTTCAAAAGGGTTCTGGCACGACTTTTAAGCGACTCAGATGTTCAGAGAAAAGTGAAAGTATGCCGCCACCACCAACATGGGTAGTATGCATGGAACCATGGTTTTGGTCTTCTGTTTTGTTAATGATCTCTTTCTTCTGTCTATCTTTAAAAAATACTTTCTTTTTTTTTTGTGTTTTTTGAAAATTTGAAGCTGCTTTTTTTACATATGTATTTACATTATATGTTTTATAACTTGTGATGTATATAATTATACATGTATGCTTTATAATGAACAGAAATGTTATTTGCACATTGTATAGGTTTTATAATGAAAAAAAGCTGTATGTAGTATTATCTACAAGTTTATGTTTGTGTCTGTTGTATACTATGTATATAGTATATTACACTCTCATAATAGATTGTAATAATCAAGATACACATATAAAATACTAAATTATACATTTAAATAAACCATCACTTGGAGATGAAATAAAAAATTAGTCACGACAAAACAACACATTTTTATTTTATGCTTTATAATCAAAGTGTACTGCAGTTTGAAGAAAAATAAATAAAAAATTGGCTTAGTATGATACAATTGCTGTTTTTAACTTCCCATAACTTCTAAACTACTTAACCGATTTCAATAATCTACGACTCATTTTCCTAATTAAGTTATTTCCAATCCAATGATATAACTTTAATTGCAACTAAAATAGTTCTAGAAAAGAATTTACCAACTGACATTTTTCACTGTAAATGACAACCATTCTGAAATACCAGTTTTAAAAACTATAGCTCATTTTCTTAGTTTACAGTCGAATGATATATTAAACAGTTATTTTCTAAACAAATTAAAAAAAAACGTTTTTGATATTGAAAACAAAGTAGTTCCGACAGTGACAAAATAAACTACATTTCACACGTATGAAATACCACTTTTATTTCATTGCTAAAATCCATTATGTCACTGCTAAGCATAAAATAAACTAAATTATACATTTAAATAAACCATTTTTTGCGTAACTTTACCTCCAAACATTTATGTGACTATATAACCACTAGCGTCTCCGTGGCCGAATGGTTACCGACGTTGCGTTGTAAACTGGGAGCTCGACTTGTAAGTGAGGAAGTGTCGATTCTTACGGATGGCGGGAGGTGTACAGTACTGATTCTACCCAGGAAAAGGGCATGGTCTGCCTCCACCACAAAAAATCGTCCGTCATATATAAATTTACATGTGTTGAAAATGACGTAAAACACCATACAAACAAACAAACAAACAATGTTATTCCCCTGTATGTAAAGAGGATAATATACCAAAATACAGTGTGTTTTTCTTTCTCAAAAAATCTTCTTTTTTTTTAAATCCGGTCTCTGTTTACTTTTTAAACCTCATTTATTTAAATAAATGTAAAATATCCAGTTTATTTGCTAGTTTATTATAGATGTTATGGGCGTTACACAGCATGTGAATGATATATAATACAGGTACAAATAATTGTCAAACTGAACTATAATATTATGCACATAAAAGGTATTCTATTGAGAGAGTCTCACCTTCGTTTTCTAAGTTCACTGCGGGGGTAATGTAAAACGAACACAGAAAATAGCAATTATTTCGGTATTGGGGTTTCAGTCCAGTTGTTGATATTGAATATTTTGCGGTTTGTATCACATACACTATTGCCCATTCTTGCAGACAAAGTAAATAATGCAAAGAGAACAAAACATTCACCATGACTTTTCAAAAATTAAAAACATTAATGAAACGAAGCGAAAGAATAAAAAAAAAACCTTTATGTACGTTAACAATTTTAAATTTCTCAAGAGTATGGCGGAGATGACGTCATATCATTGTTTTCGTCATTTAAATTATGCGAAGTACCAACATTAACGAGTTCATACGATTGATGTATTATAGTAAAACGAATGGATGTAAAATATTCTGTTTATCATTAATCCACGAAACAGTGACTTACACGTATCACACTTTAAATATATCAGTAAAATACCACGGTATTTCGTTATACCAAATAACAGGCCATGTCTTAAACTATTGGCTGAAGAAGCGTAACATTAGTACGCCACTTCAGCCATAGTCTTGTTTTTATACTTTTCACATACTTTTGACACTCCAGCCAAAGTCGGTCCTTAAACTTCTGTAGCCCCTTCAGACGTATAGAAGGGCGCTAAACTATTGTTACGATATTTCAGTCATAATCGGGCCCTTAAAACTATTGCCACTTCAGTCATAGTCAGGTTTTATAATAATGTTGCCATTACAGACTTAGTAGGGTCCTTGAACTAGGCTACGTCTTTAAATTATTGTTGCCACTTCAGCCATAATCGGGTCCTTAAACTATCGTTACGCCACTTCAGTCATAGTCGGATCCTTTATATTATTGTTTCCACTCAGGCCGTAAACTAGTGTTGCTATATATATACTTTAGGCATAGTAGAGTTTAAACTATTGTTAACGCCACCTCAGTCTAAGTCGGTTCTAAAAACAATATTGCCACTTCAGTCATAGTCGGTTTTTAAACTATTGTTATGCCACTCCAGTCATAGTCGGTCTTTATAAACTATTGTTACGCCACTCCAGTCATAGTCGGTCTTTAAACTATTGTTACACCACTCCAGTCATAGTCGGTCTTTAAACTATTGTTACACCACTCCAGTCATAGTCGGTCTTTAAACCATTGTTACGCCACTCCAGTCATAGTCGGTCATTAACATGGTCGGGTTCTTTTTATTACTGTTGCCAATCTAACCAACTATTTTTAAACTATTGCTGCCACTTCAGCCATAATCGGCCACAAGTCCTTTATACTACTGTTGCCGCTCCAGCCGTAGTCGGTCATTAAACTTGCAGGGGCTCCGACACATTCTAGTACCATCTGTAAGATACTGAATTAGCATATACCTACAGATCTAATTAATGTACCCTGTTGTCGTTTTGACACAACTTCAACTTTAATAAAGGCAAATTAATTGCATAAGATATGGTGTTTTCATAAATGAATGCGTAACCCAAAGAGCTACTATCAAGTTTGACATAAATAACTTTATTACATGCATGCTATTGCATAAACGCTTGCACATGTACGTGTGCTGTGTATGCATAAACATGCATATGCATAAACATGCAGTATTTTGCATGTGCATACGTATAGATTGGCATTATTTACTCAGCAGGTTACATTTGTACAACCCAGTAGGCCTATATATATATATCGGCCATCTGTTTTCCTGGCAGGTTTAACAGCTGCACATTTACCCTTTCGTATTGCAGGATCTTCCGTAGGGTGAAAGTGGTGAAGTAGCAAGTGAAAGAATGAGCTGATTGGACATCGCAGGAGTACACAATCGCCGTAATGACTTACCTATAACATCTCAACATATTCGAGAAGATAATAGTAGATGGCTATATTATATAAAAAACAAACTAAAACAAAAAAACAATAAATAAAATTAATATTTTGAAGAAAAAAAAGTAGTAAAAAAAATATAGATGTAATTCTTTTTTATTCACAATTTGTAACAAGTTATTACAAATGCAAATTGTAACTATCATATAATATTTTATTGGCAACATAAGTTGAGCAACTTTGAACAAATATATTTTTTCTCTATTTGCTTTACACAATTAAATGTTATGGTACGTCTTATAAGCTTCGGTTTTATTTATTATGCTTCGAATTTCTAGACAATATTATTGATGGTGAGAATTAAATACTAGTGACAGACAGAAAGAAAACTGACATTTGATAGTTAATTGAAGAGTAAAGATGATAGATTAGGTAATCAATGCAATATCAAACACACGGTTGTAATAAAAACAAAAATAAACGAATGCTCCGATTTTTATATGATTTTTTTTAGAGCTTATATTATTTTGAAAAAATAAAATAAAACATTGTACAAACCCATGATGTATTTTTTTTTAAATGTAATGTTGTCTTTGATTTGCTTTAGCGTCTTTCAGTTGATGTTGGTTCTCCATTTTTTTTTTTTTTTAAATATTGCCTGAAGTGTCTGGCGCAGTAGTTAAACGAATGCCATTTTCTTTCCGCTTTTGACGTGCTGCACAGCGATTGGTTGATGAAACGTCATCAAACAGAGGATATCGGAGACCTAATATTTAAACATAATGCAATATATTTTACAGGTAATATCTCCAGGTGTGAAGTGCCAACATTTCTTTATACATTTATAATCTACTTTATCGAATAAATGTTCTGGTGATCCCATAAAGGCATGTTTGTTGCGTTTGGGATTAAAACACAACTCACAATAGTAAAATTCACCTGAAAGTCAACTTTTAACAGCTAGGACAGCATCACATGACCTTAGCGCCCATAGACAAAAATGGTTTATAGTGTTCCGACTTCATTATGAAACAATATTTGACTGCCATTGCATGTCGGAAACAAAATAAGTCTCTAGCGCAATAATTAGAACAAAAATCGTACTGATAGGAAATTAATTTTCCACAATGAGTTTGGTTCCAGTTGCACTTATTGGAAAATCCTATGAACTTCCATTTGTTCAGCAAAACATCCATGACAAAAGAGCGGTTTAATCTTCCGGTATTTCCTAAAATTACACATGGGAATCAAAAACATGGTTGTTTTCCACTTCAAAGTTCCCTTCACCCCTTTCTAATGTGTGCCCAAAATATCATGAGATATTTTTTATAATGTTTCATTCTTTGAGAATAACTTCTTTTCTTATTTTCTTATATTATAAAAAAATCAATTTGACCTTTATGAACTTAAAACTTTTTTTTTAATGAACTGATTTAATGTTATATCATTGAATTGAAATGAATTACAGATTTCAATTGAAGACTTTATTTTTTTAGAGGGTCTCCCAGTTTGTAGAAATACTCAAATTGCAATAATATAAAGGGGTCCTAACAGGGGTTTAATTATTATAGTGGACTTGCTTTTTATTAATTTTCATCTAATTGTGTATATATATATATGGGCCTTTTGTTTTAGAACAAAGAACATACATGGGCAGCATATTATGTTAAATGGCGACCTCTGAAAATCTAGGAGAAATTGTTACTTAGCCTATGAGATGCGTTTTGTTTCTATAAATGCGAATAAAAAATGAGAATGGAAAAATAAACACCCTAATGGAAGTCTTTTTATGTATTGATACTGTATTATATCGAGTGAATAAAACGAACGAACTTGCCTTTAGTACCATTTCATTCACAACCCCGTTTGTTCGTTCGTATTTCATGTATATATATATAGTATTTGATATAGTATTTGATATAGATATCAAATAGTATTTGATATAGTATTTGATATAGTATTTGATATAGTATTTGATATAGTTTTTAGCCTGATTGTCAACTCCAAAGGAGGCATTCGAAATTAGGACAGCAACATATAATTATTTCATTATTGAAGTCATATGGTGGATTATTAATAAATAATGAAATGGGATCTGTCAGTGATATAAAGGAGATATTAAAGCGGCTCAGTGATGGTTCAGAGTAATTTTGAAAAAGCTTTATTAATTTAGATTTTAGAGAATGTTATAATTTAAAGTTGTTTTGCATTTATTTGAACATTTTCGAGAAATATTGAGTTGGTGCAGAGTTACATTACCTTAAACTGATGTTACTTTCAAAATTTTAGTAATTTCTGTGGAATTACGAAAACATTAACACATCCTGAATTCTGCCTGTTTATAGTACCGTCAATAAAACTATACTAAAGGAAAAATAAGAGCGACCAAATATCATTACATGTATTTAACAAAACAAAAAACAAAAACAAATCAGGGTACACAGAATGTTTAATTTTCAACAGAGAATATGGTGGAGGTATCGGGGTTACAGTGATGAACCTATTTTAGAGATTAACAATAATCCAAAGTAAGATTTCAAAAGAACGTAAGATGTTTTTAAATAATAAATCAATAAATCTTACATACTGACCCCTAGTATAATCGGGTACGTATGGCGTCTAGCTAGTGTGAGCGTGTTGACCCGTGTACACTATCATCACTCTCCTGAAAGCTGTACGGCTACTGTACGGCTACTGTACGGCTAGCCGATTTTGTTATTTTCAAGATGGCGGGCAACATCCGAAAAGTAAGTGCCTTACCTTTTTGCTCGTTACTTACTTAATTCGGCGTGACATGCATAGATATGTATACCGACAGTTAGATAAATGATTCCTTTACACTCGGCTGCATAGTATGTAACAAAATATTTACTACTTTTTGAAAAATCATCGCTGTAGCATGTCAGTTTTTGTCGATCTGAAATCGAAGCGAGGAGTCGCACCTGTTTTGAACCATTATTGAATTGAATTGAATTGAAAGTCTTTATTTATCGAGGGTGACCCAATTAGTTTATACTAATCTTCCTTGGGGCCCTCTAACTGGCTTGTTTCTTCACGGATCGAAGCGAAATAACTTGTATTACTTACTTTGTGATGATATCTAAATGACCAGATAACTAATTTCTTGTAAACTATGCAAACTAACACATATTTGACAACATTACTGTACGGTGCGTTATGTATAATTGAGGAGTTTTGGTGTGTTTTAGATGTAGACCATTTCTATATATTTTTCTTCTTTTAAATAAGACAAAGTTGTTTTATTTTTAATTTCAGAGTTTTAAACTTTGCAAGTTATATCAAGACACATAGTTAGATAGTTTTAACGATATGTTGCTCTTTCAGCTTTTATACTGAACTTCGTTGTTCATCTACATTTGTGTATCTTGTTACAAGAATACTTATTCTTAATTGCAATTCTACAAATTGCAGATTATAATTAGAAAGAAAAACACATAATATTTTTGTATTTGAAAAATTATGCTGGCCTCCATGTTTAACCACAGTGTACACTTTTCGCTTCGATCCGCGAAGAAACAAGCCAGTAATAGTTCAAAACAGGTGCGACTCCTGGCTTCGATTTCATATCGGCACAAATTGACATGCTTCAGCGATGATTTTTCAAAGAGTAGTGAATATTTTGTTACATACTATGCAGCCGACTGTAAAGGAATCATTTATCTAACTGACGGCATATATAGCTATGCATGTCACGCCGAATTAAGTAAGTAACGAGTAAAAATGTAAGGCACTTACTTAATTTTTGGATGTTGACATGTCCGCCATCTACAGTAGCCGTACATATTACACGATAGTGATCATGCTATCTCTAGGTTCAGCATGTCACGTATATCAGTATATACAGTATAACCAAGTATAACCAAGTGTCACAGCTGTCAGCTGATTACATAGGTTACATGCGCAATAAGGTGATGACTGTATTAACCTTTATATATAGAACATTTTACAACAAAGAGACTTTATAATCCATGTAAATATAAGAGGTTACCCTAGTTACTGGTTACCTCATGTGGCTGTCACTAGGGTAATTATTTATTTACATGGATTACTTTTAGATCAGAACTGAATTGAATGTTGTTTAACGGCTCATCAACATAGTATAGGTTATATAGAGCCGCCCCAGAGAGAGGGGATGGATACATAGGAATCCGGGAACCGTGCCCTACTCTTATTATCGAATAGATTCCTATGGTTCTTTAACGTGCTCGGAGGATAGACCGATACACGGGACCGCCCGGTTTACGTCCCCATCCGACGGACGAGGCTGAGGGAAAGTGTCTTGCCCAAGAACACACAGCATGTATATAATAACCATGTTCTGCTCCTGTTATATAAGTATCATGTACTTGGTGTCATATTAGAATCTTATACAAATCATAAAAAATATGATACTTATATGTGACAACTTTCATGGTAGACCTTCAGTGCCGTGTGAATTATTGCAACTAATGTATGTGGGTGTTTCCACACACTCCCCCCCCCCCCACTCCCCACCACCACCTCCCCCCACTCCCCCGAGTACTGAATACTCTCTAACTTAGAGCTGAGTACTGAATACTCCTTCATTTTAGACCACAGTACTGAATACTATACAAATGATGTTAATTATATTGTCAGTCGTAGCCAGGACATATAATGTCTAACCGTTGGTGCCTTAACATTTAATGTCACATATATTGAAGTCAGCCAGTGCCGTGTTTCAGTTGGTTCCATGACAGACAATATCACTAATTGTATGGTCAGTTGGCGGTGTCCTGTCCTAAAGAGTATAATACCACATGTATTCACTAATAACTTCATGGGACTAGTTAGTTCAGTCAGAGTAAATGTCATACTATGACATACTATAATCGGCGCCTAGAGATGTCACTGTCCAGTCAGAACCAATACATACACGGCACTAGCATCTAACAGTCAGAACCAATACATACACGGCACTAGCATCTAACGGTCAGAACCAATACATACACGGCACTAGCATCTAACGGTCAGAACCAATACATACACGGCACTAGCATCTAACGGTCAGAACCAATACATACACGGCACTAGCATCTAACGGTCAGAACCAATACATACACGGCACTAGCATCTAACGGTCAGAACCAATACATACACGGCACTAGCATCTAACGGTCAGAACCAATACATACACGGCACTAGCATCTAACGGTCAGAACCAATACATACACGGCACTAGCATCTAACGGTCAGAACCAATACATACACGGCACTAGCATCTAACGGTCAGAGCCAATACATACACGGCACTAGCATCTAACGGTCAGTCATTTGCATGCCTCGTTGTTTATATTTTATTGTCATAACACTGTACAACAGTGTGTCTGGTAAAACAGTGTGTCGGATTTCAAACGAGTATTATACTGCATATTGTGCAATAGTGCACACAAGAGTATTACATTACAATGCGGTTAGGCCTTGACATTTCAGGGGAAATGATATGTCAAATACCGCCTTGGAGGTGTGCCCAGGTCAACAATCTGCAGAATACTGCACACATGTGCATATCTGTGTGCACATGTTGCATAATCTTATCTGCTTTGCAATCACGCGCCTGTACGTAGACTTGCCACACATAAAAGTAATTTCTCAAAACATGGCAGACACAAAAAGAATTATTCCCAAATAATTATGAAATAGATCTAATTTTAATTTCTAATGATTTAGTATAGTTTTAATACGGATTTTCAGTTAAATTAGAAATCGAGTGTGTGCTGTTTAGGTCACCTGTCATTTCGCGCTTAGTCGTTTCGCACATAGTCATTTCTTCCATCAGGTGTATTATACATGAATTGTCAGAAACATCCTTATAGGTTTACCACCACCAATTACATGTAAACCTTCGAAATGAATGTAGTTCCTATTATAAAAAGTAATCCCTCCATTTTGATGGAATGGCAATGGGGCATTTTAAGTAGGGTGAAACTGCCCATTTCTATTCGATTTTGTGGTTGTATGTATAAGAAGTGTATTAATAGCTTTCACTGGATCACTGATGAACATTTTCAAAATTTGGACTCTGTGTCTGAGTACAGTAACTGTCAGCTCATGTGCACTTAACACTTTGTTGAAATGCTAGTGTTCTTTCAGTCACAAATAATGATCAATAATATGCAGTTTACAATTGTTAACTTTTCTTACTAATATGAAGCGAATACTGTTAAAGTGCGTTGGTGCTCTTTAGTTAAATCTGAAAAAAAAACCAATTAAATTTAATAAAGTTCAGATTGTAGACAATACGGTATTAACTTAGGAAGTTATAAACCAATGAACTTATTCGAGGGATGGTTTCAAATAATGTGAAAAGCACAATCGTTCAGTTACTATGGAGATTTGTTACTTTAACGTGTGAACACCAATCAAATCAAAGTTTTGGAGTTTTTTTTTATAATGAACGTGGAAACATCTATAAAATCAACGTTTTGGAGGGATTTTTTTTTGTACAATAATGTGCAGTGATTAGTGTTGCTCTCTAAATAAGCTTCTTGCAATGACATGGTTTTACAAAATAAACAATGGACGGTATTTTCAAGTATGAATCCTCTTCGAATTCCAAGCGGTAATATCGGGGGAATGGTTAAATGCAAAAGATACATCGATTGTGGTCTTCCAGTTTTAAGATGATAATAGAGAGGGAAAAAAACTTGCAATGGACAAAATATAGGCAACTTGTATTTTGATCCTTGTTTTATGCAATAAGACATTGTGTTTCGTGTGACAATGTATTACCTAAGTAATGCTATTCGAATTTCATAAGTATGTTAGTGTTTTAAGATAGGGCCAATAAATTAAAGGTATTTGATGGACTGCTTTCAAATATGTGGAGTTGACTATTTGTTAAAGGTTATTTTACTTGAGAGTTCTTTAGTTTCATGTCCATGGTGTCAACCAGTTTAAGATTTATTCGAACTGGAAATGGTTTATAAAAAGAGCAATCAATGGGCAATGATGTATTTATAGATCAGTTATCGGAACTATTGTTTCACCATGAAGTCAGCCTTTGTTCAAAGTTAATCAGGACTTTCTATATCATTGATAGGGTGGAAGGCAGCTTATATATCACAACAATTCATTACCAAAATGGCCGCTTTGTTACCGTCAGTGTTTCCCAAATGCTTTATTTGTGATTATTTAGGCGCTTTTCTTATTATAGATCATTGGAGATATTTGCTTTTTTACATAAATAATTACCCTAGGTCAATGAAGCTATTCCGGCAATTTGTCAAAATGACTCAAAGAGACTGCAAATCGCATCCAAGGACCATTTGTATCCGCCAAAATAGTTATTAGCTATGACCCCAGGGTCACGCCTCTTTCTGATTGGAAAATAGGAAAGCAGAAGGATTAGAAACGAGGTTTTGGACAGGAGCTATTATGGCGTGTTAATGGTTTTATATCCGACACATCGATATACATATATTTATGGCATTTATTTTTGAATATGAGTGTCATTTATCAAAACGGTTGAGATAAAAGGACGTGTTTTTTAATATATTAAAGTATAAACGCAATACAGCTACAGCAATAAACGTTTTAAAAATACGTTTTTTTGTTGTTGTTTTTCTTTACTTTTTTATGTTTAATATTTTTGGTTTTGTTATATATTGGGTACTAAACGGACAACCACAATATATTGGGTTCTAAACGAACAACCACAATATATTGGGTACTAAACGAACAACCACAATATATTGGGTACTAAACGAACAACAATAATATAGGGTACTAAACGAACAACCACAATATATTGGGTACTAAACGAACAACCACAATATATTGGGTACTAAACGAACAACAATAATATAGGGTACTAAACGAAAAAACACAATATATTGGGTACTAAACGAACAACAATACTATAGGGTACTCAACGAACAACCACAATATATTGGGTACTAAACGAACAACAATAATATAGGGTACTAAACGAACAAACACAATATATTGGGTACCAAACGAACAACAATAATATAGGGTACTAAACGAACAAACACAATATACTGGGTACTAAAGGAACAACCACAAGGCAGTTACAGTTGTGTTACAACACAAACGAAGAGATTTTGTTCGATTATCAGAAATTATTTCCAGATGCTAGGAGTGCTGTTTTCCACGAGAGAGTGGAATCAAAATCGGGAACAAAAAAACACAACACAAACAAACAAACAAACAACAACAAAAAAGACACAAGATAAATAAAGAACAAGACGACAACAGTCTCTCGAAATGTTATAAATCTCTATTTATTATAATAACGCAATTTTGACATTACATCCTCATAAAAATATTGAAAACAAAAATTAAAAATGTACAAATATGGAAATCAGTTATTTGCATAAACTATAAACTTTCTTAACTCCCTAATTGACAATAAATCAGACCAGAAATAAACGTATTTCATTATTCCATTCGTTTTCGACGTAAACTTTATTTATGTCGAGAGTGTTATGATATAAGTTCAAAGTTGAAAAAGCGAGCGTCTTTAATAACAATTTACAACTACCACTCTCTTGGATACACGGATATGTAAATGGTTTATTGTCAATTTGCTTCTAAAATAATCCATTTACTTAAAAGAAAATTGTCATTTAATACTATCTGAACATGAGATGCACGCTTCCAAATATTCTTTACGGTCACATGACCACGAACTAGTTACAAATTTCATGCTTTAATTTAGTTATTAATATCTTTTTTTTAAAGATACAAAGCATTCAGTAAAAGAGCTTTTTTTTGTGCGGCAGGTGGCGGCGACACATTGTAAATTAAGGACCTGTCGTGATTCTTGTTTTCACTAATTACAATGCTTGCGGTTCTTCACAGTGCCTTGTGGTTGAGACAAAAACCCATTCATTAGCGGTTAAGGGTTTTAGAAATCCTGATTTAATTGGAATTGTGGAACTGTTTGTGGGGAATTGTAATTTTCCTTAGGCTTGCTTCACTGAAATGATCGTTTTTTATTGAACATTTAAATTAATTTATGAAACCATTATTTAAATATATCAAAATATAATATATACATACATATATCTGTAAATGCAACCATATAAATCTTTGTACTATTTGTCATTTATTGCAAAACTGTAGAAGTAACCGACACAAACAGATAGCTGTTAGCCATGTGTTTTGTAGCCGAACGAACAATATTGATGAAGGCAAGTGGTAATACTATCAATAGCAGAATCGATACAGAAACAATATTAATTAGCCAATTGATTGTTACTTTATTCTCAGTAAATCTTAAATCATAGTCTAAATATGGAAATGAGTAAGACATAAATAAGCCGTTAATTGAAGTAAAATAATCGGAATAATCTTGATCATTGATTTTACTGAATGATTTAATTTGATAGAATATTATATGATTTGATATACATTATAATCTAATCTTATTTGATCCGATGAGAACCTAATTCAGTACAATATAAAACACAAAATACTATAGGCTAATATAATATAATATAAAATAAAATAAATATAATATAATATAATATAAATATAATATAATATAATATAATATAATATAATATAATATAATATAATATAATATAATATAATATAATTATTATATATATAATACATTATAATAATATAATATAATATAATATAATATAATATAATATAATATAATATAATATAATAATATAATATAATATAATATAATATAATATAATATAATATAATATAATATAACATAATATAATAATAATATATAATATAAATTTAATATAATTAAAAATAATGCAACATCAGACAAAATAGAATATAAAATGTATGATTTATTTCTATATATTAAGCAAACAACCCGTTCATGGGCCATATTTGACCTAAAACAATAAACTATGTCTCTTATATATAATATAATATTGAATTCTGTGATACATAATTAATCATGGAAATACATATGATTTAACAGCAGTTTTAATCTAAATAAAAGTAATATAACGTTCATACTCCTAACTGTTGGGATTTGTTGATCATATACATTGTATATTAAGTTCCGTAAGCACACAATTAACACACACAGTTAATACAATACACACAGTTAATACAATACACACAGTTAATACAATACACAGTTAATACAATACACACAGTTAATACAATACACACAGTTATAACAATATACACAGTTAATACACTATACACATTTAATACAATATACACAGTTAATACAATACACACAGTTATTACAATATACACAGTTAATACAATATACACAGTTAATACAATACACACAGTTAATACAATATACACATTTAATACAATACACACAGTTAATACAATACAAACAGTTAATACAAATACAATACACACAGTTAATACAATACACACAGTTAATACAATTCACACAGTTAATACAATACACACAGTTAATACAATACACACAGTTAATACAATATACACAGTTAATACAATACACACATTTACTACAATACACACATTTACTACAATACACACAGTTAATACAATACACACAGTTAATACAATTCACACAGTTAACGCACTATACACAGTTAATACAATACACACAGTTAATACAATACACACAGTTAACATAATACACACAGTTAATGCAATACACACAGTTAATACAATACACATAGTTAATACAATACACACATTTAATACAATACACAAAGTTAATACAATACACACAGTTAACACAATACACACAGTTAATACAATACACACATTTACTACAATATACAGAGGTAATACAATACACATAGTTAATACAATATAGACAGTTAATACAATACACACATTTACTACAATACACACATTTACTACAATATACACAGTCAATACAATACACACAGTTAATACAATACACACAGTTAATACAATACACATAGTTAATACAATACACACAGTTAATACAATACACACATTTACTACACTATACACAGTTAATACAATACACAGAGTTAATACAATACACACAGTTAATACAATACACACATTCACTACAATACACATTAAATGCAATTGCCCTTTAAATACAATACACGTTAAATACAATGCACATTAAATACAATGCACATTAAATGCAATACACATTTAATACAATACATATTAAATACAATACACATTAAATACAATATACATTAAATAAAATATGCATTAAATACAATACACACTTAATACAATACACGCTAAATACAATACACATTTAATATAATACGCATTAAATACAATACACATTAAATACAATACACATTAAACAAAATACACAGTTAATACAATACACATTAAATACAATACACATTAAATACAATACTCATTAAATGAAATACACATTTAATACACTATACATTAAATACAATTTACATTAAATACAATACACATTTCATACAATATACAATAAATACAATACACATTAAATACAATATACATTAAATAAAATATGCATTAAATACAATACACACTTAATACAATACACGCTAAATACAATACACATTTAATATAATACGCATTAAATACAATACACATTAAATACAATACACATTAAAGAAAATACACAGTTAATACAATACACATTAAATACAATACACATTAAATACAATACTCATTAAATAAAATACACATTTAATACACTATACATTAAATACAATTTACATTAAATACAATACACATTTAATACAATATACAATAAATACAATACACATTAAATACAATATACCTTAAATACAATACACATTAAATACAATACACAGTTAATACAACACTCATTAAATAAAATACACAGACGTATTTTATATGTCTAATGAGTGAATATAATTACACCAGCAATATTATATACCAGATTACATAACAAATCATAAATAATTGTACAAGTACCAATTCGCTACACATTCAACACTAACAATAATAAGATTATCTAATTAATTATATTTTGTCTTGCAAGTCTTTTTAAATATTACTAATAGTTTATTTAACATAACAAACTATTACGGTAGACAGGTTGATTTGTTTGTTTGTATGGTGTTTTACGTCATTTTCAACACATGTAAGGTTATATATGACGGTCGATTTTTTTTATGGTGGAGGCACTTTTACTGGGTAGAACCAGTACGCCTCCCGCCATCCATAAGAATCGACACTTCCTCACTTACAAGTCGAGCTCCCAGTGGGATTGGAACCCGCAGCGGTGAGAGGCGAAGGTTTACAACGCAATGTCGTTAACCATTCGGCCACGGAGACGCTTGTAGACAATTTGAAATTGAGCTATTAATAGCATTTTTTGAGTCTTTTGTAACACGCTTCATAGTTCTAAACGTTGCATTATTGTAAAGAAATGCAAACACATTTTGTGAAATCTTTGCACTTAATTTGCATATGTTGAGATGTTATTTGTAATATAATAATATAAGGCGTTTGAGAGATGTCTGGTTATCATTTGCACTTTAAATATTTTAACGTCGATTTTCAGGACTTGGCATTGGGTACCGCGTGGTGACGTGGTTATATTTGCTGTTGTCATAAGGTTCATGCTCGTGTGTAAGAAATATTGTATTTCGTATCCTTGTTGTGTTATGTAAGAACTATTGTATTTATATCTTATTGTGTTATGTATATACGAACTATTGTATTTCATATATGTGTTGCGTAATGTGTATATTTAAGGAATATTGTATTTATATATTTGACGTGCTGTTTAAGAACTATTGTATTTCGTATGTGCTGTGTTATGTGTATAATAAACATTATATTTATATATTTGATGTATTAAGAACTATTGTAGTTCTTATCCTTGTTGTGTTATGTGTATAAAAAATACTGTATTTCTTACGTGCTGTGTTATGTGTATAAGGAATATATTGTATTTCTTATGTGTTGTGTTATGTGTATAAGGAGTATTGATTTATATCTTTGATATTAAGAACTATTGTATTTATTATGTGTTGTGTTATGTGTATAAGGAATATTGTATTTCTTATGTGTTGTGTTATGTGTATAAGGAATATTGTATTTATATCTTTGATATTAAGAACTGTTATATTTCTTATGTGTTGTGTTATGTGTATAAGGAATATTGTATTACTTATGTGTTGTGTTATGTGTATAAGCAATATTGTATTTCTTATGTGCTGTGTTATGTGTATAAGCAATATTGTATTTATACTCTTTGATATTAAGAACTATTGTATTTCTTATGTGCTGTGTTATATGTATAAGAAATATTACATTTCTTATGTTATATGTTATATGTATAAGCAATATTGTATTTCTTATGTGCTGTGTTATGTGTATAAGGAATATTGTATTTACATCTTTGATATTAAGAACTATTGGAGTTCTAGATCTTATCCTTGTTGTGTTATGTGTATAAGAAATATTGTATTATGTGTTGCGTTATGTAAGACATATTGCATTTCTAACGTGTATTACGTACTTAAGAAGTAGTGTACTTTTTATTTATGTAAAAAATATTGTATTTATTGTCGAGTCCTGCTAACACTGAACAAACATTTATAAGTAGCTTATTAGCAGCAGCCTGGAGCAAGTTTACCTCTGGCCGTAGGGATGTGCCCGAACGTCCACTTCCAGAGAGCCAAAGAAGGCAACTATTGAGACTAGATCTTGTGTACCTCTGACGCGAATCTTTACTATGTTTACACATACTTCTGTCAAAACGTGACCACAGCCTGTGTTTAAATCATTTGAATCAATAGAATAAGAAGGCGGTTACCTTACATGACTATTCCACCATTTTGTAACAATATGAATGATAAACGCTATACATAATTATTGTATATTGAAAAACAGGTGTAATTGTTTCTTACTGAAGGACAGGTCCTAATGTCTCATTGTCACATTTTATCTTGTAAACTATGCAGCTTTTAATACCAAAGTAAAACTTATTTTTTGAAAGAACCTATATAAAACGCATTTTAGATTGAAAAACACCAGACACTATTTCTTAGACACAACATTTCAAACGCGACATTAAATGCCAAATCGATACGGAAGACGATATTCGCGGCCTTTTTGATCTCTTGGCGAGGCTGAACTTAATGGGCAATACAAAGCTGTTCCGATCCACATTGTGGAGCATAACTATTGACGTTTTCTTCTTCTTTCTTCAGTATAAGCTTCCAATCAAAGGAACACCCTTCTATATCCATAGGGTAAACTATCCGTTTAAATATAATGTCTATTAAAAATACTGTTTTCGCACAAAAGCACACACACGCGCACAACATGACTGTTGTTGAAAAAACAACAACAACATGCTTAAAACTTGTGTTTAAAGTAATTATATTGTACACAAATTGTATTAACTTTCTTCTGTAATTTATCAGCGTTAAATAATAAAATACGCACACATTTATACGGTAAGGTTCAAGGCAATGCTGTACATATTTTAACGCTTCCAACGATAGCAGTCATTCTGTATTCAAATCTGGATGAAGTTTAGGTTAAATTTAAATTATTTATTTTTCATCAGTTGTAACAAAGGCTCTCTAAAAAACTTATTTTAATTTCCCTTGATGTCTTCCTGGGTAAAACACATCAGCACTAAGCAAATGCAGATAAAGCGTCTTGCTCAGAAACGACTTGTCGATCCTGGGTTCAACTAAACTTACTGTAACTTACTTTTCCGAGGCCAATGGTAAGCCTGTAGCTTCTGCAGGCCCATCTCTTTGTTGGTTTGACGGTCGAGAGTGTAACGTTCTACCATTATACCACAGTGCTTCGCCACTTGGACGAAGTTAAAAACTTGGGTTATGCTTTTTGAGTTTATATACGTTATATATATATTTAATTGTTTCAACAAAGTGTTTGACTTTATGAGCGTTTTAAACTACATACTGAGCTGTATTTCAACAGAATTTTAATGGTGATTCTGCTGTGTCTCTTTCAATGCTTCCCCGTGTGGTTGCTGGGGTAGCATACAACCACTGCAAATACCGCTAGAGGCAGAGGGGTAGGACCCCGACTTCGTGTTCATTTTGTCATTTTTTTATCATGCTCATTCAAGGTCTTCTTCATGACACCGCATATGTAAATGTGGAAACGTGGCTCCATCGTAAATGGAGTGTCTACAATAGAATTTGCAGCAACTCTGCTGTTCTGCAGGTTAGAAGGTTCTAGGCCTTTTATCTAGATGTAAATGGAGGATGAGCCTGTCATGTTCATCCCTGTTTGGCACCATGTAGGGCCTAACCTTTCTTGTGTTGGTGCGCCGTAAAACCCCAATTCAATTCAATTCTTTTAATGCTCCATTTTCCAAAATTGAATGATCATGCCATGCCTTAGATACTTGATGCCTTATGATGCTAACCTAACAATCGATCGTACTGATTATGTTGAAGCATGTTCTTTATGGCCAATTAATTTAGGAGAGGTATTACCGCAATCGGAAATGTTACTTAAACGCTACAGAAAAGACAGGCTTGCATTCATTGAACAGTATGATCTGCAAGATTAAAGGGGTTGTTGCACTATTTTCGAACTAGCTGCATTTAAAAGGGCTTTTAAAACCATGGAAAAAGCTGAAAGAATTATCAAAATATCACAAAAATTACAGGAGACATGATCTTTTAAAAATTGCAAAAATTCTCAAACGGAGACAGCCATCTTGGATTGATGACGTCATTTAATATTCCATCCAAGACTATAAATGTCAACTAATAGAAGCGGAAGTGGTTTCTAAATGTGTGGACTTTCGCTTGAGACTAACTACTGCTTATTAAGAAGAAGATTTATGTATTATTTGAAACATTGTTCATCACATTTCTTGAATAAATACTGTTTAAACCAAGAAGATGATTTATTAAAACTGAGGTTTTGTTGTCTTCATTACTTTCAAAGAACACTGTTTATGATACTCGACTTTATTTCTGAACACAGTTTTGGAATAGTTTGCCAATTAAAAAGATCACATTGCAATGAAATACAGTTTTAAAAAGAAAATATTTATTAAGAATAAGTTAAATATTTAACACCAAAATAAAAACTTGCATTTATGGTGTATATACTTAAAAATGCATCAGTTAAATTACACATCAGCCTGTCAATATATTACTTTTATTAATGGTACAGTTGCATTGCTGTATTTTATTATTTAAGCACCGGAAACATGCAGACAATACTGGAAATCGCACATATTTTTCGACATTGATTGAAATTTACGATCTAAACTGTTTAAATAAAAATTGAATAATTTGCACAGAAAGCTGCATCGAGACATATATTAAGTTACCAGATTTAAAACATACAGCCTGATACAGTACAAGGTAATGCTTTTAATGGTCCAATATGCATAAAATTTATTGGCAGAGTGTATGCTTACGTTATCTTGATGACTTTTTAATTTGTGAAAATTTGGCACGAACATTAAACTTTGGCTTCATTTTAAGCACGTATAGATTTTTAAGATATTTGAGTTGATCTTTTCAGATTGTTGTAGAAATATGAAAAAAAGCAAACACGTGAACAAATCTCCTCGATCGTATCACGTTACACATATTTATGCACCTAGTTTTAACAAGCAATTAACTATGACACTTCAGGGTGCTAATTGGATTTTATTAACGAAGTCTAATAATATCAATTAAGTGGCTAAAAACTATTGTCTAACTTTATTAATACTATTTCGGACTGAATACAAGGGACTGATTTGATTGGAATACGTTGATTGATTTTATTTTTTCGTAAATGTATGTCTTATAAATACAAACAAACAAACAGCAAGAACAAGAACAAGAACAAGAACAACAGCAAGAAAAAGAAAAAGAACAAGAACAAGAACAAGAACAACAACAACAACAACAACAACAACAACAACAACAACAACAACAACAACAACAACAACAACAACAACAACAACAACAACAACAACAACAACAACAGCAGCAACAAATATAAATAAATAAATAAATAAATAAATGAATAAATATAAATAAATAAATAAATAAATAAATAAATAAATAAATAAATAAATAAATAAATAAATAAATAAATAAATAAATAATATTTATAAATAAATAAATAAATAATCATAAAGCATCTTAAATACCACAGAAAATAATGTTTGTCTAATATTAATCATTGTTGCGTAATACAAGTTGGTTTAAGCAAGCTTAGTTATGCATATGTTACAACGTTATAGAAGTTTAAAAGCATAATTAGTATGATAAAAAGTTATACAACAAATGTCACAATGACTTATATTCTGCCCTATGTATTCACTGGATGGCCCATACAGTTTTGCAGCTTTATTTCAATTGGGTTCATGATAACCTAAGATCTAAGTTTGTGTAATTAAAATGATAGAAATGTTTGATTAAAAGAGTCATGACCGAGTTATTAATATTACAGTGTCAAGCACATCGCAAGTTACAAATCAGTCACTATCATGGCCAAAATTAGTCAAATACCTATAACATAAAATGTCAAATACCTATAACATAACATGTCAAATACCTATAACATACAATGTCAAATACCTATAACATAACATGTCAAATACCTATAACATAAAATGTCAAATACCTATAGCATAACATGTCAAATACCTATAACATAAAATGTCAAATACCTATAACATAATATGTCAAATACCTATAACATAATATGTCAAATACCTATAACATAAAATGTCAAATACCTATAGCATAACATGTCAAATACATATAACATAAAATGTCAAATACCTATAACATAAAATAAAATATAAGAAACAAGCGAGTATTTATCAGCCATTTCCATACTGTACGAGTATTGAATTCTTTTTTAAAATTAAGATTACGTGTGCAGGCAAGCTATTCCAGTCAAAGATATCATTGTAGTTAAAGTAGAGGAGGTAAACTATTAACAAAAGCAAAATGCATTTGATCTCATGTGAATCAGATAGTTTAACAAAGTTTTCTTTTAAATATGCTGCACATATGTTGTTGTATATTTTATTAAAATGATTAAGTCTTAATTGTCTAACTTTATATTCCATACTTCAACAACCTAATTTTGAAAAAATTCAGCAATCAAACTATTTATAAACCTTATTACCTTGTTTGGAGTAGTTTACAATGTCTCTTACAACTGTTAAGTAAGCCCAGACCAAGAAAAACAAGAATATACAACATGAATCTGACACTTTACTATTGAAATAACTTTCTGAACAATAATCTTGAATCCCATCTCTCTTAACTTACATCATAATTTCTTATTTGACTGTAGATTATCTCGCTGTACTACCACATTGGTCATAACGATTACCATTTACAGTTGAACTTGCATATATATTTTACCGAGCTTTAACAGTATGACCATTACAATGTATATTGCATTTTTTGAAGGAATTATTAAAATGCCAATTGACAAAATACATTTTAAAGCAAAGAAAATCACTGCAAATTGATAAAAAATAAATATACTATGTAAACTGTATACATTTTATACTTATTTTTTATTTGCAGTGATTTTCTTTGCTTTAAAAGACATTTTGTCAGTATGCCATATATGGTAAAAAGGCGCGATGACATCATCGTTCCAAGATGGCCGCCTCCATTTATGTTTCTTTTTGCACATTTTCAATATGTCATATCTCCTTTATTTTTCATGGAATTTTGACAATTCTTCCAGTTTTTTTTCTCAAGTTTTTCAGAGCCCTTTAAAATAAACCTTGATGGAAAATAGTGCATCAACCCCTTTAAGCCTCTTTAACTTGCGTTTTGATAAAAACAACAAGAACAGTACATTCTGTCTTCCAATTAAGTTGCAATGCAAGTTTAATATAATATTACTGCCAACAAGCCATATACTACACTTTTCTAGTTCGGAGCCTAAGATAAGCCTGAGAATAATGTATAGCACAGTCATCAGTGAATGCGATTAGTTTAATGTTTGACTAATACTAATGCTCATGTCAGTTATGTATCATAGTAATAACAAAGGTCCCAATATACTACCTTGTAGCACGCCATAGACACACAACATATCATAGTAATAACAGAGGTCCCAATATACTACCTTGTAGCACGCCATAGACACACAACATATCATAGTAATAACAGAGGTCCCAATATACTACCTTGTAGCACGCCATAGACAACCATATTATAGTAATAACAGAGGTCCCAATACAGTACCTTGTAGCACGCCATAGACAACCTTTTCATAGTCGGATATACTAGTATCTGTATTCTAATTTACAAATGTGAGTAAATCGTTTCCACTCCGTATACTCAATACCTATCATGCTCAACTTTATTGAGTTTGTTCATGAGAGGTAATGTCGAGTGCAGCACCTTTCATGCATCCTGACAGCGGCTTAAGCGATGTTCTACTTTAAAGCCACAAAACTTGGGACTGATGATCCCAACGGACCAGTAAGTACTAACACTACTGATTTGTAGCCGGGGCAACTCTTTACGGCAGCCACACAGCACTAAACAAACGCTAGTGTGAATGTGAATACATACTGAAAAGGGGACCCCTTGGAAGCAACAAACACAAACAAGAGATGAAAGTAACAGACTCGGTTTTATTGAGTCTGTTTATGAGAGGTAATGTCGAGTGCAACACCTCGCATGCCTTCTAGCACCGGCTTAAGCGATATTCTACTTTAAAGCAACACATATTGGGCGTGATGATCTTAACGGACCAGTAAGTAATAACACTACTGATTTGTTGTCGGGGCAACAACACGCTTACAATAACAAAATAGAAATAAAAATAATTAATTTGCACGTTTAAACTCTGACTTTTCTTTTACATTGTCGGTTATCATAGTTTATTTACGTACCGACAGCACGATTTGGGTCGAATTGACCTATACTGAATAGGTAGTTTGGATCGAATTGACCTAGTATTTTGACCTAGATCGAATAGGTAGTTTGGATCGAATTGATTCAGATTGAAATCTAGTAGATAGTTTGAATCGAATTGACATAGATTGAATAATTATTTTCTCTCCAGTTTCCGTGGATTTATTGATTTAATGTAAAATACGACCTGTATTAGATTAACATCTTCATGACTTTAACATCAAATGTCCGAGATGTTGAGATATTCCGTAGGTGAAAATAAAGGTGTTTACTCGGACTTGATCCTCAATCTCTAGAAGAAAAAGTTAATATATGACTATAATTTAAATTGTGGGGTTTCAAATGAGTTTGTTTGTTTGTTTGTATGGTGCTATACGTCATTTTCAACACATGTAAGGTTATATATGACGGTCTATTTTTTTGTGGTGGAGGCAGTCCACCCACTTTTCCTGGGTAGAACCAGTACTGAACACCTCCCGCCATCCGTAAGAATCGACACTTCCTCACTTACAAGTCGAGCTCCCAGTGGGATTTGAACCCGCAGAGGTGAGAGGCGAAGGTTTACAACGCAACGTCGTTAACCACTCGGCCACGGAGAATATAATATAATCACAGGTGTGTCAGTTTATTGATCAATGATTGTTCAGATTGTTTTGATGATGTGAATATCAATATAGTTATTATATTTCTATACATGGTTAGTTTGACGTGGTTACACTACAACTCAGTAATTATGTATACTACCCAGTACACACTAAACTTTAAGTATGACGATAATATTTATAATATTTAACTCGTGTAATCGGCTCAGTGTCACATAAATGCGCGATGTGCGTGAACAATTGTATCTCACCGTCATTGCTAATTCCCTCATTAAATAATCATTGCTACTGTCCATATTAAATTGGTAAATTCATTATGAGTAAGGCAAGTGTCATATTTATGCAGAGTTATTATACAGCATGTGATAAAGAGCATTACGCGTGTAAAACCTGCTCACACGGATCGTTTTATGTAAGTTGGGAGTAGGGGGGAGGTGGGGGATAAAACTCTTACTTCCCTAGTAGTTTCGATGCTAAAGCCGCTCAGTTGAGGTGCTTTTAATAATTTATTTCTTCGTTCAAAGATGGTACCTACGTCATCATCTGTTTATTGTTCCAAGGCGGATATTCTCGTCCGCATATATTCTTCATTCCAAAGCGTTACGCTGGTCTGCTCTTTTTTCCAGGTCGGGTACCCCCGTCATCATCTTCTCTTCGGACCAAGGCGTTACACTGGTCATCATCTGCTCTTTGTTCCATGTCGGGTTCCCTCGCCATCATCTTCTCTTCGGTCCAAGGCGGTACACTGTCATCATCTGCTCTTTGTTCCAAGGCGGGTGCCCTCGTCATCATTGGCTATTCGTTTCAAGGTTATACGCTGGTCATCAGCTGTTCTTTGTTCCAAGGCGGCATCCCTGATATAATCTGCTCCTATGGTACATGCATCATCAGCTGATCCTCCTTCCAAGGCGATACCTCCATCAACATCACCTCTTATTCGTTCCAAGGCAGTAAACCCATCATCGGCTACTCTTCGTTCCAAGGCGGTACCATCGTCATCATCTGCTCTCGTTTTAAGGCAGCACTCTTGTCATCATCGGCTCTTCGTTCAAAGGCGCTACACCTGCTGCCATCTGCTCTTATAGTACCTGCATCATCAGCTGATCTTTACCAAAAGCAATATCTTTATCATAATCTGCACCACCTCGTGTGGTCATCTGCTCCTGTTTTAAAGGTACCCTTGATATAATCTGCTTTTCCTTCCAAAGCGGTATCTTGTTATCAACCGCTCTTCATTCTGTGGCGGTACCCTTTTCGTAATCTGCTCTTCGTTCCAAGGCAGTAACCCCATAATCATCTCCTGTTTGTTCTAAAGTGGTAACACCGGCATCATCCGCACTTCGTTCCAATGCGGAAACGATCATCGTCATCGGCTGTTGTCTCAGATCGGTAACCCCGGCATCATCTACCCTAACAATTGCAACGCTAAAAGGAACAACCTCAGCTAAAGCTAACAATTACATGTACCGCTAAAAGTAATAGCGCTTACGCCATAGGTGCCAGAGTAACTAAAAAGAACCCGTTTACTCAATTTTCATTGAAGCTGTAGATGTTGAAAAAAGTTGTTATCTTTAGCGTTAGCCTTGTTACCTTTAGCGGAAGAGGTGATTGTTACCTTTAGCGGAGGTTTTTACCTTTAGCGTCGAAATTGTTACCTTTAGCGAAGGTTGTTACCGTTAGCGGAATTGTTACCTTTATCGTTATTACAGTGTAACCATTTGCTCCCCTATTCAAGGCAGTACCTTTATCTTAATCGGCATTTCGGTTTAAGGCGGTATTCCAGTATCAGCTGCTCTTCGTTCCAACGCAGTACCCCTGCTATCAACTGATTTTTATTCTACGGCAGCATCCTCATCCTCATCTGCTCTTCCTGCCAAGGCAGTACCATTGTAATAATCTGCTCTTCATTCCAAGGCGGTACCCTCTTAATACTATGTTCTTCGTTCCAAGGCGGTACCCTCTTAATACTATGTTCTTCGTTCCAAGGCGGTACCCTCTTAATACTATGTTCTTCGTTCCAAGGCGGTACCCTCTTAATACTATGTTCTTCGTTCCAAGGCGGTAACCTCGTCATCATCTGCTCATCGTTCCAAGATGGATGCTTGTAATCAACTGATCTTCGTTCTAAGGCAATATTCATGTAATAATATGCTTTTACATGGTGGTACTATCGTCATCATCTACTCTGGGTTTCTGTATTTAGTCCAAGGCGTACCAACTTCTACAACTGCTCTTCGTTCCAAGGCGGTACCCAGGTAATCAACTGCCCTTTGTTCCAAGGCGGGACCCGCGTCATCAACTGCCCTTCGTTTTAAAGGAGTATCCTTGTTATCATCTGCCTTATGTTCTAATGCGATAAAATCAACTGCGTTGTCAGGCGGTACCCCTGATATGATCTGCTCTTATGGTACCCCCTCTTCACCGATCCTCCTTTCAAGGCAGTACACCAACCATCATGTGCTCTTTGTTCCAAGGCAGGAACCTTTCATCATTTGATCTTCTTTCCAATGTGGACATCCTCTTCATCATCTGCTCGTCGTTCCAATGCAATGCCCCGAGCATTATCGGCTCTTCATTCCAAGGTGTATCCCTTATATCATCTGCTCTTATGGTACTTGCATCATCATCGTGTTATCCGCGTTATAATGCAATATTTCACAAACAACAGATACAAATGGAATTCAAGAAAGTCGTAAAACAGAATGGTAATATTACTTACCACCAATGTGCGTAATCTCCATACAGAACACATGCACATGTTTCTGCATTACAGTCAACATGAAATGTTTTTCAATTCAAATTTTATTGTTTATCATTAAATTAAGTAGGGTAAATTAATGGTTTACGACAAAAAATGTTCATTTTAAATGTCAGGTAAGCTGCAGATTCGGTTTCGTTGTATCAAAAAAGCATCTGCAATATTTCCAATTAGCCGTGTTCAACAGAGTAGAGGGTCATTTAAAAAGCGTAAACTTGTAACATTAAAAGACAATATATAACGGTATACACTATACAACTGTATAATTGGCTTGATTTGAGTATAATGGAAATACTCACACCCACTTGCACCCAATTTAGGGGGTTTCCACTTACAGCATTCAACACAAAGTCTCCTTTATAGAAAATACATCAGGCTAAAAGATACTGCGTCCGTTAAAAAGCTATTGTGTGGATACGTATGCCTATATAGAATTACACATGCACGTTAACCGTCCTATATAGATTGCATATCTGTAGTGAAGTGATATGAAAACTAGAAGACTCTTAATAACTGTTCCACAAAAAAAAAAAAAAAATAACAACAAACAAGAAGGCATGATATTGCTCTTATTTTTTTTATTAAAATCACCATCTCAAATTATGATAACGTGCAAAACTTGCGGGTCTGCACACATATCAGATACGATTTAATATATCCAGTACCTCGTACACTTTTCTTCTGAGGGATGGAACGTATTCATTATCTCTCCCAGAGAGAAAGCTCTTCTTTTTCTTTTAGTTATACACATTTTATATGTCTTACTCGCATTTAAAATATACCACTTGCAAATAATAACATACATATATATATCTCAATACATATAAATACGTTTTATAAATTTAAGATCAATACTGGCAAACAAAAAACAAGATCTCGTGCGCCGTATATTTTTCCTGTAGGAATTCTAGAAATAAATAAAAAATGATCTGTTGCGGGTATTTCATCTTTAATAATGTGGAGACTGTAAGATGAGGTCTATCTAAATCCTTAAAAAAAAGACAGTAAAGTTTGACGTTCGTCTTCACTCCTGTCTTGACAATCGACTGGTACATTATTGGTGGCTTCCAAGTTTATCTATTCATAAATATATATATGATCATCTCTGTGTTATATTTATATCGTCTATTATTGCTGACAAACTTGTTATATGAACTCATTTTACTGGGATGACAATAGGCTAAGAGCAAGGTTTAGTGACCCTAAAACGGCGTAAACGCCCAGTGGCCCTATCACAACCGATACGCATAGTGTCAACCCTTTTATGTTTATGATGTCTCACACTTAAATATTCTATGTAATTGTTGTTTTGAATGCATGTTTTTGATTGGCTGTGTTCTGTGAATGCAACACTGCCGGTTCGTCTATCTACTTTTAAAGAAACTAAACCGTCAAATAACGCTACAAACCGTGTATCAAAATTCTGTCCAGGTGTTCAAGTTATATAATAATGTATATGTGCCGATTAAAAGTATAGTTTTTTCACAGGTTCATAAAATACCCGTGATTGAATATGCGTAAAATGAATAATGAGTTGGCAACTTTTTATTCGACGCTGCAGTTTTGGGGTTTGGCCTGGCTGGTCAAAGTGGTTTATATTGTGTCTATGGAGTATGGATTATCAAAATATTATATTGAGTTATATTATTAGTTATTGGGTTTGTTACTGACCTCCTACAGAAATATGTGGGGTCAGTAAGATTTATAGGGGGCGAGGCGATAGCGATATATTTCTGTAGGGGGTCAGTAACACACCCAATAACTGATTTATTGCATCGAGCACCTTTTTTAAGGCAAACGCCGATATTTAACAAATTATAATGGAGCGTCAACGTCAGTAAGACGTTCGCGCAATTTGACGTCATGACGTTGACGTCAAGACCGGTACAGTTTAAAAACATTATTAAAAACATTATTAAATTTACTTATTATGTTTGTTACTAACGATTAAAAGAACTATTTGCAAATGATTTAAACTTTGAATCAAAATTGTAGTCCATATTGTTTTAGTGACCCTCTATGAAATCTACTGACCCACTATAGAATAATAGAGGGTCACCATGTGACCGCTCTAATCCAATGAAATTCCTAGGATTTTGTGCGAGATTCAATAAATATATATATATACCTCGTCATCAGTAGTTTAAAAAAAACGATGTACATTCTTTGTAAAATGTGTCTGTTGATGGCGGGATAGGCATTTAAAGTTCCAACAAAAAACATATTTCTTCTTAAAGTTATAAATGAAATTTATGAATAGTGCAATTTCACAAATGTCAGAAACATACCGAATGCAAAGGGTGTCGCAAATCTACAGACATACTGTAACCAGTATAGTATAATATCGACATACGTACAAGCACCACACTTCCCTCTGCTGTTACCATTTTAAACATGCATCATTTGAATACATTTTCCTGAACATTTGGCATTTATTGCCTTTATTCCACAAAACGGAATACTTAATATTAAATTGGGCTATAATTATTTTATAATGAGATTAAAATCTCCATTTAAAATGTAATTAGACCGATGTATGCTTACACTGCATAATAGGATTAAAAAAACAATAAAACTAAGACTCAGCCCACGATAATTCCGCAAATTTGGCTGGAGGACGTGAACTGGGTGTTGTTACTTAGGTACGACGAAATGAATTCAAGAGTCGTCAAGCTGTAATTCCGACGTAAGCAGCAATAACATGCCACCAATCGACGACTTTAGTACCTCGGTAATGAAAAATCGAGGAGAGCATATTTGTTACTTAGGATCAGATTTCGCTTTACCACAGCAAGAAATTCAAGAGTCGCTAAGCTGTAATTCCAAAAGGAACCAATACTATGCCACCAGTCGACGTCTTTACTCTTTAGTACCTTGGTAATGAAACACCGAGACGAGCATATTTGCTTTTCCTTCGACGAATGCGCAGAATTATTTTTTCTTGTATTAAAACACGAAAGTAAATATATTAAATGACTGCTTGCTTGCAGTTTAATGTGTCGGTTATTACGGATGACGGGAGGTATACAATACTGGTTTTATGCTCCACCACAAACAAATCGCTCGTCATACATAGCCTAAAATGTGCTGAACGCCAGAGTATGAAGAAAAACAACAGTAAAAACCCCACCAAAAACTATGAAATAATATGGGAGTATCATACATGTTTTCTTTTCCTTTTCGGCTAAGTGGTTAAGTTTTATATACATGCTAATAAAACAGTTGCATACCTTTAGTTCATTCGACCGTTGGCTGCATTTATTTAGTTCACGAGTAATTTACGCTCATTCGTGAAAAAGCTAACGTGCCAGTTTTCGAGTTAATATTGATCGTGTATTACATGATATTGAAATATGCAATTTATCGGATAAGGAACATTTATAATCGCAAACATGTTTAATTAACTCTGTGGTGTTTTACGTCATTTTAGCGCATGTTAGGCCATATAATATTATGACGGTCGATTTTTTGTGTGGTAGATGCAGACTACCCACTTTTTTCTGGGTAGAACCATTACTGTATACTTCCCGCTATCCGTAAGAATCGCTATCCGTAAGAATCGACACTTTTTCACTCGACAAGTCCAGCCCCCAGCCGATTCGAACCTGCAGAAAGAAAGTAATTTACCCAGAAATTATCCATCTGTGTCGTTGAGTTGATGCCTGTTAAACGATGTTGTTTGTATGATTGTTTTGTAATCCGCCTTGTGTACGGCTAGACACATGTACTTATGTTATGCCTAATAAAAATATTGAAAATTGAATTTTTAAAAAAATATTGATTAGATGTGTGGACATCATTTACTGAGAATTTTCAACAAAATGCAAACATACACACACTGAACATTTCTTATTGTAATAAAAGGTGCATTCAACCGTTATTTTTGATTAATATAAGTTTATTTCCTCCATAATATATTACTGTAATAATTGATTCTACTGCATCTAATCTAGCTGCATAATAATACCATTTACTTTATTGAATCAAACGTTTTTATAACTGCTTTATAGCAGCAAAATCTATACTTTCCATATACTGTTATCATTAGTATAAACGAGAATTAACCAAATTTATGACCCGGATGCACCTATTACAGTCGGTAAATTGACTTTATTTAAGGCATTAGTTTTATAAGAACACTATAGAAGTAAACACAGCAATTTTCTCACAGATTTGTTTATATCATGTTTTATATACTTATATTTTAATATCACGTAGATTACATCAAGTGCAAACCAAAGCAAGTAAGTGAGGCATGGAGATTCATGAACGCCGTTGCCCATATTCGCTTCACTAGGCTGGGAGTAAGAATGCGTTGACATTCGCATAACGCAAAAAAATGTGATAAACTGATCTCCATTTAAGTTGAAGATTCGAATATCCGACAAGTCAAAGAAACCAGCAAAGAAATAAAACAAGAAAAATACCAACTTAATTTTGGAATGAGTTTAATTTCTTAGTAATTAGTCAACGCCGAGGAGACAAAAACTTAAAAAGCATACGAACAGCTGATATCACATAAAACACCAACAGTGCAATATGTCTTTGTAAACAAGGTAATGTCGACTTTGTTTTTTGCAAAGCACGTGATTGTGAGAATATGCAGCGAAATTGTACCGACAAAAACTCTTCCTTCTGTGATGAATTGTCTCCGGAGTGGAAATTTAGACGCAAATGCTTTTTTTCTGTGACGAAATGTGTATCAACACATATGTTTCTTTCTGTGATGAAATGTTTATGTGATGACACACATGTTTCTTTCTGTGATGAAATGTTAATGTATCAAGACATATGCTTCTTTCTGTGACGAAATTGTTTATGCTTCTTTCTGTAATGAAATGTGTATTGACACATATGCTTCTTTCTGTAATGAAATGTGTATTGACACATATGCTTCTTTCTGTAATGAAATGTGTATTGACACATATGCTTCTTTCTGTAAAGAAATGTGTATTGACACATATGCTTCTTTCTGTAATGAAATGTGTATTGACACATATGCTTCTTTCTGTAATGAAGTGTGTATTGACACATATGCTTCTTTCTGTAATGAAATGTGTATTGACACATATGCTTCTTTCTGTAATGAAGTGTGTATTGACACATATGCTTCTTTCTGTAATGAAATGTGTATTGACACATATGCTTCTTTCTGTAATGAAATGTGTATTGACACATATGCTTCTTTCTGTAATGAAGTGTGTATTGACACATATGCTTCTTTCTGTAATGAAATGTGTATTGACACATATGCTTCTTTCTGTAATGAAGTGTGTATTGACACATATGCTTCTTTCTGTAATGAAGTGTACCGAAACAAATGCTTTTGTTCAGTGATGAAATGTTTATCGATACAAAACCTTTGTTCTGTGACTCGACAAAGCGTGGACGTAAATACTTCTTTCTGTGATGAAGTGTTAATATGTCGACGCAAACGCTTCTTTTTGTGATGAAATGTTAATATGTCGACGTAATTAATGCTTCTTTCTGTGATGAAATGTTAATGTGTCGACGTAATTAATGCTTCTTTCTGTGATGAAGTGTTAATATGTCGACGTAATTAATGCTTCTTTCTGTGATGAAATGTTAATGTGTCGACGTAATTAATGCTTCTTTCTGTGATGAAATGTTAATGTGTCGACGCAAACGCTTCTTTTTGTGATGAAATGTTAATATGTCGACGTAATTAATGCTTCTTTCTGTGATGAAATGTTAATGTGTCGACGTAATTAATGCTTCTTTCTGTGATGAAATGTTAATGTGTCGACGCAAACGCTTCTTTTTGTGATGAAATGTTAATATGTCGACGTAATTAATGCTTCTTTCTGTGATGAAATGTTAATGTGTCGACGTAATTAATGCTTCTTTCTGTGTCGACGTAATTAATGCTTCTTTCTGCGATGAAATGTTAATGTGTCGACGTAATTAATGCTTCTTTCTGTGATGAAATGTTAATGTGTCGACCTAAAAGTTTCTTTCTGTGATGAAGTGTTAAAATATCGACACAAATGACTTATTCTTGGATAAAATGTATATCTAAAAGTGTTTCTTTCTGTGATGAAGTGTTGATACATGTATATGACACACATGTTTTTTTCTGTGATGAAATTTTGATTCATGTATATGACACACATGTTTCTTTCTGTGATGAAATGTTGATACATATATATGACACATATGTTTCCTTCTGTGACAAGCAATCCCAGTTGAGAGATCACTTTTGCAAATATATTTGTCGGGATCAGAGATTTATTATGTGTTATATTATAAATCTTGTTTATAACTGATATAAGTTTTTATACAGGTGATAAATTACCCTATATCGCACAACATTTAATTGAAAAGAATTTACAAAAGGATTTAAAATGAGTATTCGCTGGTATAAGTGTAATGGTTTGCAAGTGTAACTCAAGCATTGATAATAGCGAGGTTGTTTGAATAAGGATAATCTGGAATTAAACATCTATAGAGAGACTGTACAATAATGACACACTTCTTGGGGTTGTTGTTAAAATGACCTACTTATGTGTCGACGTGCCGTAAAACACCATTCATTCGTTAAATTAACATGGTTAACTCACACAGATATATAGTATTTTTAGAGAAACTAGCCCGCCAAACAACGACAAAAGTACACTACAAAACCGTTTATCATAACTCTGTCCAGGTGTTCAGGTTATATAACAATGTATATGGGCCGATAACAAGTACAGGTTTATTCACGGGTTCTTAAAATACCCACGATTGAATATCCGTAAAATGAATTATGAGTTGTAACTCTTAATTTGAAGCTCCAGTTTTGGAGTTTGGTCAGGCTGGTTAAAGCTGTTTATACTATGTTTATATTATGTTTATATTATGTTTATATTATGTTTATATTATGTTTGTTTATATTATGTTATATTATGTTTATAGGGATTGGATTCTAAAAATATGTAAGTTACAGCTATACCTCGTCGCCAGTACGTTTATATACGGTGTACATCTTTAGTAAAATGTGCCTGTTGATGGCCGGATAGGAACTTTAAACTATTTTAGTAAACGTTTGACTCCTTTCGTAACCAAATTTGACAAATACGTTCAGCCTCATATATTATTAGTTATTAGGATTCTTGACAGGGGACATGGGCTCACATTCCCTGCCTGGAAATTATATTCCCCGAGCCGTTAGGCGAGGGGAATATAAATTTCCAGGCAGGGAATGTGAGCCCATGTTCCCTGTCAAGAATCCTAATAACGAATTTGTCATACTTCAAAGTTGTAACCATTTATTTAAGAAAAAAAAGGCAAACACACGATTTCATTTTTATTGCGCCAATTTTTCCGTAACATGCCTCAAACTAGACGTTGTTTACTTTCGTGACGTCATCGCTCTAACGTCGTTAAATTTAGCGGATTTTTTAATAAAATAAACGTATTTTGTCACTATGTTAATGTTTTATTATCTGTAAAATTGCCAAAAAAAATACACTTACGATTATTTCAGACTTTTACACATAGTGGAAAGCGCAGAAAAGCGATAGGAAGGAAACAATCGGCGGTTTCCAAAACGAATCGGCAACGTTATCGTCGCCATTTTGTTTTTGTGTATTTGAGTAATGGGGTTCGTCCTATGTTCACGTCTCGAGACGTAGACATGGACATGGGCTCATGTCTACGGCGCATTGACCAATGAAATCCTGAGAATTTTCTTTGCAGTATGACAAATTATTAGATTACTGAATATAGTTTGTGGATGCACGTCAAACAATAATTCAAACAATGCCGAATTTCCGTCGTCAAACATGTGCATGTAAAGTTATTGTAGATTATTAACATATGCTACATATACTACCATATTTCTATAAAAGGAGCAGAACAGGCTTTTTATATAAAAGGTTATAGAAAATATTTTATATAAGAATCATATATGTATCATATGAGAATCATATACAAATTGACTAGTATTATTTTCATGAACATTAATACAAATGTGTATGGTTTAAAAACGAAACTTATATGAATGTATCTTATGAAACTCCTATTATACAAAACTCCTATGAAACGTTTTATATGAGATGTATGCGGCTTCTTTTATATACGAATCGTCTGCTTATCATGTTATATGAGTGTATGCATATGTTTATTATGTGTAACTACTCGTTCAGTATATAAAGGTGTACCCGAAGTAAATCAAATCCCATTGAGTCCAATGCAATATTGTCCAAGCTTTCTAGTTAGCCATTTTTCAAAATGAAATTCAAACTAAGATTCACTTACATGTTCTTGGTCATGAGACCTGCCTCTCTAGAAAACTGCTGAGAATAATAGGGGTCATGTGGCATATAAGAAAATAAAATTCTGATCTTTGTTGACACCGTGAACAAACTGCAGTCATTCGGCACCTCTTAAATGTGTTCTACTTTCACTTTCAAAACTGTCAAGTTGACAAATAAAATTATCATACAACCATGCAAATGGTTTTTAGCTATCTCAAACAAGTCAATAAAGTCATTTCAGCCAGAAAAGCAGCCCTTAAATACTCAAAAATGCCTTTTATCACAAAAAAAGTTAGGGATTATATATTTGGGAACTCCTTTCGATACACCAGGCATGAATACCACAGTGATTTACTTCCTGTATACCTAAAGGGAAGTGCTAGGACCGGTGTGCCGGTGTCAGTGTTATACGACTAGGTTGGGTATCATGTTTTATCACCATTTCTTTTAAAAATCCTCCGCTTTTGATTGGTTAAGAGCCAATGTGTACCATACCATATTACCCGCCGGCAACCGGTAATACGACAGCCCACTGAAAAATAAAATAAAAATGGCCTAGAGCTAAAGAAACCCACGATTCAGCATTATTTTTCTAGACTCAGGTCGTCTGGTATGTATATTTTTGGTTCTGTGGTCATGAGCAGACACACGTCGTCTGGTATGTCTTCTTGGTTCTGTGATCGTGCTCAGACGCATGTCGTCTGGTTTGTATATTTTTTTGTTCTGTGGTCATGAGCAGACACACGTCATCTGGTATGTATATTCTTGGTTCTGCGGTCGTGCTCAGACGCATGTCGTCTAGTTTGTATATTTTTGGTTCTGTGGTGGTGCTCAGACGCATGTCGTCCGGTATATGTCTACGCATATCGTCTGGTACGTATCTTCTTGGTTCGGTTATCGTGTTCAGACGCATGCCGTCTGGTCGATATCTTCTTGGTTCTGTGGTCGTGCTCAGAGGCATGTCGTCTGGTATGTATATTTTTGGTTCTGTGATCGTGCTCAGACGCAGGTCGTCTGGTATGTATCTTCTTGGTTCTTGTTTTTTTTATCGTGCTCATAGGCATGTCGTCCGGTTTGTATATTCTTTGTTCTGTGATCGTGATAGAGTTGACTCTATCCAATGTACCTTTATGATTTAACATAGTAGCCAACAAGTTGATTCCTGAGTTTTTCATCATTGTGTAGGTGTATCGTGTCATCAAATATACCCGTTATCAGAGATACCAAAGTCACCACTGCCGTGGTATCGGCCATTAAATATTACATGACATATTTACTTGCATACTTGCATAGTATACATTTCAATCCCAACGCAGAATAAATATATCATTTTTAAATAATAAAATCCAATATGACGTACAGTTTAATACCTTAAAGGTGTCACACTCTTGCTATAACTGGCATTTGTTAAATTCAAAACAAAAACAATTCCACATACTTGCTCAAAACTCACAAAACTATAATATTACATACACATAAGTTAAACACAATCGATTCAACGATCAGAGAGGCAATTATTAAGAAGCACAGACATACCATGTAGTGGTGTCTAAAAGCGATCAAGTTAAAAATCCCCCAGACGGGTCCACCATTATAATCGGTTTACTATCCTCCGGAAGAATGCAGCATTATCATTTATTTTACGTCATTTTACGTCGATTTATTGCGTGGTAGAGGCAGACCACCTCATTTTGTCTGGGTAGAACCTGTGCTGTATACACCTGCCATCCGTAACATCGACACTTTCTCACTTGACAAGTCGAGCTCCCTATGGGATTCGAGCCCATACCAGTGAGAGGCGAGACATTTTAGACGCAGAATTACAATCTGTTTACAATCATCTGGAAGGATGCAGCATTATAATCAGTTTACAATATTTGATAGGATGCAGCATTATAATCAGTTGACAATCTCGGGAAGGATGCAGCATTATAATCAGTTTACAGTCCTTTTTAAGGATGCATTATTGTAATCAGCTTACACATTCTGGAAGGATGCATCAAAATAGTCAGTTTAAATCTCTAGAAGGATGCAGCAATATAATCAGTTTACAATCTCTGGAGGATGCAGCCTTTTAATCAGTGTACACTCCTCTGGAAGGATGCAGCATTATAATCAGTTTACACGCCTCTGGAAGGATGCAGCAGTATAATCAGTTTACACGCATCTGGAATGATGCAGCATAATAATCAGTTTACACTCCTCTGGAAGGATGCAGCATTATAATCCGTTTACAGTCCTCTGGAAGGATGCAGCAATATAATCAGTTATACTCCTCTGGAAGGATGCAACATTATAATGAGTTTACAATCCTCTGGAAGGATGTTTGCACTCCTCCCGAAGGATGCAGCAATATAATCAGTTTACAATCTTCTGGAAGCATGCATTATTATAATATGTTTACACTCCTCTGGAAGGATACAGCAATATAATCAGTTTACAATCCTTTGGAAGGATGCATCATTATAATATGTTTACACTCCTCTGGAAAGATACAGCAATATAATCAGTTTACAATCCTCTGGAAGGATGCAGCATTATAATCAGTTTACACTCCTCTCGAAGGATGCAGCACTATAATAAGTTTACAATCCTCTAAAAGGATGCAGCATTATAATCAGTTTACAATCCTCTGAAAGGATGCAGCACTACAGTCGGTTTACAATCCCATGGAAGGATGCATCACTTTAAACAGTTTACACTCCTCTGGAAGGATGCAGCATTTTAATCAGTTAACAATCCTCCGGAAGGATGCAGCATTATAATCAGTTTACAATCCTCTGAAAGGATGCAGCACTACAATCAGTTTACAATCTCATGGAAGGATGCAGCAGTATAAACAGTTTACACTCTTCTGGAAGGATGCAGCATTATAATCAGTTAACAATCCTCAGGAAGGATGAAGCAATATAATCAGTTAACAATCCTCTGGAAGGATGCAGCATTATAAACAGTTTACACTCCTCTGGAAGGATGCAGCACTATAATCAGGATTACAATTCTCTGGAAGGATGTAGCAATATAATCAGTTTACAATCTTCTGGAAGCATGCATTATTATAATATGTTTACACTCCTCTGGAAGGATACAGCAATATAATCAGTTTACAATCCTTTGGAAGGATGCATCATTATAATATGTTTACACTCCTCTGGAAGGATACAGCAATATAATCAGTTTACAATCCTCTGGAAGGATGCAGCATTATAATCAGTTTACACTCCTCTCGAAGGATGCAGCACTATAATAAGTTTACAATCCTCTAAAAGGATGCAGCATTATAATCAGTTTACAATCCTCTGAAAGGATGCAGCACTACAGTCGGTTTACAATCCCATGGAAGGATGCATCACTTTAAACAGTTTACACTCCTCTGGAAGGATGCAGCATTTTAATCAGTTAACAATCCTCCGGAAGGATGCAGCATTATAATCAGTTTACAATCCTCTGAAAGGATGCAGCACTACAATCAGTTTACAATCCCATGGAAGGATGCAGCAGTATAAACAGTTTACACTCTTCTGGAAGGATGCAGCATTATAATCAGTTAACAATCCTCAGGAAGGATGAAGCAATATAATCAGTTAACAATCCTCTGGAAGGATGCAGCATTATAAACAGTTTACACTCCTCTCGAAGGATGCAGCACTATAATCAGGATTACAATTCTCTGGAAGGATGCAGTATTATAAACAGTTTACACTCCTCTTGAAGGATAAAGCACTCTAATCAGTTTATAATCCTCTGGAAGAATGCATCACTATAATCAGTTTACATTCCTCTGAAAGGATGCAGCATTTTAATCAGTTTACAATCCTCTGGAAGGATGCAGCACTATAATCTGTTTACAATCCTCTGAAATGATGCATCATTATAATCAGTTTACAATCCTCTGGAAGAATGCAGCACTATAAGCGGTTTACAATCATCTAAAAGGATGCATCATTATAATCAGTTAACAATCCTCTGGAAGGATGCAGCATTATAATCCGTTTGCAATCCTCTGGAAGGATGCAGCACTATAATCAGTTTACAATCCTCTGAAAGGATGCATCATTGTAATTGGTTTACAAGCTTGTGAAAGGATTCAGCAGTATGATCAGTTTACAATCCTCTGGAAGGATGCAACATTATAATCAGTTTACGAGCCTCTGGAAGGATGCAGCATTATAGTCAGTTTACAATCCTCTGAAAGGATAAGATGCAGCACTATAATCAGTTTAAAATCCTCTGAAGGATGCAGCATTATAATCAGTTTACAAGCCTCTGGAAGGATGCAGCATTATAGTCAGTTTACAATCCTCTGGAAGGACAAATAGGAATAGCGATATTTAATGGTCAGTAACTGAAGTAATGCTTTGTTCTGTTTGTTTGTATGGTGTTTACGTCATTTCCAACACATGTAAGGTTATATATGACGCTGCATTTTTTGTGGTTGAGGCAGACCAGCCATTTTTCCTGGGTAGAACAAGTACGTACAAGGCGAACTCCCAGTGGGATTCGAACCCTCACCGGTGAGAGGCGAAGGTTTACAACGCAACATCGTTATCGTTAACCATTCGGCCACAGGGATTTATTAAAGTAGATGCAACAAACGAATAAAAAGTGCAGCACTCATAGAACGTTACGCTCCCTCACTTCCGGTTTCTTAATAGTGAATATTTCTCTTCATATGTTATAATAACGTAAATGAGTCTCCATGCCACTTCCATAGTAAAGTTTGAATGTTGACAACCCATTAAAAACTCAAACCTGATTAGAATTCTGGGAAACTTACTTTATCATGCAAATAAACTTGTCTGCTATTAAACATCGGAAATGTGGGGTTGAATATCTTCTAAGAAAAAAATGTCAGCTGTATACTAACACCGGGTCAAAGGTTAAAGCTATTTTTTACCCCTTGTAATTTCGTACCTACTGTCAAAAACATTATGAGCTCAATTTTCAAATATCAACAACATGTCCAGAATACAGTTAGAACCAAAAAATAACTGGAAACTGCATTAAAAAAAAGTTCAAAGAAAAAGAAGATTAGCACTCTTTAATACAGGACTACTTTCGATGCACCAGGCAAGCACATCCAGCTGATTTAATGTAATTAGACCTAAAAGCCTTTATCCTGTACAAAGTGTTGACAACATGGGCACCACCTTGAAATGGTCAGTAGCAAAAAGGCTACCGGAAGTTTAAACTAAGTTAATTTGCTTAACGACCGGAGACAAATGCACATGTTTCTTTATAATATACACCTTAACCATAGGCCCCCAGCACCATCCTTAAGTCGCCTGCAGGGGTTTGGGATTAACGGAAGTTATATAGATAACAACTGTTGTCTGAGCACCTTTAAACAGCGTTAACAGGTAATGGTATAAATGTTTGATTAGAGGATGATATATATGCTAGTATAAATGATATTTTTCCTCAAATTATTTGTATTATTATGCATATAACTCCAGACTGGGTTTCAGTTTATATATAACAATTGCCTTACAGTTTATGAACAATTTATTATAGTGAAACACACATCGACTGCATAATCAATTGCAGTGAATAATAAATTACCATGTCATTACAGTGTACAGTTACAATATAAAGACTCAAGTAACTTTATGTTGGTGATTGTTGGTGCTAGTGGGTGTAAGTAGCCTAAGGTTGGTGTTTGTGTGTGTAAGTAACCGAAGGTTGGTGCTAGTGGGTGTAAGTAACCGAAGGTTGGTGCTAGTGGGTGTAAGTAACCTAAGGTTGGTGTTTGTGTGTGTAAGTAACCGAAGGTTGGTGCTAGTGGGTGTAAGTAACCTAAGGTTGGTGCTAGTGGGTGTAAGTAACCTAATGTTGCTGCTAGTGGGTGTAAGCTAAGGTTGGTGCTAGTGGGTGTAAGTAGCCTAAGATTGGTGGTAGTGGGTGTAAGTAACCTAAGGTGGGTGCTAGTGGGTGTAAGTAACCTAGGGTTGGTGCTAGTGAGTGTAAGTAACCTAAGGTTGGTGCTAGTGGGTGTAAGTAACCTAAGGTTGGTGCCAGTGGGTGTAAGTAGCCTAAGGTGGGTGCTAGTGAGTGTAAGTAACCTAAGGTTGGTGCTAGTGAGTGTAAGTAACCTAAGGTGGGTGCTAGTGGGTGTAAGTAACCTAGGGCTGGTGCCAATGAGTGTAAGTAACCTAATGTTGCTGCTAGTGGGTGTAAGCTAAGGTTGGTGCTAGTGGGTGTAAGTAGCCTAAGATTGGTGGTAGTGGGTGTAAGTAACCTAAGGTGGGTGCTAGTGGGTGTAAGTAACCTAGGGTTGGTGCTAGTGAGTGTAAGTAACCTAAGGTTGGTGCTAGTGGGTGTAAGTAACCTAAGGTTGGTGCCAGTGGGTGTAAGTAGCCTAAGATTGGTGGTAGTGGGTGTAAGTAACCTAAGGTGGGTGCTAGTGGGTGTAAGTAACCTAAGGTTGGTGCCAGTGGGTGTAAGTAACCTAAGGTTGGTGCCAGTGGGTGTAAGTAACCTAAGGTTGGTGCCAGTGGGTGTAAGTAGCCTAAGATTGGTGGTAGTGGGTGTAAGTAACCTAAGGTGGGTGCTAGTGGGTGTAAGTAACCTAAGGTTGGTGCCAGTGGGTGTAAGTAGCCTAAGATTGGTGGTAGTGGGTGTAAGTAACCTAAGGTGGGTGCTAGTGGGTGTAAGTAACCTATGGTTGGTGCCAGTGGGTGTAAGTAGCCTAAGATTGGTGGTAGTGGGTGTAAGTAACCTAAGGTGGGTGCTAGTGGGTGTAAGTAACCTAAGGTTGGTGCCAGTGGGTGTAAGTAACCTAGGGTTGGTGCTAGTGAGTGTAAGTAACCTAAGGTTGGTGCTAGTGGGTGTAAGTAACCTAAGGTTGGTGCCAGTGGGTGTAAGTAGCCTAAGATTGGTGGTAGTGGGTGTAAGTAACCTAAGGTGGGTGCTAGTGGGTGTAAGTAACCTAAGGTTGGTGCCAGTGGGTGTAAGTAACCTAAGGTTGGTGCTAGTGAGTGTAAGTAACCTAAGGTTGGTGCCAGTGGGTGTAAGTAGCCTAAGATTGGTGGTAGTGGGTGTAAGTAACCTAAGGTGGGTGCTAGTGGGTGTAAGTAACCTAAGGTTGGTGCCAGTGGGTGTAAGTAGCCTAAGATTGGTGGTAGTGGGTGTAAGTAACCTAAGGTGGGTGCTAGTGGGTGTAAGTAACCTAAGGTTGGTGCCAGTGGGTGTAGGTAGCCTAAGATTGGTGGTAGTGGGTGTAAGTAACCTAAGGTGGGTGCTAGTGGGTGTAAGTAACCTAAGGTTGGTGCCAGTGGGTGTAAGTAACCTAGGGTTGGTGCTAGTGAGTGTAAGTAACCTAAGGTTGGTGCTAGTGGGTGTAAGTAACCTAAGGTTGGTGCCAGTGGGTGTAAGTAGCCTAAGATTGGTGGTAGTGGGTGAAAGTAACCTAAGGTGGGTGCTAGTGGGTGTAAGTAACCTAAGGTTGGTGCCAGTGCGTGTAAGTAGCCTAAGATTGGTGGTAGTGGGTGAAAGTAAGGTTGGGTGCTAGTGGGTGTAAGTAACCTAGGGTTGGTGCTAGTGAGTGTAAGTAACCTAAGGTTGGTGCTAGTGGGTGTAAGTAACCTAAGGTTGGTGCCAGTGGGTGTAAGTAGCCTAAGGTGGGTGCTAGTGGGTGTAAGTAACCTAGGGCTGGTGCTAGTGAGTGTAAGTAACCTAATATTGCTGCTAGTGGGTGTAAGCTAAGGTTGGTGCTAGTGGGTGAAAGCTAAGGTTGGTGCTAGTGGGTGTAAGCTAAGGTTGGTGCTAGTGGGTGTAAGCTAAGGTTGGTGCTAGTGGGTGTAAGCTAAGGTTGGTGCTAGTGGGTGTAAGCTAAGGTTGGTGCTAGTGGGTGTAAGCTAAGGTTGGTGCTAGTGGGTGTAAGCTAAGGTTGGTGCTAGTGGGTGTAAGTAGCCTAAGATTGGTGGTAGTGGGTGTAAGTAACCTAAGGTGGGTGCTAGTGGGTGTAAGTAACCTAGGGTTGGTGCTAGTGAGTGTAAGTAACCTAAGGTTGGTGCTAGTGGGTGTAAGTAACCTAAGGTTGGTGCCAGTGGGTGTAAGTAGCCTAAGATTGGTGGTAGTGGGTGTAAGTAACCTAAGGTGGGTGCTAGTGGGTGTAAGTAACCTAAGGTTGGTGCCAGTGGGTGTAAGTAATCTAAGGTTGGTGCTAGTGGGTGTAAGTAACCTAAGGTTGGTGCCAGTGGGTGTAAGTAGCCTAAGATTGGTGGTAGTGGGTGTAAGTAGCCTAAGATTGGTGGTAGTGGGTGTAAGTAACCTAAGGTTGGTGCCAGTGGATGTAAGTAGCCTAAGATTGGTTGGTGCCAGTGGGTGTAAGTAGCCTAAGATTGGTTGGTGCCAGTGGGTGTAAGTAGCCTAAGATTGGTGCTAGTGGGTGTAAGTAACCTAAGATTGGTGGTAGTGGGTGTAAGTAACCTAAGGTGGGTGCTAGTGGGTGTAAGTAACCTAAGGTTGGTGCCAGTGGGTGTAAGTAGCCTAAGGTTGGTGCTAGTGAGTGTAAGTAACCTAAGGTTGGTGCCAGTGGGTGTAAGTAGCCTAAGGTTGGTGCCAGTGGGTGTAAGTAGCCTAAGATTGGTGGTAGTGAGTGTAAGTAACATTAGGTTGGTGCTAGTGGGTGTAAGTAACCTAAGGTTGGTGCCAGTGGGTGTAAGTAGCCTAAGATTGGTTGTAGTGGGTGTAAGTAACCTAAGGTGGGTGCTAGTGGGTGTAAGTAACCTAAGGTTGGTGCCAGTGGGTGTAAGTAGCCTAAGGTTGGTGCTAGTGAGTGTAAGTAACCTAAGGTTGGTGCTAGTGAGTGTAAGTAACCTAAGGTTGGTGCTAGTGGGTGTAAGTAACCTAAGATTGGTGCCAGTGGGTGTAAGTAACCTAAGGTTGGTGCTAGTGAGTGTAAGTAACCTATGGCTGGTGCCAATGAGTGTAAGTAACCTAAGGTTGGTGCCAGTGGGTGTAAGTAACCTAAGGTTGGTGCTAGTGGGTATAAGTAACCTAAGATTGGTGCCAGTGGGTGTAAGTAACCTAAGGTTGGTGCTAGTGGGTGTAAGTAACCTAAGGTTGGTGCCAGTGGGTGTAAGTAACCTAAGGTTGGTGCCAGTGGGTGTAAGTAACCTAAGGTTGGTGCTAGTGAGTGTAAGTAACCTATGGTTGGTGCTAGTGGGTGTAAGTAACCTAGGGCTGGTGCTAGTGGGTGTAAGTAACCTAGGGTTGGTGCTAGTGAGTGTAAGTAACCTAGGGTTGGTGCTAGTGAGTGTAAGTAACCTAAGGTTGGTGCTAGTGGGTGTAAGTAACCTAGGGTGGGTGCTAGTGAGTGTAAGTAACCTAGGGTGGGTGCTAGTGAGTGTAAGTAACCTAAGGTTGGTGCTAGTGGGTGTAAGTAACCTAGGGCTGGTGCCAGTGGGTGTAAGTAACCTAAGGTTGGTGCTAGTGAGTGTAAGTAACCTAAGGTTGGTGCTAGTGGGTGTAAGTAACATAAAGTTGGTGCTAGTGGGTGTAAGTAACCTAAGGTTGGTGTTTGTGTGTGTAAGTAACCTAAGGTTGGTGCTTGTGTGTGTAAGTAACCGAAGGTTGGTGCTAGTGGGTGTAAGCTAAGGTTGGTGCTAGTGGGTGTAAGCTAAGGTTGGTGCTAGTGGGTGTAAGTAACCTAAGGTTGGTGCTAGTGGGTGTAAGTAACCTAAGGTTGGTGCCAGTGAGTGTAAGTAACCTAAGGCAGGTGCAAGTGGATGTAAGTAACCTAAGGCTGGTGCTAGTGGGTGTAAGTAACCTAAGGCAGGTGCCAGTGGATGTAAGTAACCTAAGGTTGGTGCCAGTGAGTGTAAGTAACCTAAGGTTGGTGCCAGTGAGTGTAAGTAACCTAAGGTTGGTGCTAGTGGGTGTAAGTAGCCTAAGGTTGCTGCTAGTGGGTGTAAGTAACCTAAGGTTGGTGCCAGTGGGTGTAAGTAACCTAAGGTTGGTGCCAGTGGGTGTAAGTAACCTAAGGTAGGTGCTAGTGGGTGTAAGTAGCCTAAGGTAGGTGCTAGTGGGTGTAAGTAACCTAAGGTTGGTGCTAGTGGGTGTAAGTAGCCTAAGGTTGCTGCTAGTGGGTGTAAGTAGCCTAAGGTTGGTGCCAGTGGGTGTAAGTAGCCTAAGGTTGGTGCTAGTGGGTGTAAGTAGCCTAAGGTTGCTGCCAGTGGGTGTAAGTAACCTAAGGTTGGTGCCAGTGGGTGTAAGTAACCTAAGGTAGGTGGTAGTGGGTGTAAGTAGCCTAAGGTAGGTGCTAGTGGGTGTAAGTAACCTAAGGTTGGTGCTAGTGGGTGTAAGTAGCCTAAGGTTGCTGCTAGTGGGTGTAAGTAGCCTAAGGTTGGTGCTAGTGGGTGTAAGTAACCTAAGGTAGGTGCTAGTGGGTGTAAGTAACCTAAGGTTAGTCCTAGTGGGTGTAAGTAGCCTAAGGTTGCTGCTAGTGGGTGTAAGTAACCTAAGGTTGGTGCTAGTGGGTGTAAGTAACCTAAGGTAGGTGCTAGTGGATGTAAGTAGCCTAAGGTTGCTGCTAGTGGGTGTAAGTAACCTAAGGTTGGTGCTAGTGGGTGTAAGTAGCCTAAGGTTGCTGCTAGTGGGTGTAAGTAAGCTAAGGTTGGTGCTAGTGGGTGTAAGTAGCCTAAGGTTGCTGCTAGTGGGTGTAAGTAACCTAAGGTTGGTGCTAGTGGGTGTAAGTAACCTAAGGTTGGTGCTAGTGGGTGTAAGTAGCCTAAGGTTGGTGCTAGTGGGTGTAAGTAACCTAAGGTTGGTGCTAGTGAGTATAAGCTAAGGTTGGTGCTAGTTGGTGTAAGTAATCTAAGATTGGTGCTAGTGGGTGTAAGCTAAGGTTGGTACTGGTGGGTGTAAGTAACCTAAGATTGGTGCTAGTGGGTGTAAGTAACCTAAGGTTGGTGCTAGTGGGTGTAAGTAACCTAAGGTTGGTGCTAGTGAGTGTAAGTAACCTAAGGTTGGTGCTAGTGGTTGTAAGTAGACTAAGGTTGGTGCTAGTGGGTGTAATTAATCTAAGGTTTGTGCTAGTGGGTGTAAGTAACCTAAGGTTTGTGCTAGTGGGTGTAAGTAACCTAAGCTTGCTGCTAGTGGTTGTAAGTAGCCTAAGGTTGGTGCTAGTGGGTGTAAGTTAAGGTTGGTGCTGGTGGGTGTAAATAACCTAAGGTTGGTGTTTGTGTGTGTAAGTAACCGGAGGTTGGTGTTTGTATGTGTAAGTAACCGAAGGTTGGTGCTAGTGTGTGTAAGTAACCTAAGGTTGGTGATAGTGGGTGTAAGTAACCTAAGGTTGGTGCTAGTGGGTGTAAGCTAAGGTTTGTGCTAGTGGATGTAAGTAACCTTAGGTTGGTGCTAGTGAGTGTAAGTAATCTAAGGTTGGTGCTAGTGGGTGTAAGTAACCTAATGTTGCTGCTAGTGGGTGTAAGCTAAGGTTGGTGCTAGTGGGTTTAAGTAGCCTAATATTGGTGGTAGTGGGTGTAAGTAACCTAAGGTTGGTGCTAGTGAGTATAACCTAAGGTTGGTGCCAGTGGGTGTAAGTAACCTAGGGCTGGTGCCAGTGGGTGTAAGTAAGCTAAGGTTGGTGCCAGTGGGTGTAAGTAACCTAAGGTTGGTGCCAGTGAGTGTAAGTAACCTAAGGTTGGTGCTAGTGAGTGTAAGTAACCTAAGGTTGGTGCTAGTGGGTGTAAGTAACATAAAGTTGGTGCTAGTTGGTATAAGTAACCTAAGGTTTGTGCTAGTGAGTGTAAATAACCTAAGGTTGGTGCGAGTTGGTGTAATTAACCTAAGGTTTGTTGCTAGTGGGTGCAAGTAACCTAAGGTTTGTGCTAGTGGGTGTAAGTAAACTAAGGTTGATGCTTGTGGGTGTAAGTTAACTAATGTTGGTGCTAGTGGGTGTAAGTAACCTAAGGCTGGTGCTAAGGGTGGTGCTAGTGGGTGTAAATAATCTAAGGTTGGTGCTAGTGAGTGTAAGTAACTTAATACATTAAGGTTGGTGCTATTGAGTGTAAGTAACCTAAGGTTGGTGCTAGTGGGTGTGAGTAACCTAAAGTTGTTGCTAGTGGGTGTAAGTAACCTAAGGGTGGTGCTAGTGGGTGTAAGTAACCTAGGGCTGTGCTAAGGGTGGTGCTAGTGATTGTAAGTAATCTAAGGTTGTTGCTAGTGGGTGTAAGTAACCTAAGGGTGGTGCTAGTGGGTGTAAGTAACCTAGGGCTGTGCTAAGGGTGGTGCTAGTGGTTGTAAGTAATCTAAGGTTGATGCTAGTGAGTGTTAGTAACCTAAGGTTGGTGCTAGTAGGTGCATGTAACCTAAGGTTGGTGCTAGCCAAAGGTTGGTGCTAGTGTGTGTAGGTAACTTAATGTTGGTGCGATAACTCAAGTAGCCTAAGGGTGGTGCTAGTGAGTGTAACCTAAGGTTGGTGCTAGTGGGTGTAAGTAACCTAAGGTTAATGCTAGTGGGTGTTAGTAACCTAAGGCTGGTGCTAGTTGTGTAAGTAATCTAAGGTTAGTGCTAGTGGCTGTAAGTAACCTAAGGTTGGTGCTAGCCAAAGGTTGGTGCTAGTGTGTGTAGGTAACTTAATGTTGGTGCGATAACTCAAGAACAGCTGGCACTACAAACTCGAAACTTGGCAGGAATGTTTGTGTCATGGTGTAAACTCGAAACTTGGCAGAAATGTTTGTGTCATGGTGTAGTTGTGCACCTCCCCTTTTGGGTAGATTCGTATAAGAAATGTGGTTGCCATGGTAACAAAAATTGTAAAAAATCACTTAAAATTGCTTGTTTTCGCGGTAACTCAAGAACAGCTGGCACTACAAACGCGAAACCTGCCAGGAATGTTTATATTCTGGTCTAGTTGAACACCTCCCCTTTTTGGTAGATTTGCATAAGAAATGTGGTTGCTATGGTAACAAAACGTGTTAAAATCACTAAAAATTGCTCGCCTTCGCGATATCTCAGGAACATCTGGCACTACAAACTCTAAACTTGGCAGGAATGTTTTTTTGTAACATGGTGTAGTTGTGCACCTCTCCTTTTTTTGGGTAGATTCGCAAAAGAAATGTGGTTGCCATGGTAACAAAACATGTAAAAAATCTCTATAAACTGCTTGTCTTTGCGATAACTCAAGAACAGCTGGCACTACAAACTCGAAACTTGCCAGGACTGTTTGTGTCATGGTGCAGTTGTGTACCTCCACTTTTGGGCGGATTCGCATAAGAAATGTGGTTGCCATGGTAAAAAATTTGTAAAAAGTCGATAAAAATTGCTTGTCTTCGCGATAACTCAAGAACAGCTGGCACTACAACAAAACTTGGCAGGAATCTTTGTGTCATGGTCGTTGAAGGGGGGCATATATGTTTTACAAACATGTCTTGTTTCCTTATGCTTAGCACATTATTATCTCAGCACCGTTTTATTATATAGTTTGTCATTTCTAAATAATCATGTTCTACCTTCGCCATTATTGTAAGACCTTTATAATATATTATATATGTGGATGATAGGGCTTAATACTACTAACTTCATAGTACAAACTCGGTCAATTCAAGCTACATCTATGTATTTTGACGGACTACTACGTTAAAACTCTAGACATTAGCCGGAAGTTAACAGCACAGAAAAAATAACGCTCTGTTGCGATTTAGAACAATATGGCTGTTATCCACACCGTGTTGATATAGTATTTGCGCTGCATCTTGTTTTTACACTAATAAGCGCTTTTATGTAAATAAACAAGAGATAGAATAACTGGCTAAATAATATTGCAAAACATTGACACTAAGATTGATTTTGACCGGCAATGCCTTTTGGTGGGAATATACTGGGATCTAGGGGTGTCGCCATGTATAGTAAGTATAATCCCAAGACATGCATGCACTGGATCGAGATACTGCGAAAGTGTGAACGTTGTGACTATGACGTAGTTCTTGATACCGCGTCGGTGACGTACATTGTCAATGACGTACATTCGCATGCGGGAGTTCTTTGAATCAATCCCCGACCGGGAAATATTGTTAAAAGCGACGTTAACCCCGCACTAACTACATTTACATATTAAGTCTACGTATTACTTGCGAACATTGGGCATGTAAATCATTGTATACAGATTATAATTAAATGACAACGATTCTTTGTAAGGAAAGACTGCGCTTTGTATAATTTTTGAGTACCAGCAGTTGCAGTTTATTGAGTAATACGGTCTAAAACGTGCCTGCATGCCAAATAATGTATATTGCACATTTGCAACTGTTGATATAAGTGACGGCGGTAATGTAAATTAGATTAGATTTGTGCAGCACTGCTGATGGATTTATTCGTAATCATTTAGGTCACATCTGTGCATAGGTGAGTAACACATGCACAGAGCATACACAACCTTGACTTATGCAAGCGTTAGCTAATACGTTTTTATCGCGTTATTCAGCCAGTACATACATGTATATTAAAACATGTAAATCAAATGATCAGGAAATACGACAGAAATAACAAACTATGACCATACTATTCAGACATATATGTGTAAGATTCCTTCTCCCACAGATACACATATTTATATATTTTATTCAAAATACACCTTTAGGTCCATGAGTACACAGGTACAACAAAATACAACAAAATACATATATATATATATATATACACACGGCAATAAATGGCAACATATAAAGTCTATTTTGTCACATATCATTTTTTTTCTCGTTCTCTTGGGAGAGTAAAATAATGTACTTATATATACTTCAACATGTTATGTATGATTTTATTATATATATATATTCAATTTAAAAAAAAAAATAAGATAATAATATATGTAACTTAAATTAAATTTAAGATAATAACAGACCTATTAAATATAAGTCTATCCATTATACGTGACCGCTAAAACAGGTTTGATTGCACGTGTATTTTTTAAAAATCAACATATTTTAATACTTCTGAGTGTTAGTAGCAAACAATGGTTAACAAGAGCTATACTAATTGATTGGTAATACTACGATAAATAATTATAGATAATATAATTTCTTAGTCTAAACCCCTCATATGTAGAAAGATTTATTATAGTTGTTACATTTTCACATGTTATTAACTGAACGGACTACGGAATATTTGGCCTAAACCAGAAATAGCGATTTATATATTTTTTCCTTAAATCAGTATATAGTGTACATTCTAAAATAAAATGGAATTCGTCTTCCAATGTGTTACAAACGGAACATGTCCTTTCATTAACTGGTGTTTTTTGTGGCTTATGCCAACGCCATGACTCTATATGTAACCTATGTGATGACATTCTCAGTTGTGACAAGACCATTCGGAAATTTCTTATTTTAACAATATCTAAGTAAGGTTTATTCGTAAACTCATGGAACAGCGAATATGTGTTAGCCCATGTCGATTTATGTATACGTGTATTCCAATTTTGTATAAAAGTATCGGTTATTTTTTGTTTAAAAGCTGTTACGAAGGCATTTTCATGTCCTACACCTTGAAAAATGCACACGTCATTAAAACCCAATTGCTCAAGTAATATCTGTACCGCAGATGCCCAGTTTTGTTTATCTGGGTTATTTTGTATGTCATATTGTATATTACTTTAAAGTATTTAGCATTTTCACTTGTCAATATTTTAAACCAATATTTTAATGACAGCTATCAATCTATACTGTCGTAAGAGTGTTCTTCCTAACTCACCATAAACAAAGTCATTTTGAGCTGATTTTTTTCACCCCTATTATATTTTTACAAAATGTTAGATGCACACGTTCTATAACGTTTGAAAAAAAGACAAACCTGGCAACCATATGTAACACTGGCTTTATAACTTTGTCAAACAGATTTAACATATGTTTCGGTGAAAGTTTTGTAAATCTGTATACATAGTTCTCTAATTTAAAAATTGATGTTTGCTGTTTGCCCAGCCAATGTATCAAGTCCTGTTGTAAAAGAACCTCCAGACGTAAAAACATTTTCTAAATATATGAATAATATTGCCATCATATCTAAATGTTAAGTTTCTTGGTAGACTGCCGCTTTTTCTAAATACAATTATTTTTGTTTGATTTGTGTTAACTTTTAATCTCCATTTACTACACTAATCATATCATACATCTAAACCTTTCTGTTGTAAACCGTCAACGGTTTGTGAAAAAAAGTACAATATCGTCAGCATATAACAGCAACAATAATTTAAAATCTCCCAGGGTAATACCTGGTACATCGTTAGTTATGAAATAATCTTCCATGTCATTCCAATGCATAGCAAACAAAAATGGTGATAGACATTCTCCTGACGAACTCCTAAATAAGATGTAAATTCTTCACTTAACTCACGCCCGTGTTCTACAATTGATTTAACAGATTCGTACATTGATTTGATAACATCCAACATCTTCCCCCGTATGCCTATTTTTTATTAATTTACACCACAGAATATCTCTAACAACAGAGTCAAAAGCTTTAGTGAAATCAACGAATGCAGTATATAAACGCTTACCCTCATTTATTACATGCTTTATTATACCATGCAGAATAAAAATATTGTCAACGGTACCCAACGGTACCCATGTTACTCTTAAATCCCGACTGTGCTTCCAAATATACATGATAGTTTTCAGCCCATCTGGTTAGTCTATTATTCAAAATTCGTGTGAACAACTTGCCAAATGTGCTTAAAAGTGTAATACCCTTATAGTGTTCTACGTCATTAATGCTAGTCTTTTAATGTAGTGGAACAATGTATCCATCAGTCCATTTGGCGGGGAAATATCCTAAATTAAAATCAGCATTAACTAGTTTAAAATGATATGGTAAAATACTGTCGATTCCATAACAAAATAATTCATTTATAACCTTGTCAGGTCCTGCACTTTTTCCAAGCTTAAGTTGCTTACAAGCTTTAGCAATCTCAAGCAGAGATATTTCAATATCTAATTCTTCAAACATGACTTGAAGCTCACCATCTCTCATTAAAGAACAAAACATCATCATCAGGTTGAAAAAATACGTCATTAGGATCATTAATGGCTTGACAATAGCGTGCAAACGTATCAACATGGATTGTGCTTGATCTTGATATACCCTTTAACATCTGACAATACTCTTTTGCATTTTTAAAGCGAGATTTTTTTTAGTTTTTCCGTTTGTTTTTTGTCATGCTCATATTTGTGTCTCCGAATTGTACTTTTACATTCAGTTCTCGCATTTGTCATGCTTATTCTATTTTATTAGATCGATATGCATTCAAATTACTATAACATTGTTTTCGTTTTGTATCACATGTTTCATCGAACCACGACTGTCTTTGCACGAGCTTATGCTGCGACGTTTTATCAGAATCAGTAAATATTACTTTCTTGAACAAAGGATTGCAAACCTCTGATATAATATTATAAAATTCGTCCAAATCTAAGTCTTCTTTACTATGCACAGTTGTCAACCCATCTGTTATCAAATTAAGGTGCTCCTGTACATTAGACTGATTCAACATTTCTACACAATGCATATTTTTATTATTGTCCCATTTATATTGATAATCTAGTGTTTTGTCTTGTATAGTCTCTATATGTTAGCTTAACATTGTATTTGCATGTAATGAAAAAGTAACAGCACAATGGTCAGATAGAATATTTGGTTCCTTTACTTCAGAGCTATGAAACATGTCAATAAGTTCTGCTCTACACAATACATAGTCAGCCAGTGTTTTTACACAAATATAATAATAGTGTTTCCCATTTCATTACAAACGCTGTCTTCTGAGTATCGTTCAGAGAACGTGTCAAGTCAAGTGTTATCTGGGAGTAAATAATCAGTGTGTAAAGAGTCAAATTCAACAAAATCATTTCGAGATGCTGTTCTTGCGTTCATGTCACCACATATAATAAAATTACATTGAGCATTGTTAAAATTTGGTTATAATATCAAACACTCCATGATCTTCAAATATGTCACGACTACTTGCAACTGGCATGTTATAACAAAGACATACAAACAAATCTCCTTCTAAATTGAACAATGTTCCATTCAACTTAACCCATATTACACTATCGCTAACTGTTTTAATAAATGTTAACCAGTTTTTCAGATATAGATATTTTATTCAAACATAAGGCATTACGCCCAACAGTTCACATATATAAACTATTAATCCCCACGAGTCCCATTTTGTGTTTTTTATTTTTAATGTTCTATTTAAAATAAAAGACACAAACCCATTGACGCCAGTACTGGAGAGTTCATTTGTCCATGTTTCAGTTAATAAAACGATATAATGCCTATTAAAATATCTGTAAGCTCCGGTGATTAGTTTGTTAAATCGTCTGCCTACCAGACCCTGTATATTTAATAAAGCTACATTTATATTAACTGCACTCTCTCGTCTATACTATAATTGTTCTCCCGTCTGTACATCATCATCGTTATTTGGCGGAATATGTGTTTGCGAATTGCTCTCCGTGTCACTAGCAATGTCCTCTGTGTTGTTCTTCTGTGTCATTTCACGTAGTTTATCGTTGACGTATTGTACCCTTTTGTTTGCACTGCTTGTATTTGAATAGACTGGCATCAGTCTATAAATTAGACAATAAATGATAGGTTATAGTTAAAATATTATGATAATAAGGACTAATGCCAGTCTAGTATTTGAAGTACTAGTACCTTTGTTTCATACCTGATTTTCATTGACTGCTATAGGTTCCTAGATCTGCCCTCTACGTGGTCTCGTATCACAGACTTTCACGTAAAGGTCGTAGTACTATTTTATTCACGTTGTTTCGATGTTTTTGAAGGTAATGCTGTTTCAGCAGAGTCATGCGTGCCATAGTGTCCACTCCTTTGTCTGTACTTATAGTCCCGTTTGTATTTGTTGAACTATCGGGTGACATGTAATTCGGTTGTCCTGTACCCTTGGGTATTCATTGTGTGTAATAATGTTCATGCTAGAACATATAAATGCATCACATTTGGAAACAATATCTTTGCTAAACATACTCGTTCTTGCAGTTACAAATGAATGATTGAAACGTTTAATGCAATCTTCTGCACTTCATACATAAACAATGATGCTAAAAAACTGTTTCTTGACATAATTTATTGCGTATATTAGGATAAAAAAATAAAATAACTGTCCGTTATGCAGTGTGCAGACATTTATACTGCATTGCGGAATATATATATATATATATATATGTGTGGAGAAAGCTTTGTACCAACCACTTACCAAACCCTAGACACCAACCTCGACATTTTATAACAAATATACCACGTTTCTAAATCTACTGACGACGAAGTGTATAGATATAACTTACATATTTTGAAAATCCAAACTTTATAAACACAATAAAAACGGCTTTAACCAGCCATGCCAAACCTCAAAATTGGAGCGTCGAATTAAGTTATCAACTCATCATTCATTTCTCGCATATTTAATCACGGTTATTTTAAGAATGCGTGAATAAATCTGTAATTTTAATCGGCATATGTTCATTATGATATGATCTGAACATCTGGATAGAGCTTTGACAAACGCATTTAGTGTAATTTTCCCGTTATTTGGCGGGTTAATTTCTTTAAATATTTCCACGTGTGGTTTCCGGAGTAGAAAACAACCACTGCAATCTCGCAAACACACTGTCACATGCATAGGGGTAGGACTCCCCACCCCACACATACACATTCATATTCATTTTTATCATGCTCATTCAAGGTCTTTATCATGACACCGCGTGTGCAAACGGGGAAACGACTGGCTCCATCGTAAATGGAGTGTCTACTATAGAATTTGCAGCAACTCTGCAGTTCTGCAGGTTTGGAGGTCTAGGCCTATTCTCTATATTTTATCTTGATGTAAAATGGAGTAAATGGAGGATGAGCCTGGCACGTTCAATCCTGTTAGGCGCCATATAACTTTTCATGTGTTGACGTACCTTAAAACTCATTTCAGTTCAATACTTTAAATATTACTTAGCGACACAAAGAAGACTAAGACTGAACCATGATGAACCCTGGTACTCGTTCCAATTAATGTTATTCAGGTTCTTCCAGAAATATGACTGGAATAAGACGCCGCATTATAGACATGCATTTGGGAGAACTCATTAAGTTTGGTAAATACACGATACACAAAGTATATTTTAAGTAAATAGTGCACAAGACAAATTTGATGTTCTAGTACTATATTTTACATAAAAATCTATATTAAGTCAAACAAATGCCAAAAAAAACGCGGGAAAGTATACACGCTCCATTAAATTCAGCGAAATAACGCACCGTGTTTTAAACATTAATTTCAGTGTAATCATTATTTATACACACGCAAAATACACACTGTACATAACACACTTTTACCTAAAGAGTCCATTCATGCACATACAGTTTAAAGAAACATTTATTTTAAATATCATGTCAATATCAAGCTAATTATTAAAAAAAGTTCTTCATAAAATAAAAATAATTCCCATTAATTACTTCTCCTTCCAGTGCACTTATTAAACTTATTATTATTAAAACATAAGCACAAATATTCGCCGGTTTCCGTCAAGCGAATAATAATGCATAACAATTCACTAATAGTTTTAATTTGTTCAAATTAGTATATAACAAAATTACTAAACTGTGTATCACTATTTCTCCCACCAGTGTCCATGACCAATATAGCCACAGACATATTCGCATGTATCCCTGCCTTTGATAACTGTTCAGATTGTACGGATGTACATGCCGGTTCAGATTGTATGGATGTACATGCCGGTTCAGATTGTATGGATGTACATGCCGGTTCAGATTGTATGGATGTACTATGGATGTACATGCCGGTTCAGATTGTATGGATGTACATGCCGGTTCAGATTGTATGGATGTACAGCCCTAGCACTTGATCCGCGCCTGATCAGTTTATGAACTTTAAACAAACGCACACCACATGAGCAAGGACCTTAATTAATAAATGTGTATCCAATTATTGCAAAACAAAGCGAAATTATTACTGTAAGGTTCTATATGACCATTTTTGGCTCGCCTTAAAAGATTTACTGCCCAGCGTTGTGACAGAGACGGCGGCGTAAGCGCTTTTCCTATAGTATAGTATAGTAATATCTTCAATATGACCTTTTCCTATAGTAATATCTTCAACATTGCCTTTTCCTTCAACAATGCCTTTTCCTGTAATAATATCTTCAACATTGCCTTTACCTATAGTAATATCTTCAACATTGCCTTTTCATATTCATTCAAACTCAGTATCACCAAGGCCACTCAGACAATCAAGTTTCATAACTCTGTATTGCTTTTTAGACTTATGTCCTAAATAGGCGAGAAACGTAATGTCGACAAGCGGACTTCCTTGTTATTCATTTTAATCCCGCTTGGTCACACCTAAGTTTGGCCACAATGAAATATCATCAGTTATTATTGATAACAATATTTTTTCAAAGCACACACTAAATCACATTGCTTTTTTCCTTCTGTTTTTCTATTTTCAGACCTAATCAGAAAAAAGACCCAGCACTAGCAGACCTTTCTAAGAATTATTAACTACAGATCAAAAGTTTATATTCCGGAGTAGTTCATTAGAGAACGATCGTGATAGGATTTCTTTATATTTTCCCTGAAGAATCGCAATTTTGTACTTAATTACTCATCAAAAGCAACATTTCCGTTCACTTGCCAATTAGGGCTTGCGTTTCAGTCCATTATATCATCATAATTACTGGCTATATACCGTTCCGAATGATTCCGAATGAACCAAACACGTGACCTTTATCATGACGTATAATAAATAAAGTTATTATGACGATTTTACATGAAATTACGTTATTTGGGTATTAATACCTTATTGGGATCGGTTTCTAGATGTCACACTGTGGAAACAAATCAGGTGATCGACGATAAACTAAAATGACAGAATATTCGGAATTAAAACAAAAAATATTTAGATTTATACTAAAAGAGTTTTCAAAACACATGTTATTGCCCTGAAAAGTACACATGGATCGTGCGACCAGTTCTCACGGAATAAGTTACGGTCTTTCCCCATTATAAATATGTTTGATATCATAAAATATAGCAGTACACAACACCTGTATATTTAGGGTGGCGTCTCGTCCAATACAGGTAATGGTCATTTGACGTTAACCCCTTGATCACGGAGGCGCTATGAATTAAATGGTACTGTAATTATATGCAATTTTGTCAAAAAAAAAGACAAAAAAGAAAGAACTTACGTAAACACCTCAGTATATCTAAACAAGAAAGGTGTTCCACGGAACAAAGCCTGCCGTGTGCTTATTTCATCAAAATAAGTCTGAAGACGGAGTGCAAGCCTAAATATGAATTGAAGATTTTTTTTTAATTGTTAAAGTTTATGAAAAGGGGCAAAACTCTGCATTGGACAACTGATAAGGAGGATTTGTATAAAGTTTCATGACCATAGGTCAATATTTTGCCATGTCATGAGCTAGGTTAGGTTGCAGGTTAAAGTTTTTTAAAAAGGGTCATTCCTCTGCCAAAATGAGTCAGAGTTATTGGATATATCGATGGCATTGACTGATTGATAAAGAAGAACTGCATAATGTTTTATGGCCATAGGCCAATATTTTTCCAAGTTATGAGCCAGGTTAGGTTGAAAGTTAACGTTTTTATGAAAAGGGGCATAACTCTGCCAAAATAAATGTCGGAGTTATTGGTGTGACGGACGACGACGGACGACACAAATTGAACCAAGTCAGCGACTTATTATTTTTAAAGGTGAAATATGTTTAAGATAAGCAGTTGAAATTATGTACCAAATCTTCAAAAAAACTATTAATAGGTAAGAACAAAATGAAATATATCAATTATTCATTACATCTATAATTCTTTTACCTTTTTATAGGTTTTTAGAGATGTGTTTTTAGAGATGTGTTAAATAAAACATACTTAAGAATAGTTGTAAGAAACGTGGAAATTCCACGAAAACCAGGTTTTCCATAAATTTCTATAAAGTTTCGTTCCAATATTTCTTTCTATATAATTATCTACGCACTAAGTCTCGATTAAATATCTCATTCCTAACTGAAACTGATGTCCAGATTTTTTTCTATTTTTAGTAACAGTGACCTTTACCTTGATCCATTGACCTCACATTTAATTTCAAGCTTTCTTGCCATAAAGCTACCCGAACAGCAAGTTTCGTTCCAATATTATGCGACACATGTATAACTGGCACGAAAAAGCTATATATAACTAGCACGAGCAGACTTTACATATGATATTGAAAATGAACTTATGGACCTATCAGACGTACATGACAAAAGCGTCGTATAATTATGGTGGCTGATTTCTGCCATTTGTCGTATTTTCGTTATTTTGCCGTGAAAAGACGACAGAACGAAAAGACGACAGGACAAAAAGACGCCAAATGCAGCTCGAAAAAGACGACAGAACGAAAAGACGACAGAACGACAGAGCGAAAAGATGACATTTTAAGGGCGAAAAGACGACAGAACGCTATGCGAAAAGATGACACTTCAGCCGAGAAAAGACGCCATTTGATATAGCGTCTTTCGCTGTTTCGTGTGGCCTTTTGTCGTCTTTTGGCGATGCATTTGTTGTCTTTTCGTTCTGTCGTCTTTTCATTTTGTCGTCTTGTCGTTCTGTCGTCTTGTCAATGTGTCGTCTTTTCTATTTGTGGTATTTTCACGGCGAAATAACGAAAAGACGACAAATGGCAGAAATCAGCCACCATAATTATACGATGCTTCTGTCATGTACGACTGATAGGTCATCAAGTTCAATTTTAATATCAAATGGCGTCTTTACGTGGCTGAACTGTCATCTTTTCATCTTTTCGGGTGGCGTTCTGTCATCTTTTCGCCCATGAAATGTCGTCTTTTTGTTCTGTCGTCTTTTCGCGCTGCATTTGGCATCTTTTCGTTCTGTCGTCTTTTCGCTTAATATCAAATGGCGTCTTTTCGTGGCTGAACTGTCATCTTTTCATCTTTTCGGGTGGCGTTCTGTCATCTTTTCGCCCATGAAATGTCGTCTTTTCGTTATGTCGTCTTTTCGCGCTGCAATTGGCGTCTTTTCGTTCTGTCGTCTTTTCGTTCTGTTGTCTTTTCGCGGGGAAATAACAAAAAGACGACATGGCAGAAATCAGCCACCATATGTATTGGCTATAAGAGAACAGTCGCATATATACTATGACAGAACCGTCGTGTAATGACTATGACAGAACACTCCTGTAGTGACTATGACAGAACACTCGTGTAATCACTATGACAGAACAGTCGGGTAATGGCTATGAATGAACAGTCGTGTACTGACTATGACATAACAGTCGTGTAGTGACTGTGACAGTACACTTGTGTAGTGACTATGACAGAACTTCGTGTAGTGACTATGACATAACAGTCATGTAATGACTGTGACAGACCAGTCGTAATGATTAAGGTAGAACACTAGTGTAATGACTATGAAAGAACAGTCGTGTAATCACTATGACAGAACCGTCGTGTAATGAATATGACAGAACAGTCTTGTAAGACAGAAGCGTCGTGTAATGACTATGACAGAACAGTCGTGTAGTGACTATGACAGAACAGTCGTGTAGTGACTATGGCAGAACAGTCGTGTAATCACTATGACAGAACCATCGTGTAATGACTATGACTGAACAGTCGTGTAATGACTATGGTAGAACAGTCGTGGTCGAGTAATGGCTATGACAGAACAGTCGTGTAATGACTATGACAGAACACTCGTGTAGTGACTATGACTTAACTGTCGTGTTATGACTATGGCAGAACAGTCGTGTAATGACTATGGAAAAACCCAGTCGTGTAATGGCTATGATAGAACAGTCGTGTAATGGCTTAGAAAGAACAGCCGTGTAATGACTTGACTTTGACAGAACAGTCGTGTAATGACTATGGCAGAACAGTCGTGTAATGACTATTGCAGAAACGTCGTGTAATCACCCAACCTCCGCGCAGGGATATTGTAGCCACTAATCCCTGCCACCACACAAATCACGTGACGATAGCTGAGGCCATGTGATTACAAAAAATGGCGAGATACACTAGGTAATGCTTGGTACAGCAAACTCTTGCCTTAACCAACAGGCAATTGACAATAACATCGATCATCACCTTCCAGAAGATGTTGAAAACATTCAACCTGGTTATGGCTTGGGTGTAATCTCTTTATTATATTTTACGCACAGTTTCTGTAATGTTCTCAACGGAATACATGTTTGCTTACAAGTACTGTAACTTAGTAACCGGTGTGCATGTTCGCTAAAATAGATTTTTTTATATATAAATAAATTATTTTTGTACCCAGATACCGTTTTCACGCTATTTTACTATATTATGAACAAAGCAAGTTGAAATATTGACCTAAACATATTTAACCAAAAAAATAAACTTAGCTAGATTTCAGCTATAAATGTGTGTGGTGGCAGTGATTACTGTAACAGAAAGGGGAAGTAACCACTGCGGGGAGTTCGGTAATCACCATGACAGAACAGTCGTATAATGACTATGGCAGAACAGTCGTGTAATGGATATGATAGAACAATCGTGTAATGACTATGACTTAACAGTCGTGTAATGGCTATGAAAGAACAGTCGTGTAAGACTATGACAGAACAGTCGTATAATGGTTATGACATAACAGTCGTGTAATGACTATTGCAGAACAGTCGTGTAAGACTATGACAGAACAGTCGTGTAATGGCTATGACAGAACAGTCGTGTAATGGCTATGGCATAACAGTCTTGTAATGGCTATGACAGAACAGTCGTGTAGTGACTATGGCTGAACAGTCGTGTAGTGACTATGACAGAAAAGTCGTGTAATGACTACGACTGAACAGGTGTGTAATGACTACGACAGAACAGTCGTGTAATGACTATGACAGAACAATCTGGTAATGACTATAGCAGAACCGTCGTGTAATGACTGAACACTTGTGTAGAGACTGTGACAGAACAGTCGTGTAATGATTATGACAGAACAGTCGTGTAATGACTATGACAGAACAGTCGTGTAGTGACTATGGCTGAACAGTCGTGTAGTGACTATGACAGAACAGTCGTGTAATGACTATGACAGAACAGTCGTGTAGTGACTATGGCTGAACAGTCGTGTAGTGACTATGACAGAACAGTCGTGTAATGACTATGACAGACAGTCGTGTAATGACAATGCCAGAACAGTCGTGTAGTGACTTTGACAGAACAGTCGTGTAATGACTATGGCAGAACAGTCGGGTAATGACTATGGCAGAACAGTCGGGTAATGACTATGGCAGAACCGTCGTGTAATCACCATGACAGAACACTGGTATAATGAATATGGCAGAACAGTCGTGTAATGGATATGATAGAACAGTCGTGTAGTGACTATGACAGAACAGTCGTGTAAAGACTATGACAGAACAGTCGTGTAGTGACTATGGCTGAACAGTCGAGTAGTGACTATGACAGAACAATCGTGTAATGACTATGGCAGAACAGTCGGGTAATGACTATGGCAGAACCGTCGTGTAATCACCATGACAGAACAGTGGTATAATGACTATGGCAGAACAGTCGTGGAATGGATATGATAGAACAGTCGTGTAATGGCTATGACAGAACAGTCGTATAATGACTGTGACAGATAGTCGTATAATGACTGTGACAGATAGTCGTGTAATGACTATGACAGAACAGTCGTATAATGACTGTGACAGATAGTCGTATAATGACTGTGACAGATAGTCGTGTAATGACTATGACAGAACAGTCGTATAATGACTATGACAGAAAGTCGTATAATGACTTTGACAGATAGTCGTGTAAAGGATATGATAGAACAGTCGTGTAATGGCTGTGACAGAACAGTCGTATAATGACTATGACAGATAGTCGTTTAATGACTGTGACAGACAGTCGTTTAATGACTATGACTTTTTTGTTTGAAAGGCGTTGAACGTCATTTTTCAGCACATGTTAGGCCATACATAACGGTCGATTGTTTTTGTGGTAGAGGCAGACAACTTCATTTTTTCCTGGGTAGAGCCAGTACTGCATACCTCACGCCATCCATAAGAATCGACACTTTCTCACTTGACAAATCGAGTTCCCAGTGGGATTCGAACCCGCTGACAATGGTATGACTATGGCATAACACACGTATACTCGGTTATGCCAGTACTAACGTAACATGCCTATTGCATAACAGACGACCTAAATATACATTGAATATTTCGCATAATGACTATTGTAGAGCAGACGACACAAAAACATCATTTATATATTGTTATAGCGTGACTGCTGTATTTACTCTCATTCGAACCTGATTAATGCAAGCCGATATTATTTTATTCAGCACCGCAGAAGGGGTTGAGGGGATTATTTAAACTAGAACTATAACTATTTAAATTCTCTCGTTTTAATGTTTTTATGTCCATAGCATGATCTGCCTGTCATTCTGAAGGACAGATAAAATGCATCTTGAACTGCTATTCCGTTTCACTTTTTTCTCTTCAAATCGACCAGGGTACTTAGCCTTTGATTAATGAAGTGCATATTGAAATGTGTGGAATTAATATGTGAATTTTATCGACATTAAGTGGAGGGTATTGCCGAAGAGTCAACACTCGATGAGCCCAGGTGCGACATAATTACATAACCTCGTGATACTGTACTCTGTCGAGCGCGTGCATGCACTGCCGCCACAGCACAACGTTCCGCCGCTTATACATGTTGTTTTTTTCGATTTTTTAATTTTTTAAATTTTTATTCTTTCTTTTTGTTGATTTACCGTATGTACATTGTCGTTTAAGTATTTAAAAAAAAGTATTTTTTATTTCCTCGTTTGTGTATATGCTTCCGGAGTGCATACTGTATAGTATAAAACAGAACAGAACTGAACAAAAACAAAATACGCTATTTTATTTAACAATGTAGGCGTTCGACCAGTAATATATAACTGCATCCGTGACGGCGCTTTTTGTACGCACGGCGATTTTTTGTCCACACAATTGGACACCTTTTTGTACGAACACGTGGACAAAAGGCGTCAATTTGTGAGATACAAAAACTACCACATCTATTTGTGCGGACAAATAGCAACAATTTAAAAAAGAAAAGAAGAAGAAAAGATTCGGACCAAAGGCGACACAAATGCGATCAAAAAACGCCGTGCTGACAAAAAGCGCCGTCACAACTTTTAGTTCATGCTCTCTCTCTCTCTCTCTCTCTCTCTCTCTCTCTCTCTCTCTCTCTCTCTTATGTACCTGCAAAGCTTTATCTTACGTCATGAAATACGAATATCTACCTTCACAGGTAGATCTTTATCAAATTTTCCTTCATGTATTTTTAAAATTCACCAACACAGCTGCTACATATGTACTGTAACTGTTTTAACTAACAACTTTTACTTATATACTGTCCATATTTATGAATATGCATCTGCATTCATGCATCTGCTTATTGACTTCTACGACGTGTAGTTTGAATGGTTACCTACATATAAAATTTTACTCGGTGTAGTTAAAATATTTACCTCCTTGGCTAACATGTAGTTTGAATATTTACCTGCATAGATATAGCAACTTCTATTTCCTGTAGTTTGAACATTTACCTACATACCTACATATCTATGTCTACTTAATCTCCATTTTCCTACATAGGTATATTAACTTCTACATACAGGGTACCCTTATCAGTTATTAACAAATGTCTTTCGTTACATATTTAACATAGCTATCATTGTAAACAAAGTACGGAAATGTGCTCAGCTTTAAATAGTTTAAAAGAGATATTTTGAAGTGTAACTAAATATATTTTTTAAAAATAAAACCATTCGAAAAAAAAAAAAATTCTCAATCAACAGTGTGCTCAGACGACTTCTTAACAATTAGACTTCAACTACGATCATGATTTAAAACTATGATCTCAACAAAAAAATCAAAAAAAAATCAGAAAAATTCATATGAACATGTTTGTCACAAACAACTGCTATACAGGTTTAATAGGTCACATTTCAAGGTAGTTTGGGAGCTTTTTTAAATTCAAAGATCTTCAACTTATAACCGGGGCGCCTTGGAGCAAAACGGTGCAATGATCCTGTCGAACATTATGCAAATTGTTACAAATGCGTTTGACGTTATTACATAAAAGTGCTCAGCTGAATAAATCATAGCGACATCCCTTTTGTTATCTGTACACATTTGCATGCGACGGGGTAATAATACAAACGCATCAACTTGAAGATTTTCTTCTTTAAAAATTCTCAATTGTAGGGGTGAATCTATTGACAAAGGTTACGGTTACCCTTGCCGTGTCAGGACGTATATTAGTGAAGGTTGAAAATGTGCGACCCGCAGGTGATAGAGCACATGCATTCAAAATTGTATTATTATGCAACACTCGATTAAAATGCATTTGAATTTGTTGGATCATTATGCAATATTGGGTTTCTCCTCCCTTTCAATGCCTGCAACTGCAAGATGTTATTTTGGTTGACTTAATTCACGATGTCGAAAAAGGCGGTCTGTTTAAAAGTACCCCCATAATTCCATTTTTCGACTGAATAAATTTAATGAGACCGCATTGACTATCAATTATATGATCTTTACAGGATAATTTTCTTAAATATTAACGCACGATGAATACACTTCATTAACATTATCACTTTTGAGCGCCAAAGTAAAACCTAAATAAAAAACACATCAGTTCACTCCAAAAAGGACGGAATCATATGGGCGTTATCAGTGTTGGGTAAATGCACAAATGCTGTATCGACAGCAACAGAAGAGTCAACCGAAGCAACAGTAATCGGTGTCAACACGAACACCTAACTACAACGAGGCAACAATAGTAACTCATTACCACAACGAGGTAACAATAGTAACTCCTTACAACAACGAGGCAACACTGGTAACTCTTTACCACAACGAGGCAACAAAAATAACTCCTTACCACAACGAGGCAATAATAGTAACTCCTTACCACATCGAGGCGACAGTATTCGGTATTAACACGAATACCTAGCTACAACTCAGTATTAACACATATTCCTATTCAAAGCGAGGCAACACTAGTCAGTATTAACAAATACTCCTACTCACAGCCAGGCAACACTAGTCAGCATTAACCAATACTCCTACTCATAGCCAGACAACATTAGTCAGTATTAACCAATACTCCTACTCACAGCCAGACAGCGCAGTCGGTATTAACAAATACTCCTACTCACATCCAGACAACACTAGTCAGTATTAACAAATACTCCTATTCACAGCCAGACAACACTAGTCAGTATTAACCAATACTCCTACTCACAGCCAGACAACACTAGTCAGTATTAACCAATACTCCTACTCACAGCCAGACAACACTAGTCAGTATTAACAAATACTCCTACTCACATCCAGACAACACTAGTCAGTATTAACCAATACTCCTACTTACAGCCAGACAACATTAGTCAGTATTAACCAATACTTCTACTCACAGCCAGACAACACTAGTCAGTATTAACCAATACTCCTACTCACAGCCAGACAACACTGGTCAGTATTAACAAATACTCCTACTCACTGCCAGACAACACTAGTCAGTATTAACCAATACTCCTACTCACAGGGAGACAACACTAGTCAGTATTAATAAATACTCCTACTCACAGCCAGACAACACTAGTCAGTATTAACCAATACGCCTACTAACAGCCAGACAACATTAGTCAGTATTAACCAATACTCCTACTCACAGCCAGACAACACTAGTCAGTATTAACCAATACTTCTACTTACAGCCAGACAACATTAGTCAGTATTAACCAATACTCCTACTCACAGCCAGACAACACTAGTCAGTATTAACCAATACTTCTACTTACAGCCAGACAACATTAGTCAGTATTAACCAATACTCCTACTCACAGCCAGACAACACTAGTCAGTATTAACCAATACTTCTACTTACAGCCAGACAACATTAGTCAGTATTAACAAATACTCCTACTCACAGCCAGACAACAATAGTCAGTATTAACAAATACTCCTTCACACAGCCAGACAACACTGGTCAGTATTAACCAATACTCCTACTAACAGCCAGACAACACTGGCCAGTATTAACCAATACTCCTACTCACAGCGAGGCAACACTAGTCAGTATTAACAAATACTCCTACTCACAGCCAGACAACACTAGTCAGTATTAACCAATACTCCTACTCACAGCCAGACAACACTAGTCAGTATTAACCAATACTCCTACTCACAGCTAGACAACACTAGTCAGTATTAACCAATACTTCTACTCACAGCCAGACAACACTAGTCAGTATTAACAAATACTCCTACTCACAGCCAGACAACACTAGTCAGTATTAACAAATACTCCTACTCACAGCCAGACAACACTAGTCAGTATTAACCAATACTCCTTCACACAGCCAGACAACACTGGTCAGTATTAACCAATACTCCTACTAACAGCCAGACAACACTGGTCAGTATTAACCAATACTCCTACTCACAGCCAGACAACACTGGTCAGTATTAACCAATACTCATACTCACAGCCAGACAACACTGGTCAGTATTAACCAATACTACTACTCTGAGCCAGACAACACTGGCCAGTATTAACAAATACTCCTACTCACAGCCAGACAACACTGGTCAGTATTAACCAATACTCATACTCACAGCCAGACAACACTGGTCAGTATTAACCAATACTCATACTCACAGCCAGACAACACTGGTCAGTATTAACCAATACTACTACTCTGAGCCAGACAACACTGGCCAGTATTAACAAATACTCCTACTCACAGCCAGACAACACTGGTCAGTATTAACCAATACTACTACTCTGAGCCAGACAACACTGGCCAGTATTAACAAATACTCCTACTCACAGCCAGACAACACTGGTCAGTATTAACCAATACTACTACTCTGAGCCAGACAACACTAGTCAGTATTAACCAATACTCCTACTCACAGCCAGACAACACTAGTCAGTATTAACCAATACTCCTACTCACAGCCAGACAACAACGGTCAGTATTAACCAATACTCCTACTCACAGCCAGACAACAACGGTCAGTATTAACCAATACTCCTACTCACAGCCAGACAACACTAGTCAGTATTAACCAATACTCCTACTCACAGCCAGACAACAACGGTCAGTATTAACCAATACTCCTACTCACAGCCAGACAACACTAGTCAGTATTAACCAATACTCCTACTCACAGCCAGACAACAACGGTCAGTATTAACCAATACTCCTACTCACAGCCAGACAACAACGGTCAGTATTAACCAATACTCCTACTCACAGCCAGACAACACTAGTCAGTATTAACCAATACTCCTACTCACAGCCAGACAACAACGGTCAGTATTAACCAATACTCCTACTCACAGCCAGACAACACTAGTCAGTATTAACCAATACTCCTACTCACAGCCAGACAACACTTGTCAGTATTAACCAATACGCCTACTCACAGCCAGACAACACTTGTCAGTATTAACCAATACTCCTACTCACAGCCAGACAACAACGGTCAGTATTAACCAATACTCCTACTCACAGCCAGACAACACTTGTCAGTATTAACCAATACTCCTACTCACAGCCAGACAACACTAGTCAGTATTAACAAATACTCCTACTCACAGGGAGACAACACTAGTCAGTATTAACCAATACTTCTACTCACACCCAGACAACACTAGTCAGTATTAACAAATACTCCTACTCACAGGGAGACAACACTAGTCAGTATTAACCAATACTCCTACTCACAGTCAGAAAAACTAGTCAGTATTAACCAATACTTCACTCACAGCCAGACAACACTAGTCAGTATTAACAAATACTCCTACTCACACCAAGACAACACTAGTCAGTATTAACAAATACTCCTACTCACACCAAGACAACACTAGTCAGTATTAACAAATATTCCTACTCACAGCCAGACAACACTAGTCAGTATTAACCAATACTCCTACTCACAGCCAGACAAAACTTGTCAGTATTAATAAATACTCCTACTCACAGCTAGACAACACTAGTCAGTATTAACAAATACTCATACTCACAGCCAGGCAGCACTAGTCAGTATTAACCAATACTCCTACTCACAGCCAGACAACACTGGTCAGTATTAACAAATACTCCTACTCACAGCCAGGCAGCACTAGTCAGTATTAACAAATACTCATACTCACAGCCAGGCAGCACTAGTCAGTATTAACCAATACTCCTACTCACAGCCAGACAACACTAGTCAGTATTAACCAATACTCATACTCACAGCCAGGCAGCACTAGTCAGTATTAACAAATACTCATACTCACAGCTAGACAACACTAGTCAGTATTAACAAATACTCCTACTCACAGCCAGGCAGCACTAGTCAGTATTAACAAATACTCATACTCACAGCTAGACAACACTAGTCAGTATTAACAAATACTCATACTCACAGGCAGACAACACTAGTCAGTATTAACAAATACTCATACTCACACCAAGACAACACTAGTCAGTATTAACCAATACTCCTACTCACAGGGAGACAACACTAGTCAGTATTAACCAATGCTCCTACTCGCAGCCAGACAACACTAGTCAGTATTAACCAATACTCCTACTCACAGCCAGACAACCCTAGTCAGTATTATCAAATAATCCTTCTCACAGCCAGACAACACTAGTCAGTATTAACAAATAATCCTACTCAAAGGGAGACAACACTAGTCAGTATTAACCAATACTCCTACTCACAGCCAGACAACACTAGTCAGTATTAACAAATAATCCTACTCAAAGGGAGACAACACTAGTCAGTATTAACCAATACTCCTACTCACAGCCAGACAACACTAGTCAGTATTAACAAATAATCCTACTCAAAGGGAGACAACACTAGTCAGTATTAACCAATACTCCTACTCACAGCCAGACAACACTAGTCAGTATTAACCAATACTTCTACTCACAGCCATACAACAATAGTCAGTATTAACGAATACTCCTACTCACAGCCAGACAACACTAGTCCGTATTAACCAATACTCCTACTCACAGCCAGGCAGCACTAGTCAGTATTAACTAATACTCCTACTCACAGCGAGGCAGCAATAGTCAGTATTAACAAATACTCCTACTCACAGCCAGACAACACTAGTCAGTATTAACCAATACTCCTACTTACAGCCAGACAACACTAGTCAGTATTAACCAATACTCCTACTCACTGCGAGGCAGCAATAGTCAGTATTAACAAATACTCCTACTCACAGCCAGACAACACTAGTCAGTATTAACCAATACTCCTACTCACAGCCAGACAACACTAGTCAGTATTAACCAATACTCCTACTCACTGCCAGACAACACTAGTCAGTATTAACCAATACTCCTACTCACAGCCAGACAACACTAGTCAGTATTAACAAATACTCCTACTCACAGCCAGACAACACTAGTCAGTATTAACCAATACTCCTACTCACAGCCAGACAACACTAGTCAGTATTAACCAATACTCCTACTCACAGCCAGACAACACTAGTCAGTATTAACCAATACTCCTACTCACAGCCAGACAACACTAGTCAGTATTAACAAATACTCATACTCACAGCTAGACAACAACGGTCAGTATTAACCAATACTCCTACTCACAGCCAGACAACACTAGTCAGTATTAACAAATACTCATACCCACAGCCAGACAACACTACTCAGTATTAATAAATACTCCTACTCACAGCCAGACAACACTAGACAGTATTAATAAATACTCCTACTCAAAGCCAGACAATACTAGTCAGTATTAACAAATACTTCAACTCACAGCCAGACAACACTAGTCAGTATTAACAAATAATCACAGCCAGAAAACACTAGTCAGTATTAACCAATACACCTACTCACAGCCAGACAAAACTAGTCAGTATAAACAAATACTCCTACTCACAGCCAGACAACACTAGTCAGTATTAACCAATACACCTACTCACAGCCAGACAAAACTAGTCAGTATAAACAAATACTCCTACTCACAGCCAGACAACACTAGTCAGTATTAACCAATACTCCTACTCACAGCCAGACAACACTAGTCAGTATTAACCAATACTCCTACTCACAGCCAGACAACACTAGTCAGTATTAACAAATACTCCTACTCACAGCCAGACAACACTAGTCAGTATTAACCAATACTTCTACTTACAGCCAGACAACATTAGTCAGTATTAACCAATACTCCTACTCACAGCCAGACAACACTAGTCAGTATTAACCAATACTCCTACTCACAGCCAGACAACACTAGTCAGTATTAACCAATACTCCTACTCACAGCCAGACAACACTAGTCAGTATTAACCAATACTTCTACTTACAGCCAGACAACATTAGTCAGTATTAACCAATACGCCTATTCACAGCCAGACAACACTAGTCAGTATTAACCAATACTCCTATTCACAGCCAGACAACACTAGTCAGTATTAACCAATACTCCTACTCACAGCCAGACAACACTAGTCAGTATTAACCAATACTTCTACTTACAGCCAGACAACATTAGTCAGTATTAACCAATACGCCTATTCACAGCCAGACAACACTAGTCAGTATTAACCAATACTCCTATTCACAGCCAGACAACACTAGTCAGTATTAACCAATACTCCTATTCACAGCCAGACAACACTAGTCAGTATTAACCAATACTCCTATTCACAGCCAGACAACACTAGTCAGTATTAACCAATACTTCTACTCACAGCCAGACAACACTAGTCAGTATTAACCAATACTCCTACTCACAGCCAGACAACACTAGTCAGTATTAACCAATACTCCTATTCACAGCCAGACAACACTAGTCAGTATTAACCAATACTCCTACTCACAGCCAGACAACACTAGTCAGTATTAACCAAAACTCCTATTCACAGCCAGACAACACTAGTCAGTATTAACCAATACTCCTACTCACAGCCAGACAACACTAGTCAGTATTAACCAAAACTCCTATTCACAGCCAGACAACACTAGTCAGTATTAACCAATACTCCTACTCACAGCCAGACAACACTAGTCAGTATTAACCAAAACTCCTATTCACAGCCAGACAACACTAGTCAGTATTAACCAATACTCCTACTCACAGCCAGACAACACTAGTCAGTATTAACCAATACTCCTACTCACTGCGAGGCAGCAATAGTCAGTATTAACAAATACTCCTACTCACAGCCAGACAACACTAGTCAGTATTAACCAATACTCCTACTCACAGCCAGACAACACTAGTCAGTATTAACCAATACTCCTACTCACTGCCAGACAACACTAGTCAGTATTAACCAATACTCCTACTCACAGCCAGACAACACTAGTCAGTATTAACCAATACTCCTACTCACAGCCAGACAACACTAGTCAGTATTAACAAATACTCATACTCACAGGCAGACAACACTTGTCAGTATTAACCAATACTCCTACTCACTGCGAGGCAGCAATAGTCAGTATTAACAAATACTCCTACTCACAGCCAGACAACACTAGTCAGTATTAACCAATACTCCTACTCACAGCCAGACAACACTAGTCAGTATTAACCAATACTCCTACTCACTGCCAGACAACACTAGTCAGTATTAACCAATACTCCTACTCACAGCCAGACAACACTAGTCAGTATTAACCAATACTCCTACTCACAGCCAGACAACACTAGTCAGTATTAACAAATACTCATACTCACAGGCAGACAACACTTGTCAGTATTAACAAATACTCCTACTCACAGCCAGACAACACTAGTCAGTATTAACCAATACTCCTACTCACAGCCAGACAACACTAGTCAGTATTAACCAATACTCCTACTTACAGCCAGACAACACTAGTCAGTATTAACCAATACTCCTACTCACAGCCAGACAACACTAGTCAGTATTAACTAATACTCATACTCACAGCCAGACAACACTAGTCAGTATTAACCAATACTCCTACTAACAGCCAGACAACACTAGTCAGTATTAACCAGTACTCCTACTCACAGCCAGACAACACTAGTCAGTATTAACCAATACTCCTATTCACAGCCAGACAACACTAGTCAGTATTAACCAGTACTTCTATTCACAGCCAGACAACACTAGTCAGTATTAACCAATACTCCTATTCACAGCCAGACAACACTAGTCAGTATTAACCAATACTCCTATTCACAGCCAGACAACACTAGTCAGTATTAACCAATACTTCTATTCACAGCCAGACAACACTAGTCAGTATTAACCAGTACTTCTATTCACAGCCAGACAACACTAGTCAGTATTAACCAATACTCCTATTCACAGCCAGACAACACTAGTCAGTATTAACCAGTACTTCTAAACACAGCCAGACAACACTAGTCAGTATTAACAAATACTCCTACTCACAGCCAGACAACACTAGTCAGTATTAACCAATACTCATACTCACAGCCAGACAACACTAGTCAGTATTAACCAATACTCCTACTAACAGCCAGACAACACTAGTCAGTATTAACCAGTACTTCTAAACACAGCCAGACAACACTAGTCAGTATTAACAAATACTCCTATTCACAGCCAGACAACACTAGTCAGTATTAACCAATACTCCTACTCACAGCCAGACAACACTAGTCAGTATTAACCAATACTCCTACTAACAGCCAGACAACACTAGTCAGTATTAACCAGTACTTCTAAACACAGCCAGACAACACTAGTCAGTATTAACCAATACTCCTACTCACAGCCAGACAACACTAGTCAGTATTAACCAATACGCCTACTCACAGCCAGACAACACTAGTCAGTATTAACCAATACTCCTACTCACAGCCAGACAACACTAGTCAGTATTAACCAATACTCCTACGCACAGCCAGACAACACTAGTCAGTATTAACCAATACTCCTACTTACAGCCAGACAACACTAGTCAGTATTAACCAATACTCCTACTAACAGCCAGACAACACTAGTCAGTATTAACCAGTACTTCTAAACACAGCCAGACAACACTAGTCAGTATTAACCAGTACTTCTAAACACAGCCAGACAACACTAGTCAGTATTAACAAATACTCCTATTCACAGCCAGACAACACTAGTCAGTATTAACCAATACTCCTACTCACAGCCAGACAACACTAGTCAGTATTAACAAATACTCCTACTCACAGCCAGACAACACTAGTCAGTATTAACAAATACTTCTACTCAAACCCAGACAACACTAGTCAGTATTAACAAATACTCCTACTCACAGGTAGACAACACTAGTCAGTATTAACCAATATTCCTACTCACAGCCAGACAACACTAGTCAGTATTACCCGGTACTCCTACTCACAGCCAGACAACGCTAGTCCGTATTAACCAATACTCCTACTCACAGCCAGACAACACTAGCCAGTATTAACAAATACACCTACTCACAGCCAGACAACACTAGCCAGTATTAACTAGTAGTCCTACTCACAGCCAGGCAGCACTAGTCATTATTAACCAATACTCCTACTCACAGCCAGACAACACTAGCCAGTATTAACAAATACACCTACTCACAGCCAGACAACACTAGCCAGTATTAACTAGTAGTCCTACTCACAGCCAGACAACACTAGTCAGTATTAACCAATACTCCTACTGATAGCCAGACAACAACGGTCAGTATTAACCAATACTCCTACTCACACCAAGACAACACTAGTCCGTATTAACAAAGACTCCTACTCACAGCCAGACAACAATAGTCAGTATTAACAAATACTCCTACTCACAACCAGACAACACTGGTCAGTATTAACCAATACTCCTACTCACAGTCAGACAACACTAGTCAGCATTAACAAATACTCCTACTCACAGTCAGACAACACTAGTCAGCATTAACCAATACTCCTACTCACAGTCAGACAACACTAGTCAGCATTAACAAATACTCCTACTTATAGCCGGACAACCCAGTCGGTATTAACCAATACTCCTACTCATAGCCAGACAACCCAGTCGGTATTAACCAATACTCCAACTCACGGCCAGACAACACTAGTCGATATTAACCAATACTCCTACTCACAGCCAGACAACACTAGTCAGTATTAACCAATACTCCTACTCATAGCCAGACAACCCAGTCGGTATTAACCAATACTCCAACTCACGGCCAGACAACACTAGTCGATATTAACCAATACTCCTACTCACAGCCAGACAACACTAGTCAGTATTAACCAATACTCCTACTCACTGCCAGACAACACTATTCAGTATTAACAAATACTCCTACTCACAGCCAGACAACACTATTCAGTATTAACAAATACTCCTACTCGCAGCGAGGCAGCATTAGTCAGTATTAACCAATACTCTTACGCATAGCCAGACAACCCAGTCAGTATTAACCAATAATCCTACTCACAGCCAGACAGCGCAGTCGGTATTAACCAGTACTCCTACTCACAGCCAGACAGCGCAGTCGGTATTAACAAATACTCCTACTCACAGCCAGACAACACTATTCAGTATTAACAAATACTCCTACTCACAGCGAGGCAGCATTAGTCAGTATTAACCAATACTCCTACTCACAGCCAGACAGCGCAGTCGGTATTAACAAATACTCCTACTCACAGCCAGACAACACTAGTCAGTATTAACAAATACTCCTACTCACAGCCAGACAACAACGGTCAGTATTAACAAATACTCCTACTCACAGCCAGACAACAACGGTCAGTATTAACAAATACTCCTACTCACAGCCAGACAACAACGGTCAGTATTAACCAACACTCCTACTCACAGCCAGACAGCGCAGTCGGTATAAACAAATACTCCTACTCACAGGGAGACAACACTAGTCAGTATTAACCAATACTCCTACTCACAGCCAGACAACACTAGTCAGTATTAACAAATACTCCTACTCACAGCCAGACAACAACGGTCAGTATTAACCAATACTCCTACTCACAGCCAGACAGCGCAGTCGGTATAAACAAATACTCCTACTCACAGCCAGACAACACTAGTCAGTATTAACAAATACTCCTACTCACAGCCAGACAACAACGGTCAGTATTAACCAATACTCCTACTCACAGCCAGACAACACTAGTCAGTATTAACCAATACTCCTACTCACAGCCAGACAACCCAGTCGGTATTAACCAATACTCCTACTCAACAGCGAGGCAACATTTACCACAGAGAGGCAACACTGGACTTTCTTGCATACTGGATAAGGTTATCCACGTTTTAAATGGGGGTTGGAATATAAGAATCTTTCACGGGTATTCGTTGAAGATAGGGAATTACAACCCGAGGTATACGTGTTTTTATCGGAACCGAGGCTCTACCGAGGTTCCGATTAAAACACTTATACCGAGGGTTGGAATTCCCTATTTGAACCGAATACCCATGATAGATTCTTTTTCTTGCATATCAGAGACATGTTGTGCGTTGACGCCGCCAGCTACTAACGTGTTGCATGTTTTCCTGCATACCGGATGTTTGTGCACGTGAATTTTATCTCGACCCTAGGGTGAGATGGAAATATCTAGCCCCGCGAAAATAACGGATATCCTTGTCCTGCATGCAAGAATGAGACTCTTGTCCGGTATGCAAGAGTCTCATTCTTGCATACAGGACAAGGATATCCGTTATTTTAGCGGGTATTCGGTTCAGATAGGGAATTCAAACACTCGGTATAAGTGTTTTAATCGGAACCTCGGCAGGACGAGGGCAGGGGAGGTCAGCTGACCATATTCAAGTATTTGGGAACAATTATGTGCTTGTCAATTTAGTGAAAATTTTCTGTCAGTTAAGTGACAGTAACATTTTGAGGACACAAGAGCACATTTTTAGGTTTTAACAACTCCATTGTCTAAATATTACGGTGTGGGGTGGTTGGTGGTATGGTGCAGCACATGCTATAGGTCCTGTTGAGGTACATACAGGTGTCCGATGAATGGATGGTGGATCTATCTTATTGGTGTTATTAGTTATTAATAATAAATAAATAACTTTTATCATGCAGATATGCACTTTTCTGCATAATAAAGGGGTGACCTATTAAATTTTGCTTTAATTAGGCACTGGCAAATAAAGCAAATCAATGCGGAATCCCTCGGCGTTTATTGTACGTAACGTTATCTGACGTCATGCACGTAACCTTGCCTGACGTCATAAAACAAACAAAAAAACAACAACATGACGACGTCCTCGATAAGCGTATCATTCTGAGAAATAGGTAATAATAGTAATTCATACAGAAAATATGGTTAATCTACATGATTAATAGAATATTATGTCAGTGCCTTTTACTATCAAGTTTATTAGGCTCGGCACTAAAACGAAGAATGGCTCGGCAGAGCCTCGCCATTCTTCGTTTTCTAAGCCTCGCCTAATAAACTTGATAGTAAAAGGCACTGACATAATATTCTCTCTATATATATATATATATTTATTATATAACCTATAAATAGACGCGTTTTCATTGGCTAAAAAGTAATTTTTTAGAAAAAATATCTAGCGATATTGACCTGTTTTTTTGATATTGACCTGTTTTTTTGATATTGACCTGTTTTATATAATTGTTTTTTTTGATATTGACCTGTTTTATATAATTGTAAATTGAGGGTTATATAATAAAACAGTTATGGACTTTTCAGCTGTTATACATGATGTTGATATGTACCAAAAAATCATTATTGACCTCGGCTATCGCCTCGGTCAATAATGATTTTTTTGGTGCATATCACATCATGTATAACAGCTGAAAAGTCCATAATTGTATAATATTTGTCAAATTGCCTGTAAGTGTAAATTAAGTACTTAAATTTAAGTTACGTCATTAAAAAGAATATTAGTATAAACGATGTGGACAATCCATTTTTTTATTTTGTTATTAATAACACTATTTAGATAGATCTACCATCCATTCCACGGGCACCTGTGGAGATACATGTATATGTGCACGTCTGTTATATAATCTTAATCTCAAGAGGACAGGAAGATATGACCTATTATACATAAATGATGACCGTTGGAACACATATGACCTTGGCATTGATGCACGGATCTGATTCTAGCAAAATGTCGCCGCCTTGTTAATAACTAGAAAAGGTTTCGTTTACAGAAAGGCAGAAGAATGGAAGCCGTGTCGAGCCCTACATCCCACACACTTTTTTGTCTGGAGATTAGCAAACCTCTATTGTTACCACACTCTATTGTCAGGAAGCCCTCACCGGTACCTGACTGACACAGTAGCCGCAACGTACACACGTGTCGTAACAAAGACAGTAGACTGTGTGATCACATACTTGTTCAATTAACCCGTATGTGAAATGAACCCTTTCAATTCTCTACCATTACACACTGTCTTATTACATTATTGACAATTAATTTGAGAATGGCAATTACTTAATTATTGTGTGCAGTGTTAGAACGACCTAGCCGCTGTACAATATGGAAAGACACTCGTTGTTTTACCAAGATCTTAGAGTGAAACGATTCAATTGTAAGAAACTGAGGTGAACTGACATGCACATCTGTTGATAAATTATACAAAACACCTTTGTTCCAGTATAAGGGTGAAGAATTTTCTGCTATTGCATTATGCATTCAGTACCATAATGATTTTATCAAATCATCGTCACGCAAAGAGCATCTTACATGAGTGATCGTTACATCAACCTGAAAAGGAAAAAAAAAATAATAAAAAAAAAAATTGAAAGAATATTACACGAATGTGACTGTTTCTATCATAATGTTGTCACATTGAGCGACTAAGTGGAAAAGGGGACATAATCCTGCTAAATTGCGTGACAATTCTGGAACATGTTTCTCATTGGTTTTGTTTGTTTGTTTGTTTGTATGGTGTTTTACGTCATTTTCAACACATGTAAGGTTATATATGACGGTCGATTTGTTTGTGGTGGAGGCAGACCACCCTCTGTTCCTGGGTAGAACCAGTACTGTACTCCTCCCGTCATCCGTAAGAATCAATGGATTCTTTAAAAGGCATTCTGAGATATGAAAAAATATTAACATTGCAAAATATAAGTTGAAAAAGGAGAATAATTTTGCCTTATTGCAAAACATAATATTGGCAGTTGTCTCTGTGAATTCCTTTTATGTCGTTGAATACATGAATACACTTTAATTCCTTGAGATATGCTAAGAAAGTGAATATTTAACAATGATGAGAAATTTAATATAATAATAAAAAAAATACTAGTAAGTAAAACAAAAGGAGCATAACTCCGTTTAAGGCATAAAAGTTGTAAGCATAACAATTAGCATTTCGTTTATTATCATTATCTCTTTGACCTTAAATCTGCTTAATAATTAAATACTGTTTTCGATTTTAATTTTTTTTTCGTTATTCTATTAACAGTTTAAATCTATTATTTGTGCAATATAATCAACAGCTACTAATATGTAAAAATAATGAAAATTATGTAAAAATAGTATGGATTGAACTATTTTATTAATGAATATTAATGATTGCAAAAATGCATGTAGAAAAAATAACGGGATGGTAGAAAAAATAACGGGATGCACCGACTTTTAAACAAATAAAAATTTACGTTTGTCCTTTTATGAGTTGTTTCATAACTATACTTTTATATTACTACCCGATTGTATTTGTTAAATTCCTTTTCTGACAATTGAAAACGTTTTTTTATTTTTTATTTAATTTTTTATACCGGGTTTGCGGGATTGTCTTCAGAAACCTGAGAACCGGAAATTGATGATGGAGTCGTGCCGCATGCCTGCCTGTATTTTTTTTATAGGCCGCGTCATAGCTTTATGGTAATCATACGATTCTCACTGCTAATAATAATATTAATTTCGTGTTCGTTTCATTTCCCTACGTTTATACTTAACGCGACGAATAATCTCTATTTTACTGTCAGCGACTCTTAACTATTTTACAAACATAAATTATTATATTATCATAGTTTTATAATTTTATTTTTTTTGGTAAACGAATGCTCGTGTCTAGTGTGCTGTATAATATGTCGATAGCTGCGGTGTCTATCAATCTCGTTTAACGTGTATTCCTGTTTTACCTTTAATCTTGTGAGACATGCTTTGATTGACGAGCACACTAGTCATCTACTGACTTACATGATACGGTTGTTTAATTATGGATGCACTTTTGACATACACAAGATAGTACTTCATCAAGTCAGCTGTCGATTTTAGTTCTAAAGTAACATTTTCACATTTTAGTTATGGGATTTTCTTAAACGATATAATAAAAAGGGAAGCGTTTAAAACACGGAAACAAAATACTGTTGCAATATGGAAACACCCTTATTCTTAGACAATTTCGTAAAATATTATTTTTGCTATAAAACTGTTTGGTGAAATGAACAGTAGAATATCGGCTTTAAAACGTCGAAAGATCATCGATAATTTTAAATATCGGACCAAAAACAAGATTTAATGCTTACTGATCATGTAAAAAAAATCCTACATATATATAAACATATTATACCGATTTACTGTCATATCTTTAATATATTCATTAAAGGAACATTGGCAATCTTGATTTTTTTGAAACTCGCGGAGTCCCGTTAGTTTTCTACATAACTTGCGTTTGTTTACTCATTAGTAATAATTATTAGATTCGTTCAAAGCACATTGGTTTTGCGTATGCATTGTGCACCAAAAATATATTTAGAATAATGAAGAAATCTTGAATACCCAATGCTTTATTTAATTATATGCAAGCAGGTTTAAAGTCAAAATGGTACTGGATTAACACACGCGGTACTATTTTTAATGTCTGATAAAAACTTCAAAATTGCCGTGTGGCCCTTTAAAGTTCAATTCACAACAAACAATCGAAACGTACTCGTATATGGTGTCCGTGCGTCCACTGGGAAATCTGAAGAGAGACGCGACACAAATGCACATACCTAGTATGTGGATACTGAAAGAAGAAGAAGAAGAAGAAGAAGAAGAAATATATATTGTTGATGTGTGTTTAATACATATGTATTGATACATAGTATGTACATGTTTGTTCATAGTTTTGTATAGTACTGCCAAAAGCGTTCCTTTTCTTTCATTTGATGTTAATTTAATTTAATAAAATATAAGCGATATAGGGTATTGGTTCTGTGACCTTCTCTGAAATACAAACGACTATTATATAGTATTATTTGATAAAGTACACTGATGACTACAGTATCTATCAATGGTCATTAGGCAATGAGTTGTTCTTGTTGTTCTTCGTTAAGGTATAATTGTGTATATTATATGTATTCTATTAACGCTATTATATCAAGTCATGTTGCTTTATCTATATAATGCATTTATAAGATGGCGACTAGTAAGCCAAGTTATGCTGGGTATGCTCAATGTTGCCTATATGCTTTATATATGTACATTTTATATTACCTATATGTCCTATATATGTAATATTTTGTAAAACATGTATTTGTCATTGAAATAAATAAATATACATAAATGTCATATGAATTTGTTGTAAGTTTACGGGTCGTATGACACATCGATACTCTGAATACGCTTATTTTAAAATAAACCACCGTGAATAAACAATCACAAATGGACATAAAACAATAAAAAATATCAAGAAAATTGAATATTAGTGACACTCAAGACATATACATATATAATATATAGAGAGAAATGAATCATTAGTATATGAAGAATGAAATAATGTACAATAAAACTTTCACACGAAAAAAAAAAAGTTTTATCAAATAAATACCGTTTTCATGAGAACCAATAAAAGCTAACAATACAGAAACATTTTATCAACCGTTTTTAAAGTCATTTAAATGAAATCTCACTGGAGAAGTAGAACTTCTCACAAAACAGTCTGAGAAGAAAGGAAAATCGTTCCCAACCCGCATTATGTTAAAAACAAGATAATGCACGATAAGATGCCCTATTACAATGATGGTGAAAACTGGGAGGGTAGTCGAAACACTAATTGCAGTTCTCCTAGTCAAACATTATCATACTTGCAAATGTCCCATTGTTAATGCGAGCGCATAAACCTCAAAGCCACACAATAATAAAATATAAAATTAAAGGTTATAGGGCGTATAAGGCCCTGAATAGACAATATTATATCGTTCAATGCCTTTAATATTAGGGTTACCCATGTCTATTATATCCCGGACCGTATAAAAGGTATCATTTTATCGGTATATGGAATTGAATTGCCAGTGTTGATATTACTTACGAATGCATAATACAATGCAATACCAACCCCCTTTGTACCACCACGATCAAGTTTTAATCAGACGCGAGATTACATAAAGCAGTTTCAATGAAATCTTATTTAATTTGACTGGTATGCGTCGAGAAGTATCACATTTCAAAAATTAAACAACTAAAGAGCAAAGGACATTATGGTTCAAAAAGTTGGAAAGGTTTAAAGACGGACTTATCTTTACTTTAAATAATCTACAACAGATATTTATCGACTACTAAAATAACAAGTATTTTCGTTATTTACAGAGAATGTGCAGTTGTTAAATGAAAAGAAGTTAAAGAGTGCATATGCACGGACTACTTTGTAGCTTTGCATGAAGTCATCCGCATTATGAGCGGTAGTAAATCGACCCAACTCTCAAGAATGAGATCGAATGTCGATAAAGTCGCACATGTTTAACTGACATGTCGTATAAGGTCTGCATAGAAACACTCAAAGAAGCAACTGAAGTGATGCCTTTGGCTCCTCAAATTAGACCATGCACAATTATTCTTCAAAAGGTCTCAACAGACTAAGTGCATGCATTTGAATTCAATTTCAAGTCTTGTAACGGTTGAAAACTCATTTTCCAGGCAAGAATGGTGCCATAATTTGGTCGTTTATGGTGTGCCTGATGTAACGAGCTTGAAACTTTATTGATTGTTGAAGTTAAGTAAGTGGAAAATGGGGAAATTAATTTCTTGACTCAAAGCTTTGGGCAAATTGAAGTTGGAGAAAAAGACATCATATACCATTCCATGATGATCGAATTTTGTGGTCTAAATTGAACAATTCATAGAATGTTTGTGTCAATGCTTTTATCAAATGAATGACACGGATAGTACAAAAAAAAATTGTCAATCAAAATTTGGAAACAACATTCAGTTGCAGACACGGACTTTTTAAAGATTATGACCTTGAAGGCTGACCTTTCGATAACCATGACATCCAATTTTAAGATATATGATTATGACTGGGTCAGTATTGACCCACATATCAAATCGTGTATGCCGAGTTCAAAGCTCATATCTTCAAAACAATTAAGAAGTAAGTCGCCACGACCTACTTGTTGTCCTTGCTTTCGACATAATTTAGTTAACATGGTTACTTCTTAATGTCATATCTGCGCAACAAATAGGTCAACCAGTAGGTCACTGACTAACATTTTAACCTAATTTCTAAAACAAAGAACATTTTGGAAATTGTCACTGTATGACTATTTTAAGTTTTAGCCTTGCAACTGAGGTTTGAATGTCAAAATGTAAAAAGGTCCAATTTCGATTTCAATAATGAAGTATTTCAAGTGATCCGATAGCCCAAAATGTTACCGCGTAATCGATGTGGAAAGAAAAAGGATGGAACAAAACAACAAAGCCTTCGAAAAGCTGACAGCAACTCGTTTATGGAGGTGGAATGTCCAAGATGCATAACACGTTAGAATAAATAATAGTAAAGGCAGAAAATAGAAATTTAATACACGACGAACACAGCTTATTCTTATTCTTAAATAAACTTATATAAAAAAATAGGATTGAGACTAGAAATGTTTCCATGGGGCATGGATGCCCCTCTGAAAACAATCAGTGTAAAACGTAAAATTTGACAGAAAAGGGGCCATAACTCTGTAATACAAGGTCGATTTTGATGCCGAAAAGATATGCGCATCTTGACATCACAGGTAAGCATCCTGTAAAATTTTGAAGCAATCGGCTGAAAAGTGTGGGAGACGATATATTTTCACGTATCATTTGACGAAAAAGGGGCCATAACTCCGGTAATACTGGGTCGATTTTGACGCCGAAACGATATGCGGACGGACTTGCCTAACGCTATATTCGGTGGTGGGGGAATACAAATGGTATCGGGAACAGTTTTATATAGAACTCCAGGTGTATACTGCATACGATTTGCTAGATTTGCTAGATGCACCGTCCCAATGTGATGCCCGCACTAGACACACCTACTGATTGTTTTTAGTATCCGACATGATGACGATGTTCTGGTCAATCAAACGTATCAACAATACGAGTTGTCAACGGATTGGCTGTTTACTAGATGATGTTACATGCATGGGTGATCTTTATAGGAACCAAACATTAAATTTGAAGTGGTTCGCGAAATGGAGCAAAGTTTGGCGGTAATAGCATGTAGGTAGGTCATGGCATGAATAAAACATAGACATTTTGAGACGTACGCGTATCTGCGTCGACCCTCCAGCACGAGGTATCTGTCCGACAGTATAAAGAGAGCACGCTTTCTGTATTCCTATATATTCTCCCGTCTCTATATATTCACAAAATAGCTATCTTTAAGGCACGTGCTATATGAACTTACTGCGTATGAACACATTAAAAGCGAATACGCGTGGAGAATATATTTCAGGTCCCGTTTAAAAGCATTTAAAAGCTAAAATATACAAGAGCATGCAGTGTTGTCTAAGAGATCGATAAACCATTCTTTATTGCCCATACATCCATTAGAGGTCTGTTTAAAGGAAGCTTCTGTAAGAGTAAACAACACACCTGCCGTTGGAGATTCGAGAAGCACGTGTCAGATATATACAACGTAGCTCAGCACGTGTCAAATATAAACTATGAAGTCTTGCCATTATAAAAGGATCTGCAAAAGACAAGTAAGGTTTTAGTCATGGTGAAAGTAACATACTGTTATAATGTGTGATACTGCACTTGATGGCATGTTTATTATTTGAAGTATTGCTCACGTGCATATTAATACTGTATTGTCTACGACACATCTGTGACGTATTGATTTGTCTGTAGACTTTATTAATTAAGTAATGTAATTGAATGTTGTTTAACGGCTCATCAACACAGTATAGGTTATTTAGAGCCGCCCCAGAGAGAGAGGAAGGATACATAGGAATCCGGGAACCTGCCCTACTCTTATTATCGAATAGATTTCTTACTCGGAGGATGTTTCAAGAGTAGTGGCGAAGGGTTTAAAAGGTATTATACTAATGGTGTATTATACTAATGGTACCGCATTTGTTTTGATTGTCTTATGCAAGGGTGGTGACCTAATTAAAACATAAGATGGTGTCGGTAAGGTTGTCGTGTTTGTTACACTGATACCTGTGAGCATCAATAGTGTGTGAGTGTAGGCAAACATATTTAGTTTGAAGTACAACAATTCTGAATGTCTTGTAATGATTTATCCATTCAAAGTATAATAGCAGTTAATCAATCTCTCGCAACTTGTAATAGATTAAACATTGTTTGCATAGACTCTGAATGTTGTAATTCAACAATTATACCCGTTCATATTTCGATCTCTGCACTGTGGGTAGACTGTTTTGTTCAAGAATATCTTTGATGTTGAGGTATTCGCTTGTTGTCAATGGAAAAGTAAAATGACATGAATGACACAAGGCGTGTTGGAGGGAAAATAGAATGGCAGTATAAATAGATGCATGTCAATGGGGAAAGCTTCGTTTAATTGGCATTTTATTTGGATATGACAAACTTTTGCAAATGTTTGTTTATTCATAGAGTAATAGCAAAGGAACCTTTTAATCCCAAAAAAACGCCTTGTATGTTATGCAAGTAATAGATAGAGCATGATGTCATTGAGTTGGTTGATTTAAACATCGAGATGGGCGTAGCGAGACGAAGCTCCCTGCCATACTCTAACTTCCAATAACTGGTAGTTGTAGTGCACCATTTATTCTGAAAGGTGTTATTTTCAATAAAACGATTTACACCTGTTACAAAGGAAATTTTCAGTGACCAAGCTAAAATTATATTAAACGATATTTCAGTGACATGCTACAATGCGGGATTATTGAGTAGGATATTTGATACAGAGAGATCCACTGGTGGCATTATATGGCTCACTTTAAACTATCCAATGCAATAATATGTGTAAAATAGTTTCGGAATTTAAACATTTTGAGAAGCCTTTACATTTTCAAATAATGCATTCACTTTAGCTTTAGAAACATGGGAACGAAAAACAAAGACACAGAATAGCAGGATTACAAAAAAATAATATAATGCAATTAAGATTCTGAAAGGGGTTCTTGGTCTAAATTAAGCAATATAGCGGTTTATCGTGAGAATCAAATTTATTACTATTACGTATCGTGCACATTTTGCATCGGATATAATTAGTACTTAAGTTACACATTTGCTACAAAATGTCACACAAAGCAATGCCACTGAACTCGTGTTGTCTGGTTGCCAAAATATGAAGAAGGTAATTACAAATAATAACAATACAATGACGTAACGAAGTTGCATGCATTGTTCCTTAAAGTCAACGTTGATCGATATCGTTTTGTTTCAATGAAATAAATCATAAGTCAGTCCTATAACTGTCTCTCGTATGATCGGTTTCATAATTCAATCTAACGATCTCTCAGGGGAAATAACGACCCGATAATTTTGAATAATTTTGTATTTTCTTCTTAAGATCCTATGATTATGTTCCAAATTGCTGTGACAATTACCCGTAGAGATTTTACACTGTTCTTCTATTATTTAGACACTAAAGATTATTCATAATTTAGACGGTCCTCCAATTACTGTTGACCTATCGAAGAAATAGTCGCATTAAAATAAGAGTTATATCATACCTAGTTAAAGATCAGGCGGATCGGCCTATCTCGGGAGATATTGCACAAAGAAAATTTGGTAATGCAGAAAAAATTAATGTTTTTCGGATTTCCAAATCAATGTCGTTGTCAGCTTAAACTTTGATCTAACCTTTGATATAATCGCGGTAGAGTTTGAAAACTACGTAAGTCTTACATGAACATTTTGGTTTGCGATATGTTTCTACTTATATATTTCTTGTTTGGGGTTTTAACTTATGACTGTCGTTTCAAGGAGCTGCGAATAATGGAAAAAGGAGTCGCAGAACAACAACGTTCTCTCTGCTACGACAACACGCCAACAACATATAACAATATAATAACGTCAACTACATATAACAATATAATCTTTCTGCTACGACAACACGCCAACCACATATAACAATATAATCGTTATTTACAGGTGGGGTTGCGGTTGCTACTTTTATTATTGGTTTTGTTACACCACCACCACCACCACCAGCAGCAGCAATTCTACTACTACATCTACTACTGCTGTTTCTGCTGTTTCTGCTGTTTCTGCTGATGCTGTGCTACTACTACTACTACTACTGCTGCCGCTGCTAAAAAATAATATTACCACAACAAATACTACTACTACTACTACTACTACTACTACTACAACCACCACCCAGGACCACTACCACCACCACTCAAAACAAACACTACTACTACTACTACTACTACTACCACCATCCACCACCACCCACCACCACCACCACCCACAACAACTACTACTTCTGCTACTACTACTACCACCACCACCACCACCACCACCACCACCACCACCACCACCACTTCTACTACTATCACCACCACCAATACAACAACTACTACTACTACTACTACTACTACTACTACTACTACTACAACCACCACCACCATCCACCACCACCCACCACCACCCACAACAACTACTACTATTGCTACTACTACTACTAATATTACTACCACCACCACCACCACCACCACCACCACCACCACCACCACTTCTACCACCACCACCACCACCACCACCACCACCACCACCACTTCTACTACTACCACCACCACTACCACCACCACCAATACTTCTACTACTACCACCACCAACACCACCACCACCAACACCACCACCAACACAACCACCAATACTTCTACTACTACCACCACCACCAACAACACCAACACAACCACCACTACTTCTACTACTACCACCACCACCACTACAACTACTATCCATCTACAATATGTATAATAGCATATATAGTTTTTAGCAATACACTTTCTAAAACCTTACTCTCAAGCATGTCTTGGGCAAGACAAAATTAGATTTCATTTTGTAAGCAGTCTTTGGAAAAGTATGGGTCGGGTCATTTTTATAATATCCTATATTTTATAATCTCACATCACAAAGTTATAACCGTCCGGCGTTTGCAGTGATACCCTGGCAAGCGAGAGTGTATTTGATTCAAGCGCGTCAATGCATAACTCAAAATGACAACCGTTGGCGGTTTGGACGCAGCAGAGAAGCCAGTGGGAATAGAAATCGAAACTCCAATAATGACTTCATTTTTGAAAATCTTATATATTCATTTGAATGTTTAAATTTAAATTTTGATATTGGAACACATGAACTCTGTTTAAAGAATTGCCGATTCATTCAATGTACATTTGAATTTGGAACTTTTCGCAAAGGATGTTTATTGCGGCACATGTTGTCTCGGATATTGTTTGATTATGGAATAAATAAACATTGTCTAATTGCTTCTGAACTTTAATTAATTCATTTAGCATTGAGACTGCACGTGTCGGCCCAACAAGGCCAATTTAAATATGACGTACAATGGATTTGAAAATAAATATGCAAATAGGCTAACTAATTAAACTGTTATTTTTTTATTGAATCAAAATCTATTTATGGTTGTATTTGTTAAAAACGTATTAATGTTGATGTATTACAAAGTGCCGTTCTGCCATAAATCAAGACTGTCTATATATATAAGAATGCAACATAATTTATTACATTATACACTATATGACACTTCCCTGCAATTACTTTCAAGCAAACTCAAGCTAACTGAAAGATACAGCCAACTGTTCAAATTGATCATTATCCCCCACCAAAAAAACAACCTGAAATACGTACAGCTGGGTACTTAGTAGCAGGTTTTTAGGAACCACGTTTCGGCCCTCTGACACCTCAATAGTTTTGTACCGGGTCTTTAGTCGTGACAGCGTATCCATTAAATATCTACAGCGCCTGGTATGCCGTATAACAGAACCTTAATGCTGGTATTTCCCTCAGAATTGAATGCAGCCATTCAAATCAAATGATGAAAGAAATAACTTCATCCCAAGTTCAGGGTTGTGGTGTTGTTGTTTTTGAAATTCATACCCAAGGAAGTGTTTGCAGCATGTGTTACATGGCATATCGTTATTTGTTGTATATAATATATATACTGAGGGAAAACAGTTTAGCCATTTTTTTAGATGAAATAATACTGTATACAAGATATACTGACATTTTGGGGCTTGACCCCTACGTTCATTTATTCGTTACGTCATTTAGATGTTCGACTGTCATTGATGTGTGTTTAATAAAATATTGTGTCTATTTCAGTAGATTCTTGATTTTACAACCAAAAATGTATTATTTCCAGGGTGCAACAAAAATTTACTAAACTTTTTTCCTCAGTAGATATATATGTTTGTTTGTTTTGTTAACTTTTAATTATTTTTTTTAATTTATAAATCAAGTAGCACATTTTTTTAAAATAATATTTAATTCTAAATCGTATCCATACCGTATCACTTTACGACCATCTTATTTCATTACTTATATAATACATTTCACCATCTTTAGATCAACATGCATGCAACTTAGAACAATAACAATGATTGTATTCGAAAAACGGAATATTTATCCAATGTTAATATTAGTATTGATTTTTTAGGTTGTTTGTTAATTAATAAATGTAAAATTAAAATATAATCAGTATATTCCTTGGTCGTTATCAGTTACGTGGAACACATAACATGTTTAAGTTTAAGGTAAGTTAATTAAACCTTTTCTTAATCTATTTAGCTAATGATCACATTTTACATGAAAAATAGTGTAATGTTTTTAATCAATTAACAGCATTTGCAAGGTCGTCAAACATTTAGGTATTCATAATTATATATAAAGGACGTAACAAAGTTTGACAAGATAATAATTGCTCGAACATCTTGCATACCTTTTTTTGTACACACATTTGTTTATATTTAAAGCGGACCGAAATCGGGCACAAATATAACTTCACAACTGCGCAGTTAAAAAAAACCACACTTAAAAGAAAACACAACACACAAAATCTCGAACAATATATCATAATCACAGATAATTCCGTTTTCATTCGAGACATAGCCTTACATTATCCAAATTGATTAATATCAACTGCAAGACCCATTAAAATGTTTCAAAATTTTATTAAAAAAGATTGTCATTTATAAACCATTAGCAATTTAAAAATTCCGCAGACACATAATCAAGCTGCAGACGATCTATACTCCCGATTTTATTTTGTTCCATGGAGGATAATTTTCCGATTAGCCCCTTAATCATTAGCGATTTATTGTGTTGCGAACCCGAGTAGACATACATTATAAAAATATAATCACTTATAAAAAAGGACGCACAACAAGTCACCGAAAAAGCAGTGATCTGCTGGCGATAAGTTACGTGCTCCATTGTTAGTCGTGATTTAATCTAGAAAAGAACACTTCGGTCCATGTCTATTTAACCCATAAGCTTCATTAAAGCCATTATAGGGGAGTCCTTTCATCTTTCTACCATATCCTTGGCAAAGCGACAACACATTCGTATATATGCGTACCTGGTTTTAATTATTTTTTTAACCTATATCAATATGCATTTACTGACAGTACGTCCACTAATGAGTGTATTAATAATTTATGTCTAAATCTGATAATGATAGTCCACTTAAATTTGTATAAAATCAACTACTTGAGTTTTAATTTAATTTTGGTATATAATTTATCTGTGTGCATTTTATGATGCATGAACGTATTGATTTACATGACAAAGAATTTAATGGAACATAAACGTGATCTCTTTGGGGAAATGAACATCCCGATATGCGATAAATTGCAAACTTTAACTTGAGTTTCACTTTATAATTGATGGAGGAATTAATGTTTTTGTATCGTTTACATCGTTCACAAACTAATGATACATTCTTTTATCTTTGAATGTATCTAGGAGAAAATAGTTACAAAAGAGAAACCGTATATTTTCGTCATTTCAGTCGAGAATAAAGACACGCATGAATAAATTGTCATTCACGAACATTATTTAAAATGTAAATAAAAATATTTGTGTCACCTATCCACAATTGAACAGTATACAATTATATATATATATATATATTAAAGGCAAAAAGAAACGCAACCCGGGAATTTCTGCTATAAAGTCATGCCCGGTATAATATCAGGGAGTAAGTATACATACTTTACTCCCTTATTTAATCGAACGGTACATGGCTACATTAGACATTTTCTTTCGGAAAAAATACTAATGTATATAACTCACCAAATGTTATCCATTAAAAGTGTATTAACTGATTACGCATTTGGGTCAAGCAGGTGAGCTACTTAGGATGTAACGTTTTGCAATCTCTTTACATTAAATATGGTACAGAAATGGCTCAAGTTATCAAAGCGGAACTTAAACATTTATGAATTTCGTGTTACACGTGTACTGTGATAAAAAAGCACAACCGCACAGTTTTGTCCTTTCTCTAATTAGCTGCAACCTTTTTACAAAACATCTTGGGATTTCTCTGGAATTAATTAATTACGTGAAATTAAGGGCACAGTCTATAAATGTTATAGCGGAATTCCCGAGTTCCCAAAACATGAGGACTCGTAACCAGAAAGAAACGTATAATAATAATATGAGATGTAACATATTTATTAGAATAAAACGAATAAAAGTAATGTTTAATTGTTTGACATCCAGACCGTTCTTTGCGAAAATAACCATAAACTCTCCTTACTGCGCGAAAGCCACGTACACAATTACGTATTGGGTATACAACCACTGGAAGAACAAACACAATGACGAGAGAAACGTAGCAGACGCGGGTTTATTGAATCTAAATTCATTAAAGGTTATATAAGATGCAACACCTATCACGCACCCCTAGCACCGGCTTAATTAGGTGCCTTCTCGCCTCTCACAAATGCAGGTTTGAATCCCACTGGGAGCTCGACTTAGACGGTGGGAGGTTGATTGATTGAATTTAATTTTATAGTCGCACCAACAGCAAAGGTCATATGGCGACTTTCCAGCTTCCACTGGTGGAGGAAGACCCCAGGTGCCCCTCCGGGCAACTTTGGTGCACGGGCGGGCACCTGGGTAGAACCACCGACGTTTCGCAAGCCAGCTGGATAGCTTCCTCACATAAAGATTCCTATGCCACTGAGGGATCGAACCTACAGCGGTGAGGGGCAAGTGCTTTCAAGTCAGAGACGTTAACCACTCGGCCACGGACGCCCCTCGGCGGGAGGTATACAGTACTGATTCTAAACAGGAACAAATGGTTGGTCTGCCTCCACCACAAACAATCGACCGTCATATACTGAGGGAAAAAAGTTTAGCAAGTTTTTAGATGAATAATACTGTATACAAGATATACTGACATTTTGAGACTTTAAGGGCTTGACCCCTAAGTTCAATTATTCGTTACGTCATTAAGATGTTCGACTGTTATTGATGTGTGTCAATAAAATATTGTGTCTGTGGCAGTAATTTCTTGATTTTACAACCGAAAATGTATTATTTCCAGGGTGCTAAACTTGCTAAACTTTCCCGCCTCAGTATATAGCATATTAATATGTGCAGAAAATGACGTAAACACCATTCAACCAAACCCACTTACCCAAGGTAAGGTCCTATTTAAAGACACACAAATTGGACTTGATGAACCCAAAGGGTAGGTAGTAACATTATTGATGAACCCAAAGGACCTGTAGGTAGTAACACTACTGATGAACCCAAAGGACCTGTAGGTAGTAACACCACTGATTAATCCACGTGTACACATGCTTTCTTACAGCGCATACTTATTACTAAACACACATTGAATGCAATTCTATTAGAACTTTAAAGTGTTATTATTTTTATAAATATTATTTTACATTATTATAATAAGTTTATATATTAAGCATATTGTTTGGTTAACATTTCATTACGTACTTTGTCCTTTTTAGGTTATGGTATTTAAGGATTTGTCTATTTCCATTATACACGAATGGTTCCTTTGTCTCATCAGCCCCCACCCTCCCTTTAGACAGTACCTGTATACCGCAAATCTAGCACTGTTTTCTTATATTAATAAAATTAGCGTTTAATACATGTTTTAAAAAAATATTGCATATTTGTTTGATCAGGGACATATCTTAATTGTATTATTACTAATTCTCGTAACCCCTTTTAAATCCGTCCTACACATTTGCACTTTTAACTTGTTGAAGACTCATCCTATGTAGCCGTTTACACCCTATTGTTTGGGGCGCTTGTTTCAGCCAAAGGTTTTTTAGACTTTTAAAATAAAATTAATCTACTACCTAAATTAAATGTTGTATATCAGTGAAACAGCCATTTTTAGTGGTAAAGAAAAGTACCTTACTTTTCAAAATCGATTGAGAAATAAAAGATTCATGTGCGAAAGTTGTTTTTGATGGGTTGTAGGTCATTTCCAAAGCAAATTCTGCTGCCTGAATTTTTTTTTTTTTTAGAATTTTTATCCGAAAATGTTTTCAAAGTGTTGGATTGACGTAACTTAAGACAACCTGAAGGTTTTATAGCAAAACATGAAGGCTAACTGACGTTATATGATATTTCTTAATTTTCTGCTGTCCCACCAACAAGGAATTTACATGGGAAAAGCCCCATCAAAAGTCATTTGGGCTGTAAATATTTATTTCTCGATTGATGTACGTATTATTTAAATTGCTCAAGTTACTGCAGAAAAACCTTTGGTTGAAACAAGCGCCCCAATCAATAGTTCTGGAGGTATATTTTACAACACACACTGATAAATAACCCACAGACTCTATGATGGACTGCCTTTATACAAACTACCTTTGTACAAGATACTCACGCAAGAGCAAACTGTCATTTAACGCATAAAGAAATGTCATCCATTATTGACCATATACAATTTCATACAGTTTAAGGTATGGTGTTAACTGTCTCCTGCTTTGTCACCTGCGTTTTTAACTTGTTCATCAAACATGAATGAGACGTATCCGTTGAAATCACATGTAAGAAAGAGGATGCAGATACATATTGAACATAAGTATACAAGTCGAACAGGAAATGCAGCTGTCACAGAACACAGTAAACCCAAAAACACGCCAAACGACAAACATGAATGGCAATGTTAATAAGGAATAAAGGCACATGCCGTTACAAACACAAAAAGGGTTGACAATAGGGCTACCGCCTTGAACGGTCAGTGGCAAAAAATGCCGCTGGGGGTTTATGCCAGGTTCGTTCTAGGGTGCACCAAACCTCACAATTACCCTACTGTCATCCCAATAAAACGGGACAGTGCAAATAAAGAAATCAAAGCCATGAACTATTCTCTAACCAAAAAGGCAGCATTAATAGGCAATATAAGTAAAACACAAAGATGCTCGTGTATATATAAATACAAAAAACAATAGCCTAGAAAGCCACATAGAAGGTACTCATTGACTTGGCAGAAGCTAGTGCAACAAGAGAATAAACCATTGAGGGCACGACGAGACAAGAATGCAGACAAACATCAAACGCCCCGTCCCATTGGGCTTAGGTAGACTGTCTGGTCATCGAACAATTAAAGAGGAAAGCATAGAACTGCAAATGGGTCCACCACCAAGCATGCAGTGCGTTGCAAAATGATAGGGTCATAACCCCTTTTGATAAACCATTTAACAAGTTGAGCAAAGATAGTATGAAAGTGATCATGACCAAGGATCTTATAAAGTTTATAAATCACGTCACCATAAAAGTCAGGTTATGATAGTCCTTGTCGCAGTAGAGTTCTTAAATTACTTTTATATTTGGATTGAAGATGAGGGTTACGATAATACAATTTTGCAAAGATTTTACGAAGTTTATGGTAACGTTAACCCTGATGGAGTAGCTTTTTAGTTATACAAAGATTAAGAATATTGAAATCCTCAACTCGAGTACAAGCTCTAGAAAAACGAATAAGTTGAGACACATAGACTCCATAAGAAGTTGCTCGGGGAACATCCCCATCTAAATGGGGATAATTAACAATATCAAAATTAAAATCATCTCTCTTGTCGTAAATTTTGCTAATTATTTCACCATTTTCAATAGAGATGTAAATCGAGAAAAGAAGCGTTAGTATCAGAAATATTAGCTTTGTTAAGTTGAAGTTCTTTAGGATATATATATTACTAACCGTAGTAGAAAAGAAAGGATTGTCAATGCTCAATATGTCATCAGATACCGAGAGGTGTCATTAAAGGCTTCAATAACATCTGCCTGGGTATCTAATGAAAGACTCAACATGAAATCTCTTTCATAGCAATATAAAAACAAATCTGCGACAAGGGGTGCACAGTTCGTATCCATAGCGATACCAACAATTTGTCTGTAAATGGTAGTTCCAAACCTGACGAAAACATTATCTAATAGAAAAATAAGTGATTCATAAACTTCATGGCAAGTCCACATAGTGCAATTGTCCAAACTGCTGTTAGTAAAAAACGCTTTAATATTGTTACAGGTCAAACTTGTAGTATTAAAACTCGTTTTTAGCTCTACTGGCCAAGGGCCAGCAGACCTTATGTGATGGCGAGTTGTCCGTCGTCCATCTTCCGTCCACCGTCCGTCGTCTGTTAACTTTTATCTCGTTAAGACGATAGGGCCTTCATCCGATCTTTACCAAACTTTAATATTAGTTTGCCTCGTTAAGACGATAGGGCCTTCATTTTTCATCCGATCGTTACCAAACTTTACTTGATTATTAATGTCAATGAAAGTGCGGAAAAATTTGAAAACCACTCAGAGCGGACTAGAAACAGCGGAGTTATGGCCCTTGATTTAGTTAAAAATGCTATATTTTGCCTCGTTAAGATGACAGGGCCTTCAAAAACTTTCAAAAAAAAAGTAAATTGCAGTTACTCGCTTCATTGATGTTATAAGAGACATGTTAGCCAGTAGAGCATCCACAGGCCCTCTTGGGCCTCTTGTTATAATTATGATGCTGATAACGTCTCTATAATGATGACTGCCCATATACACCAAGGCTTACATATTCAGCAAACAGCAATAGCACCAACACAGTCGAAACATGCTGAATGTTCTAATTGTCCGTTTTTTTAATTTAACATTTACAGCAACCAGGGTTGATACTTCTGGTAGATATGTGTATTTAGGTTTCACAATATATGTGCTTTATTAAAAGCCCAATAAATAAACACATTTACGCAAACGATGTCTTTTCCTTCTTTTTCAAAACGTGTAAATATAAAATGTGTGTTAGTGTTGAAGGGTTCTGAAAATGAAAACGCATTTGCACCTGCCCGAAACACTATGCAGTAGATTTGAATCTAAAAAACACCATTTCTTTCGCATATAGAAAATCACAAACTATTTCATTACTTATCCGTACAGTACGTACAGTGTTCAAAGTATCAATAAGATTGGTAATATATATATTAAACAAGAAATGCTCCGAATTTAACATTTGACCTCCAAGTGTGACATTGACCTTTGATGTATGGACCTGATGATTCTTGTACGCGACACACCGTCCCATTGAGATTTACGTTTGTGTGAAGTTTCATGAAATTTACTTCAGTACTTCTAAATTTATAATTGAGATGGCATGAACCGTTTTGTAAATAGAATACAAACCCGCCTTTTTTAGACCGGGAAAAACACAGAAAATATACTGAGCAAAAATAAAATGTTCCACTTTTTTTCCCTCTTTTTATATAGACAGCCAAACAGGAAATAATAAATGATGTTATTTACATCATGGTGAAATAATTAGCAAAAAATATGACAAGAGAGATGATTTTAATTTTGATATTGTTAATTATCCACATTTAGATGGGGGAAGTTCCCCGAGCAACTTCCTATGGGGTATATGTGTCTCAGCTTATTCGTTTTTCTAGAGCTTGTACTCGAGTTGAGGATTTTCATATTCGTAATCATTGTATAACTAACAAGCTACTCCATCAGGGTTATCGTTATCATAAAACCTTTGCAAAATTGTATTATCGTAACCCTGATCTTTTTTCCAAATATAAAAGTAATTTAAGAACTCTTCTGCGATAAGGACTATCACAACCTGACTTTTATACACGAGCATCTTTGTGTTTTACTTATATTGCCTATTAATGCTGCCTTGTTGATTAGAGAATAGTTCATGGCGGGCGTTTCTTTATTTACACTGCCCGATTTATTGGGTTGACAGTAGAGTAAGTGTGAGGTTTGAGGTTTGGTTTGGTGCACCCTAGAACCTGGTTTAAACCCCCAGCGACCTTTTTTTGCCACTGACCGTTTCAAGGCGGTAGCCCTATTGTCAACCCTTTTGTGTTTGTGATGTCTTATTTTGGCCTTTTATTCATTTTTAAATTTGTTCTTTGTTTCTGTGTGTGTTTGTGGTTGACTGTCGTCCTTGAATGCTGCTGTTCCTGTTCGATTTTTATATCTATATTATATAGAATAATTAGATCGACCACCATCTATAGTCCAGACAAAATATTTTATTGAAAAGTTTAGTACACAAGGGAGTTAACCCCATTTTCCTTAAACCATGCAATTTGTTAAATAGGCAGTCTACAAACATTACCTCATTTTTGTCCAAGATAATAAATCACAAAAAAAACCAACACTGATTGTGTAGGTAGCAGCTTTTGATTATCAAAAATAATCAAATTACCTCCCTTTAAGGTTTCCATAGCATCCATAAAATAGTATTGCTTGTCAAAATTTGAAACTGTTTAAAGGAATATTTAACAGCATAACACAGTTTTTCAACATAAGTACAAATGGACTGACGTCATTATTCAGTTGTTATTACAGAGTAATATATATTATTAATAGAATCATCATCCTATTCGTATCTATAAACATTGCGTAGGTTGATACTAATTCAATTTTGTTCCTTCTTGTTTTTATAATGTTATATACTCTAGTGATAATATTCATTTTTCACGAATTAAACGATTTCGCAAAATATTTATATGGGAAATCAATATTTATTGTATATATGTGTTTTAAATGGAATCATATGCCATATTCGTATCTATACAAGATACTAGTTTGTTCTCTTGTTTTTATAAAAATAAGTAAACAAGTCGAACAGGAAATGCAGCTTTCACAGAACACATTAAACCCAAAAACACGCAAACTGACAAACATGAAAGGCAATGTTAATAAAGAATAAGGCATATGACGTCACAAACACAAAAAAGGTTGACAATAGGGCTACCCCTTGGAACGGTCAGTGTCAAAGAAGGCCGCTTGGGGTTTAAACCAGGTTCTAGGGTGCACCAAACCTCACACTTACCCTACTGTGATCCCAATAAAACAGGACAGTGTAAATAAAGAAATCCCCGCCATGAACTATTCTCTAACCAACAAGGCAGCATTAATAGGCAATATAAGTAAAACACAAATATGCTCGTGTTTATATATATACAAAAAAACAATAGCCTAGAAAGCCACAAGGAAGTACTACTTAATGACTTGGCAGAAGATGGCGCTAAATGCGGACCGAATGTACGGGAGCGTTACCTAGCACCAGTTTATATCATTTGAATTTGTCGATATTAAACTGTTTCATTACACTACCTTACAAGTAAAGCATTTAATAAGTCATTTAATTAACCGCTTACTTTGTGCTAAAATGCCAGTGCTTCAACACACTTGACTTATTTGGCTCTAATGGGCATGGTTTTCCACTCGTTTATCACTAGACTTACTGGCATTCAATTCAATAGTTTTGTGGTGGATTTTTAAGTTTGCTGCTTCTGTTCTTGTGTTTAACAAATATTTTTAAATAATAATTTGACGCCCGTTTAAACGTCCCGGGGCTTTGCATTTTAAGGCTGGTGTGGAGGTATTTTTTTTCTAAACTAGACGTCAAGTCAAGCTACTGGCAAGAGTGTATGTTTTAAACTAGACCTCATATTATGTAAAAAAATAAATAAAAGACAAAAAAAGAGAAAAAAAGACACACATAAAAAAACAACAACAAAATAATAATAGTAATAATAAAAACAATGTTATTGCCTCATATAGACGCACCCTCTCCTTTTGTAAAAGGTATTTATTAGGGTGGCAGGGGAGGGGGTGGGTAAATTTTATACAGGGGTAAACGGTATGTAACTGTTTCCCCCTGATGATACCTGTTATCATGACGGATTTAACAGAGGGTGGGAGAATCAGACACACCTTCACTGACATTTCAAAACAAAGACTGGTTCTTTATGTGGAGGCGTTGCTAAAACTGGACATCCCCATTCCCTGCCGAAATACTGGATCTACGCATACAACGATGAAGTCCCAATAATGCATAGTTTGGAGGGAATTGATATAGGCGATAAGACCTACCACTTAAAAGATATATCCCTGTAAACTTTATTTATCACTTTAATGGCTGTACAACGAACGGTATGCATTAGTTATGTGCACACAATGACATCAAGGGTTATTTATATCACCGTGCACAATTTAATAAATCAATATAAGCATGAATCCATAACTGATTAGATGACCCTCAGTATAATACTCTTCATATTGAACTTTAATCATTATCAAAAGAAAAAAATGCACAGTAATGTGCCTTTCACACATAAATTCTATTAAAGGTGCGATATTATTTTCACATTATGTATTCATATGTTCTTTTGATTTGTTCACTTAATTTTGCAAATTAAGAATTGAGGACATAGAGCGACATAGAAAAAACTTGTTTGCTCCTTTTGACACGGACAAAACTTTGATGGTACTACCAAGGTGGTGGTAATCACCTGTCAACTGCCGAATGGTTAACGACGTTACGTTGTAAACCTTCGCCTCTCATCGCTGCGGTTTCGGATCCCACTGGGAGTTCGACTTGTGAGTGACGAAGTGTCGATTCTTACGGATGGCGGGAGATGTACAGTACTGGTTCTACCCAGGAAAAATGGGTGGTCTGCCTCCACCACAAAAAATCGATCGTCATATATAACCTTACATGTGTTGAAAATTACGTAAAACACCATACAAACAAACAAAACACAGAAATGATGAACATAAAGTAAAATGTAATGCACTGTTTATCATATATGCATTATTTATTTTGAAAAAAACCAGAACAACAACAATAAACAACAATAACTTAAAATCCACCATTTTTATATTTTCGGATATATGTTTCAAGTTGTAAATATAGGGTTATTTTTTGACAGTTTTTCTAACAGACGCTTTCAAATAAAAGTAAATGACGTCATGTTTTTGACGGTTTAACGTCACATGACTGGATTTGCGACGGGTTATACAATATTTAATAGTTGTAAATTTTTGAACGTCAACCAATCGGATTGCAGGATTTTTGTCACGTGCGTTAGAAGTAAATATTATGATATGGTTTGCATCTTTATCTAACGCGTTAAACAACCCCGGAACTTTTGTTTTGCATGTTCCTTCTTTCAATTTCTGAATATATATTGAACTATACATTGAAATGAATGACGTTGAATGAGTTCTTTTTTATTTTTACAGCCAAATCTGCTCAACCGAACAGTCGATCGTTAGGACAGGAACCTCTGGTTATAATTTGCAAAGCATCTCACCTTATCAAGTTTATAGGAGTATTGCATTTAAAACATCATGTCTTTCCAAATAAACTGCAAAGCATCACCTCTTTTCAAGTTTATAAGGTTATAAATTACAAAGCATGATGCCTTTTTAATTGTAAAGGGTTATAAATTGCAAAGCATCATGTCTTTTCAAAATTAGATATAAAAGTCGAACAGGAAAGTAGCTTTCACAGTACACAGGCAACCAAAAACACGCACTAAACAGCAGTTACAATGTAATGTTAATAATCAAGGCATGTGACATCTCAAACACAAACGAGTGCCAATAGAGTACCGCCTTGGAACGGTCGGTGGCAAAAGGCAGTTGTGGTTTAAACCAGATTATAGGGTGCACCAAACCTCACTCTTACCTTATTTTCATACCAATAAAACGGGACAGTGTAAATAAAATATCGCCGCCAGGTTTATATATACTTTAATAAACAAGGCAGTATTAATAGGCAATATAAATATACCACATAGCTGATCGTGTATGTATGAATATAAAAAAAATCAACAAATGTCTAAAAACCACAAAGGAAGTATTCAATGACTTGGCAGTAGCCAGAGAAGCAAGAGAAAAAACATTAAGGGTACGACAAGACACTATTTGACAAACATCAAACGCTACCGCCGTTTGGGGTTTTAGGTAGACGTCATCATAGGGTCCCCAATCTGTATTGTCATCGCACACTCAAAGAGGAAAGCAGAGTGGCGAACTGTAAATGGGTCTACCATTAAATATGCAGTGCGTTGTAAAATGATAGGATCATAACCTTCTTTTTTCAAGTTAATACCGTTATAAATTTGAATCAGCATGCCATTTCAAGTTTATAGGGTTATATATTTCAGAGCATCACGCCATTTCAAGTTTATAGGGTTATACATTGCAAGGCATCATGCCTTTTATAGGAATATAAATTGGAATCATCAAGCCTTTTCAAGTTTATAGGGTTATAAATTGCAAAGCATCATATTTTATAGGGCTATACATTAGAATCATCAAGCCTTTTCGATTTTATAGGGTTATCATTGCAGCGCATCAAGTCTTTTCAATTTTATAGGGTTATCATTGCAGCGCATCAGGCCTTTTCAAGTTTATAGGGTTAAACATTGGAATCAGCATGCCTTTTCAAGTTTATAGGCTTAAACATTGAAATCAGCATGCCTTTTCAAGTTTATAGGGTTATACATTGCACAGCATTATGCCTTTTCAAGTTTATTCTAAATTGATTGATTTGATAGTCTGTACAGGCATACGGGTCTCTCACTGGGTGTATCAAAGAAACAATCCAAATTAATGCAGCTTTTCTAGAAATGTTCACACTGCACACCTTCAGCTGCGATCATGAGAGCCAGTATGATGATTATATATTATCACTGGGAACGCGTAAGTAATGTGTCCGAATCAAATATCACTAATTTTCTTAAATGAGCCAGGTGTAAAAACGTGTTTTATATGGTTGTATATAACAGGATTTCAAACTTTTTAAATATGGATATTCCCTTCATTTTGTCACGCATAATGTGATTAATATTCAAATATTTAAAAATGAACGAAAACGAGTTTAACTTTAGAAGAACTACTGCTGGAAATAAACGTTGTATAAATAAATTATTTAAAACAAACAAAAACAAAAACAATAATTGAAACCGAAACTTACTGTAAATAAACGTATAATATATTACTGCACCCTAACATATCAGCATGTTCTGAACTGGTTGTTAAAATACGTTTATGACCTGGAAGATTTTAACGACTTCTGTGAGCGAGATTGTCCATTCTGCAATGAACATGTTGAGAATGAATAACACGTCATTCTGATTTATCCACTTAATGACGATATACAGTTCGACTATGTGACATAGATAATCGTTCAAATTCCTATTTCATCAATTCCCCAGATAACGACATGAATTGTCCACAATATGATGACATACGATTGCATTTGTTTGACAACACTAATCGTTAAATCCGATTTCAACAAGCCCACAGATTACGACAAGCTAATGTGTCTACTTAGAAATCTGGATTTCTATGTTGTTGTTATTTTATAGTAAAATCTGCCTTTTAATACTTTAGAGATGATCAAGTAATTAAGATGTCTTAATTATATGTCTTATGATGACGCATATATTGGGTTTATTTATATGAAAATAGAAACTTGTTTTTTTTAAAGAAAGATGTACCATTTTTTAGCAATTGATGTTAATCAAAGTCATATAAATTCTGATTTGATATGATAATTGACTTTTTAAGGACATTTTGCATTTTATTTTTACCGATAAGGATTTGCTCACGGACGGAAATGTTTTATATCAGACCTTTAAAACAAATGTTTATATTGACACTCTCAGACTATGTAGCATATCAGTTCACGAGGTCATACATATTGAAGCTTACCATCTCTTGCTCAACTTGTAACTGTGTTATGATTTGTATCAATGTATGTTGTAAGATTTACCCGATGTATTTGCACTATTGATTGTCTCTTATAATTCTTTATTGAATGAAATTTGAACATTATTAATGGGTATCATGTTTGGTATATTAACATTATGTATACAATTATAATGAAACGTTATACGTAGATACACGTGAATACTGCATGTTTTGGAAATAAGTTGCTTAATATGTTAAATTATATTTAAATCTACGGTAGCATTTGATGTTTGTCTTAACTCCTATCTTTTCGTACTCTTAATGGTTTGTTCTAGTGTTACTCTGTCTTCTGTCAATTCGCTGAATACTTACATTTTGACTTTCTGAGATTTTTTTTAATATTCATATATACATGATCATCTATGTGTTATTCTTATATTGCCTATTAATGCTGCCTGGTGAGAATTTCTTATTTACACTGTACCATTTTATTGACATGAAAATAGGCTAGGAGTGAGGTTTGGTGAACCCTAGAACCTGGTTTAAACCCTCCTCATCGGACATTTTTTGCCACTGACCGTTCCAAGGTGGTAGCCCTAATGTCAACCCGTTTGTGTTTATGATGTCATGTGCCTTGCTTCTTATTGACATTGTAAAGTTACATTTTCAGTTCGACTGTCATACCCACTTTCCTTGCCACATTGTTACAAAGACACATTATCCAGTCTTCGTTTTACTTTACTTAGTATTCGGAAACGGTTTTAGTGACAATCAGTGCTGATTTTATTTCGCCTTAATATACGTTTTCCCGCGGAATCGAAAGTGAAAATACATTTTGGTCAGAAAGTTACAGCTTAACAAGTTCTTTCGAATCTTGTTAATCCATTTTGCAACAATTTCAAATGCGTATGAACAGTGTCTTGACTGATACTTACATTTTTTTACATTGTTTTTAGAAACAAATTACGCACAACTTACAAGGAGACTACTTACAAACTGTAGTCTACGGCAGATATATATCTAGGCATGATATAGCCATACATTCGGTTCATTATTCATTTTTACCTTCTTACAATCAAATATTTGTTCCAAAACTTGACTTTAGCCAACTTTATAATCTCCGTCGTTGGAACCTATTCAAAACACATACAAAAGGTGTTTTCGTGACAAATATCATCCTATTCAACGCTAATGACCTTTGACGACCAGACGACCTCAGGATTTATAAAGTGTTGGGGGTCGGCTAATTATCTTATTACGTTTCACACGGTTTATAAAGAATATGCAACAAAAAGCCATAGGTCTCATTAACCAGGCGGGGATATTTTGGACAAGATAATGTCTTCTTATCTCAGATCATCTGTCCGTAGTTGGAGAATCTAAGCAGGGTTATTGGGGCAATTATTAAACATTTCAAATTATGACAATCTCAAACTAGGGATGGTATTCAAAGGTTGTCTCATAAATAATGCGTGTACAATAGTGCTTAGAGAATTCAACTGTGATAGAATAGTTTCCCGTCTTGTCTGGGTATACGCCAGTCACATATCTGTTACAAAAACGTGGGCCGAAATTGTTCTCTTCCATTGTTAGGCGTATCTTAACACTTAACAGGTAAACATACAATAAACACTGGAGAGCATACAGGTGTAACACTATGCTTATAGACAATTAGTCTTGTTTTAAGTCCTCGTGACACGCAACCTTTTTAAATGATTTAAAGAATCTGTTTCTATTTTGAATTAGGAATGTTCAAAACATGATAGAATGTGTAGATAAACGGCTATCTCGCTATGATACTGCTAATTCACATTTTTAGATATGATAGAAACGTGTGTTTAAGTGTTTAAGGAGTGGAAGAACTTGTTGAATTATCCAAAGTTGTACCCTGCATGATCGAAAGGGTACACATGTAATGCCTAGTAATAACAAAAGATACCGGTACACAAGCTAATTCACAAATGCGCCCAGCTTCCCATATGGCCAGATACCGATACATATATATGGTCTGTTAGGGCATATAGTCAGATTGTAAGGTAGATTCTGATTGGATGAAATTTCTCAAATCATAACAAATCTCCAAAAAACAACAACATAATAATTATTATATTTCCATCATAAAATATGTTCCTTTGCGATATTTTGCTTGAAATTTGCATTTTTGTTGATAAAATTGTACTGAGGGTATATTTGCAAAAAGTAAAATTTATTTACTGCCATTCTGGGGGTGTCCACCTTCAGTGAAATATTAGAGACTGAAAGCATTACATTATCCCCAATTTGCTGCTCATTTTTGAGTGTCTCTAAAACGTTTTTTTTTAGCCAGTGTCATTTAGAAATAGGGCCTTAAAATGTAAGCCTATGGGGAATGCAATAGTGGTATATGACCATATGTATATGTTCATGTGAATTGTATCCTGTTGTATTACAATATCATACTTTTATCAATATATATATATCGTTTGTGTTCGTTCCAACATAAGTAGTAAGTATGGTGTAGAAGGTGGGCCGGGATTATGGAGACATAATAAGCAAAAACTGATCTTTGACAAAAGGCGTGATTTCAATTGTGACATATTGTATTATCCCCACTTAAACGGAGGGGTTCCCCGAATAACTTTGTATTCTGAACTTATTAGTTGTTCTCGTCTTTGCAGTCAAGTTGAGAACTTTAACATTCGTCCTAACATTTATAGAATTTAAAATCTTCTCTGTAGGAGCTACCGTAACCATAAACTTCGAAAAGCATTCGCACAATTTTATTATCGTAACCTGATTTACTTTAAACATATATAACTAATTTAAGAACTCTTCTGCGACAAGGACTAATCACAACCTTCTCTGGTGAGTTGATTTACAACCTTTGTTAAGATCCTTGGTCATGATCATTTCATACAATCTTTCCTATCATTTTGCAACGCACTGCATGTTTAGTGGTTGACCCATTTACAGTCCGCCAGTATGCTTTACTCTTTGATTGTGTGATGACCAGACAGATGGTGGACTGTATGATGACTTCCACCTACATCCTAAAAATGGTGGTAAATTTAATATTTGACTTTATTCTTATCTTGATTTATGGTTTATTCTCTTGTTGATATGACTTTGCCAAATCATTACTTACCATGTTGTTTCATATGTTGTTATATTCATATATACATGATCATCGTTGTGTTTCACGTATGGCTCCCATTAATGCTGCCTTTATTGTTAGAGGATAAAACCGCACTGTAACCTACTTCAAAAACTTGCTTTGATCCCTCCTACCCCTCCAATTCCAACCGCCAAGACATGACCCAGGGTTCCCATGGAAAAACCCTTGAAGAAACAAATATACATACACAATTTCATACTCCTTCAGTTAAGCTTGACGGAGTAATTGTATTTTTATGTAAAACCACTAACCCAGTCCCAGCCAGGGTGAGGTACGACTGTTTTAATACATCCTTATACGTCTACACTTATATTCCAATCAATCATATACCAACGTTTAAATGTTCGTACCTCTATTGGTGTCAGTGTATTAGCCAGCCAACCGTGCAGCCGTCTTTTTCACGGCCGTTTTAGAAAAATCGCGGCCAATATTTGAGGGAGTAGGTGGGGTAAACACATTTTTTTTTTTTTTTTTTTTGGCTCAACAACACTTCCAAACTCTTACTTTCTCAATATTGTTATGTTTTGTATACATTTATAGAAGGAATATGACCTAAAATGTATTTTGTCACCTTTATCTGTAAAAATAAATTACCCCAGAGACGCCCACTTGGCGCGAATTGTCGCGTGTTAGCAACGTATTTTGCACACCCTGTTTGCATATTTGCACACCCAGTTCTTGAATTTCTGCCTAATACACTGATTAGTGTAAGAGGAGATAATGTCAATTACGCACGTACGGACGTACCATCGCGCATCGACATGTAAACACGATGGTTCGATGGTAGACCTTTTTTTTTTAATAAACGAATAATCCTGTCAGAGGGGTACACCTCCCAAATTCATCTCCGTTTTGTCATTTTAGGTCATGCTCAGTCATTAATATGCCTTATCATAACTTTGTGTTGTTTAGAGTGGTGGCAGAATACAATGATGGCTAATCTACGACATACTAGACAGCCACTCTGCAGTTCTGCAGGTGAGAAGTGTTAGGTCCATTTTGAATATTGTTTATGTTGGGACGAGTTGTTTGGGCAAAGAACAGGATTGAGGCTTGGCCTGGATTGTTCATTCTTGTTGATGCCGTATGCCATTTTTGTGCTGGTGTTTTGTAAAACCCAAATACAGCTCAACTCTCTAAACGATAAAACAATGGACTTCATAAAAATGGAGTTGCACTGAAGTTAATTTTACGGCACACCAACATTAAAATGTCATATGACGTCTACATGAATAAACATCCATTTACATACAAATTAAAATATGCAAAGTGTCTCTTTAGATCTTCAGACTTTCTGCAAATTATGTTGCAGATACTTCATTTTTGCTTGCCGTCGTGGGATGGTTGCTTTTTTGTATTAAACCACAAAGGTTTCGTGATAATCATGACAAAACACTGATAAAATGAGCATTGGATAATTTCTACCTTTCTTCCCTACAGGAAGCGACACTATTCTTGCCCGGGGATGCACAAGGGACACATAACAATAAAATAAAACCAAAGCTCAACGAGTATGTAACCTTTATGTTAGCGATATGTTACGTCCAACGTGTCTTAACAAAGCATATTAGTTGTTTTAAAGATGTTTTATCAAAGCATGTTGCAAAGTCCATTGCGCGGTTTGAGTTAATTATGACAAGAATATTGGAAATATAAAGAGAAATTAGGCCAATTGCAAAAGGAAGTGCAACAGTCTACAAGGAGAGATGTAGTTAACAGGCTTTAGCAATGACAGAATACCAAATATTCTTGATTACAAATTTACGGCACGCTTTTGCATAACATTATAGAACATGCTCTAAATTAAAAACACATTTCTTGCATACCGGATATCCGCGTTTTACATGGGTAATGGAAAGCCTAATCTTACACTTGGGGGGAGATAAAAGTCTCGCGCTGATATCAACAATGACAGTTGCATGACGTCAGTGTGTAAATAAACATGCAGTTGGCGACGTCAATAGCCCATTTCACCCCGACATTTGCCGAACGATCAAGGAGAATAACGAGCTATCTCCGAGTAGCCAAATAGGTCGACCAATCAAACATGGTAGGCACATTAAAATATTCATTTTAACAGTGCCCAATGTGAAGTAAAAAAATACAAAAATGTTATTAAATGACAGACTATAACTTGAACACATGAAAGATCTGTAGAAAAACAATAAAGCGTGTTTATTGATACAATTCAAAAACGGGATTGTCAGAAAACAATGAATATTTCTATCGTAACACCGGTTCCAACTTACGCGCACATGCTCCAATGTAAACAATTCAACACGTGTTCGTGTAGCCTTGAAATCCGATCTAGTTTCCAAGGAATGAGTCAATATGGTTTCTGTGTAGAATATCACTATTAAATGCGGTGTTTAGCGAACGAATACGCATACTTTAACTCAATATATAAACACTGAAACTGGTTAGTTTGTGTGATTGTTGATACTTCTGTGACTACCAGCATCTGATTAGTTCTTGAAGTCATGTGACTTTGCGCTATGTGATTGAAATTCCGAACATTGTGCGGGGATTTCCGAAGTACCGTTGAAATGGGCTATGCCAGCATGTAAATGATATGCAAGAAAACGAATCTATCATGGGTAAACGGTTCAGATAGGGAAAGTCCAAACTCGGTATTACTGTGTTAATCAACCATGAAAGATTCTTATTACTTCCATATTTACTGAAATAAATGAGATTTCCACACCTATTGTTCTTAATTTCTCAATATTCAGCTCACTCACCTTTTCGGAAATCAAGCACAAAGACTACATAAAAAGCATAATATTCCGAGATATTATAAATAATTATTAATGGAAACGATAATGGCAATACTATGAGATTAGGACAACCTCCATTATTCAGATCATGCGTTCATTTATCGTTTCTCACCTTTTCACCCGTACAGCACTGCATCATATTTGCATATAAACATTAAAATTAATAACGATTACAAAACCAGACATAGATTATGAATCGGGACATCAGAAGTCTAGCAAAGGAAAATTTATGTGTCTGAACATTATAAGTTTTTTTCAGTCTATTGTTGCCCCGTTGTTTAAACACCCATTGAAACCTTCAAGCATGACCTTCGCCGATATTATGGATAGAGCATTGCCTACTGTAACCCTGTCACTCAGAATTAGGTTTCTACTGTGTATGAAGGGTATGCTTCGGTGATCTTTTTGTCAGTTATGTAATTAACATGGACATTAAATTTGATAGGTGATATCAATCTTGCATTTTGAATATATATCTGGGAGCATAAACTGTTGGCTCTTTCATTAAGTTAATCTATCGATTGCCACTGTTGACTTGGCTCGACTTCTTGAATATTTTACAAGCATGTTGCTTTGTGCAGTGTGACATAAAGCTTATTGTCAGTATCATTTTTTTCTTGGTTATTTAACACTACATAATGTACAGTGCGCTCGAAATAATACGATTTTGTTTAACTATGTTTTTGACTGTATTTAAAAGTTTTTTTTTGTACATTTCAGTCTATTAAAACCAATGATATCAGTATAGCAGCATCTTTTCATAGCATACAAGTTTGCATATATTTTAGCATAGCGACAACGTCTTTCGTCGACAACATTTCAGTCCAGCAAATCATTCGTTAAACAAAGATACAATTTTGCGTATAATTCAGCCCAGTAAATTATTTCTTTAACAAAGATACCATATTCTGTACATTTCAGTGTAGCAAAGCCTATTTTCAATACTGTTGACGAAAATTTCAGTATATTTGTAATACTATACAATTCTATAACTATTTAAGTCGAACAAAGCCTAGTTTTAACTAATTTGTCAGCTTTTGCAACTTTCAGTTAACATGTTTGTAAATTATAACACTTTTCAGGTAATGTTCAGGCAATTTGAAAGACACACACAACAAAAAAACCTTCAAAACAAGTAGCTGTGCAACATTTATACTAAATGCTAGTTATGTAATACATGTTCATATGAATGTCTGACAGGAAATGTAGGAACCACAAAACACAGTTAGTCAAAATCACGCATACAGAACTAACAACAATTACAAGGAAAAAGGAAAGAATGAGACACCTCAAATATAAAAGGGGGTGCCGTTTTGGAACGGTCAGTGGCAGAAAGGCCGCTGAGGTTTTAAACCAGGTTCTATGGTGTGCCCTATGGTAATCTCACTCTTACCCTCTTGTCATCTCAATAAAAAGGGAGAGTTCTCCACCAGGCTATATTCTCTAACAAAGTAGGCAGTAAGGGTGCCATAGTCAGTCCACAATATGTTGATATACAGGAGAGCCAATAGAGATATCCGGAGATATTCCAATCTGATAGTTTTATATCTGCCAGTTATGAAAATCTATTTACCCCATATGTTTGGCTTTTGGTGTATACTTATGTATAGTAGAATGTAGCGATTAAAAAGCCAAATTTTATTCTACTTAAGGTAAAAGTACTCTATAAACATAGTAAAGTTAAAAGTAGGGTAACTGGAAAAACGACTAAATAATGTTACACGAAACTGACAATACATCACATAATTATCATAAAATTATATGAATGCTTAAATACTAAATCTTAATGAGGATGGTTTTAAACAATGCTATGTATAGGGCCCCTAGCAGGAATTAGAACTCTTCAATATCAGACTTTTTTTTTTGTATCAAACTTGCAATATATTATCTTGATACCTTGTCTAGGTTGTGCCAGCCATTAAAAAGTAAACACTTATGTATAAAGTTGTTTTATGCAACTTCTGTTTAAATCACATGTCTTGAAGTTAAATATTGTGAGTAGCATAATCTATAAATATAATGTGCATGCATTGTATTTATGTATTGATTAAGAACATTGATTTTGTTTCTTTAAAAACAACTTTGACAGGATTATTTGAGATTTTAATTGATAGCACCAACAAGCTTAGGATATTTTAATTCCTTTTGGATTCACTTTGAAGTGCTCTATTAAAACCGCTTTATGTATATAATTTAGTTTTGAAATCAGTGTTTTGTTTCTAACTATGATAATAAGATGCAAATACTGCAAATTTCATGTAAAAATACGTAGAAGTGTTTGAGATATCCAACTTAGAATATTTCTTTTGTTCCAGGGGACATAATTCTTAAAAGGAACGCACTACAATATCGTACAATCTAATTAATACTTCGATTTATTAATCCAATGAATTGACTATAAATTTAAATAAAAGGGAATACAATTCTGAGTTTTCATTTCTTCTTCGCTATTCTACGGTACCGCTGTTTTAAATATATTATCGGTGCTATATGATCAACATTTATTACTATCTGTGCAGAATCAATTTCTTTGAAACTTTTTAAATACTTAAAAATGATAATTGTTTGATAACATCCAAGTTAAGTTGAAAGACTAACGGGACGTCAAATCAAGATTGCCGCGTGTGCCTTTTAAATGTGTAAGAGCATTACTGTTAACCACTGATTTGCTATAAAATGTTAGATCAACATATTGGTTAATTATAGTAAAAGCTAAGGTTGTCATAAAAGCTATTCCATCATGGACCAATTGACGTTCTGATCGTTGTATTTCGTGTTTTCATATTAGAAGGCGATTTATCATTCCGAAAGTGAAATGAGCATTTTTCATTTATTTTGTGGCTAAATGTACAAATTTGATTAAATCTTTGTCTTCATTCCCAACTGTCCTTTGATGTATAACTTTTGTCAACCGCAACAATGGTAAATAAGATTGGGGAAATAATTAATGGCCCACAATTCTCTCCCCTGACACACTAACTAAACCATTATAAATCCGGGTTATGATTTTTGCCCATTTTCTTTTAGTTTGTGTATTGTCAGATGCCGCCGCTTTTCTTTTCATCTATTGTCTTGGAGGTGGCCAACAAGACCCACATAGCATAAAATCTGCGACCCATGGGACTCATCTCATTGGTGCTAATCTACTATCTGGAATTAATTAAAGAGCAAAAAAGCGGAGTAAATGTCAATGGAAAAATCAAGTTTGGGCTTTCATTAATTCTAGCAGTTGAGAGTAACCGCATGAATGATTTAACAGTTCCGTCGTCAGAACAAAAAGACTTGTCGTGCAAACGATTCCAATCAGTGTTTATTGATACAATTACGAAAAAGACAAGAGTGCATGCACGCGATTCTGTGGGTTTGACATTTGCATAATGCGGATCATACAATGAGTTCAAATATCACATTACAGAGTAAATCACGTATTTGAAGAATTTGCCAAAAACAGAACTAATGTGATAAAGACACTGACTCGATTGAAGAATGCATGTTTGTCGACAGGTATGTAACTGCAACTATACCTCCGCACCCCACCCTCATTTTAACGGTTATTATGGTTTACAGTGTTGTAAGCACGAATAGCAACGCCAGCAGTTTACACTGTAATAGTATAGTAGAACTTTAAGGTATATAGCTGTGTTGAACCGTTTCTGTGAAATTTACGGTTCAACATAGCTGCACGAATAGCAACGCCAGCAGTTTACACTATAATAGTACAGTAGAACTTTAAGGTATATAGCTGCACGAATAGCAACGCCAGCAGTTTACACTGTAATAGTATAGTAGAACTTTAAGGTATATAGCTGCACGAATAGCAACGCCAGCAGTTTACACTGTAATAGTATAGTAGAACTTTAAGGTATATAGCTGTGTTGAACCGTTTCTGTGAAATTTACGGTTCAACATAGCTGCACGAATAGCAACGCAAGCAGTTTACACTATAATAGTATAGTAGAACTTTAAGGTATATAGCTGCACGAATAGCAACGCCAGCAGTTTACACTATAATAGTATAGTAGAACTTTAAGGTATATAGCTGCACGAATAGCAACGCCAGCAGTTTACACTATAATAGTATAGTAGAACTTTAAGGTATATAGCTGCACGAATAGCAACGCCAGCAGTTTACACTATAATAGTACAGTAGAACTTTAAGGTATATAGCTGCACGAATAGCAACGCCAGCAGTTTACACTATAATAGTATAGTAGAACTTGAAGGTATATAACTGCACGAATAGCAACGCAAGCAGTTTACACTATAATAGTACAGTAGAACTTGAAGGTATATAACTGCACGAATAGCAACGCCAGCAGTTTACACTGTAATAGTACAGTATAACTTTAAGGTATATAACTGCACGAATAGCAACGCCAGCAGTTTACACTGTAATAGTACAGTAGAACTTGAAGGTATATAGCTGCACGAATAGCAACGCCAGCAGTTTACACTATAATAGTACAGTATAACTTTAAGGTATATAACTGCAAGAATAGCAACGCCAGCAGTTTACACTGTAATAGTATAGTAGAACTTTAAGGTATATAGCTGCACGAATAGCAACGCCAGCAGTTTACACTATAATAGTATAGTAGAACTTGAAGGTATATAGCTGCACGAATAGCAACGCCAGCAGTTTACACTGTAATAGTACAGTAGAACTTGAAGGTATATAACTGCACGAATAGCAACGCCAGCAGTTTACACTGTAATAGTACAGTATAACTTTAAGGTATATAACTGCACGAATAGCAACGCCAGCAGTTTACACTGTAATAGTACAGTAGAACTTGAAGGTATATAGCTGCACGAATAGCAACGCCAGCAGTTTACACTATAATAGTATAGTAGAACTTGAAGGTATATAACTGCACGAATAGCAACGCCAGCAGTTTACACTGTAATAGTACAGTATAACTTTAAGGTATATAACTGCACGAATAGCAACGCCAGCAGTTTACACTGTAATAGTACAGTAGAACTTGAAGGTATATAGCTGCACGAATAGCAACGCCAGCAGTTTACACTGTAATAGTACAGTAGAACTTGAAGGTATATAGCTGCACGAATAGCAACGCCAGCAGTTTACACTGTAATAGTACAGTAGAACTTGAAGGTATATAGCTGCACGAATAGCAACGCCAGCAGTTTACACTATAATAGTATAGTAGAACTTGAAGGTATATAGCTGCACGAATAGCAACGCCAGCAGTTTACACTGTAATAGTATAGTAGAACTTGGAGGTATATAGCTGCACGAATAGCAACGCAAGCAGTTTACACTGTAATAGTACAGTAGAACTTGAAGGTATATAGCTGCACGAATAGCAACGCCAGCAGTTTACACTGTAATAGTATAGTAGAACTTTAAGGTATATAGCTGCACGAATAGCAACGCCAGCAGTTTACACTGTAATAGTACAGTAGAACTTGAAGGTATATAGCTGCACGAATAGCAACGCCAGCAGTTTACACTATAATAGTATAGTAGAACTTTAAGGTATATAGCTGCACGAATAGCAACGCCAGCAGTTTACACTATAATAGTACAGTAGAACTTTAAGGTATATAGCTGCACGAATAGCAACGCCAGCAGTTTACACTGTAATAGTACAGTAGAACTTGAAGGTATATAGCTGCACGAATAGCAACGCCAGCAGTTTACACTGTAATAGTACAGTAGAACTTGAAGGTATATAGCTGCACGAATAGCAACGCCAGCAGTTTACACTGTAATAGTACAGTAGAACTTGAAGGTATATAGCTGCACGAATAGCAACGCCAGCAGTTTACACTGTAATAGTACAGTATAACTTTAAGGTATATAACTGCACGAATAGCAACGCCAGCAGTTTACACTGTAATAGTACAGTAGAACTTGAAGGTATATAGCTGCACGAATAGCAACGCCAGCAGTTTACACTATAATAGTATAGTAGAACTTTAAGGTATATAGCTGCACGAATAGCAACGCCAGCAGTTTACACTGTAATAGTACAGTATAACTTTAAGGTATATAACTGCACGAATAGCAACGCCAGCAGTTTACACTGTAATAGTACAGTAGAACTTGAAGGTATATAGCTGCACGAATAGCAACGCCAGCAGTTTACACTGTAATAGTACAGTATAACTTGAAGGTATATAACTGCACGAATAGCAACGCCAGCAGTTTACACTGTAATAGTACAGTAGAACTTGAAGGTATATAGCTGCAGGAATAGCAACGCCAGCAGTTTACAATATACTAGTATAGTAGAACTTTAAGGTATATAGCTGCACGAATAGCAACGCCAGCAGTTTACACTGTAATAGTACAGTATAACTTGAAGGTATATAACTGCACGAATAGCAACGCCAGCAGTTTACACTGTAATAGTACAGTAGAACTTGAAGGTATATAGCTGCACGAATAGCAACGCCAGCAGTTTACACTATAATAGTATAGTAGAACTTTAAGGTATATAGCTGCACGAATAGCAACGCCAGCAGTTTACACTGTAATAGTACAGTAGAACTTTAAGGTATATAACTGCACGAATAGCAACGCCAGCAGTTTACACTGTAATAGTACAGTAGAACTTGAAGGTATATAGCTGCACGAATAGCAACGCCAGCAGTTTACACTATAATAGTACAGTATAACTTTAAGGTATATAACTGCACGAATAGCAACGCCAGCAGTTTACACTGTAATAGTACAGTATAACTTGAAGGTATATAGCTGCACGAATAGCAACGCCAGCAGTTTACACTATAATAGTACAGTAGAACTTTAAGGTATATAGCTGCACGAATAGCAACGCAAGCAGTTTACACTATAATAGTATAGTAGAACTTTAAGGTATATAGCTGCACGAATAGCAACGCCAGCAGTTTACACTATAATAGTACAGTATAACTTGAAGGTATATAGCTGCACGAATAGCAACGCCAGCAGTTTACACTGTAATAGTATAGTAGAACTTGAAGGTATATAGCTGCACGAATAGCAACGCAAGCAGTTTACACTATAATAGTATAGTAGAACTTTAAGGTATATAGCTGCACGAATAGCAACGCCAGCAGTTTACACTATAATAGTACAGTATAACTTGAAGGTATATAGCTGCACGAATAGCAACGCCAGCAGTTTACACTGTAATAGTATAGTAGAACTTGAAGGTATATAGCTGCACGAATAGCAACGCAAGCAGTTTACACTATAATAGTATAGTAGAACTTTAAGGTATATAGCTGCACGAATAGCAACGCCAGCAGTTTACACTATAATAGTACAGTATAACTTGAAGGTATATAGCTGCACGAATAGCAACGCCAGCAGTTTACACTGTAATAGTATAGTAGAACTTGAAGGTATATAGCTGCACGAATAGCAACGCAAGCAGTTTACACTATAATAGTATAGTAGAACTTTAAGGTATATAGCTGCACGAATAGCAACGCCAGCAGTTTACACTATAATAGTACAGTATAACTTGAAGGTATATAGCTGCACGAATAGCAACGCCAGCAGTTTACACTGTAATAGTATAGTAGAACTTGAAGGTATATAGCTGCACGAATAGCAACGCCAGCAGTTTACACTATAATAGTATAGTATAACTTGAAGGTATATAGCTGCACGAATAGCAACGCCAGCAGTTTACACTGTAATAGTATAGTAGAACTTGAAGGTATATAGCTGCACGAATAGCAACGCAAGCAGTTTACACTATAATAGTATAGTAGAACTTTAAGGTATATAGCTGCACGAATAGCAACGCCAGCAGTTTACACTATAATAGTACAGTATAACTTGAAGGTATATAGCTGCACGAATAGCAACGCCAGCAGTTTACACTGTAATAGTATAGTAGAACTTTAAGGTATATAGCTGCACGAATAGCAACGCCAGCAGTTTACACTATAATAGTACAGTAGAACTTGAAGGTATATAGCTGCACGAATAGCAACGCCAGCAGTTTACACTATAATAGTACAGTAGAACTTGAAGGTATATAGCTGCACGAATAGCAACGCCAGCAGTTTACACTGTAATAGTATAGTAGAACTTTAAGGTATATAGCTGCACGAATAGCAACGCAAGCAGTTTACACTATAATAGTACAGTAGAACTTGAAGGTATATAGCTGCACGAATAGCATCACCAGCAGTTTACACTGTAATAGTATAGTAGAACTTTAAGGTATATAGCTGCACGAATAGCAACGCAAGCAGTTTACACTATAATAGTATAGTAGAACTTTAAGGTATATAGCTGCACGAATAGCAACGCCAGCAGTTTACACTATAATAGTACAGTATAACTTGAAGGTATATAGCTGCACGAATAGCAACGCCAGCAGTTTACACTGTAATAGTATAGTAGAACTTTAAGGTATATAGCTGCACGAATAGCAACGCCAGCAGTTTACACTGTAATAGTATAGTAGAACTTTAAGGTATATAGCTGCACGAATAGCAACGCCAGCAGTTTACACTGTAATAGTATAGTAGAACTTTAAGGTATATAGCTGCACGAATAGCAACGCCAGCAGTTTACACTGTAATAGTATAGTAGAACTTTAAGGTATATAGCTGCACGAATAGCAACGCCAGCAGTTTACACTATAATAGTATAGTAGAACTTTAAGGTATATAGCTGCACGAATAGCAACGCAAGCAGTTTACACTATAATAGTATAGTAGAACTTGAAGGTATATAGCTGCACGAATAGCAACGCAAGCAGTTTACACTGTAATAGTACAGTATAACTTTAAGGTATATAACTGCACGAATAGCAACGCCAGCAGTTTACACTGTAATAGTACAGTAGAACTTGAAGGTATATAGCTGCACGAATAGCAACGCCAGCAGTTTACACTATAATAGTACAGTATAACTTTAAGGTATATAACTGCACGAATAGCAACGCCAGCAGTTTACACTATAATAGTACAGTAGAACTTTAAGGTATATAGCTGCACAAATAGCAACGCAAGCAGTTTACACTATAATAGTACAGTAGAACTTTAAGGTATATAGCTGCACAAATAGCAACGCAAGCAGTTTACACTATAATAGTATAGTAGAACTTTAAGGTATATAGCTGCACGAATAGCAACGCCAGCAGTTTACACTGTAATAGTACAGTAGAACTTTAAGGTATATAGCTGCACGAATAGCAACGCAAGCAGTTTACACTATAATAGTATAGTAGAACTTGAAGGTATATAGCTGCACGAATAGCAACGCCAGCAGTTTACACTATAATAGTACAGTAGAACTTGAAGGTATATACAGCAGTTTACACTATAATAGTACAGTAGAACTTTAAGGTATATAGCTGCACGAATAGCAACGCCAGCAGTTTACACTATAATAGTATAGTAGAACTTGAAGGTATATAGCTGCACGAATAGCAACGCAAGCAGTTTACACTGTAATAGTACAGTATAACTTTAAGGTATATAGCTGCACGAATAGCAACGCAAGCAGTTTACACTATAATAGTACAGTAGAACTTGAAGGTATATAGCTGCACGAATAGCAACGCAAGCAGTTTACACTATAATAGTACAGTAGAACTTGAAGGTATATAGCTGCACGAATAGCAACGCCAGCAGTTTACACTGTAATAGTACAGTAGAACTTTAAGGTATATAGCTGCACGAATAGCAACGCCAGCAGTTTATACTATAATAGTACAGTAGAACTTTAAGGTATATAGCTGCACGAATAGCAACGCCAGCAGTTTACACTATAATAGTACAGTAGAACTTGAAGGTATATAGCTGCACGAATAGCAACGCAAGCAGTTTACACTGTAATAGTACAGTAGAACTTTAAGGTATATAGCTGCACGAATAGCAACGCAAGCAGTTTACACTATAATAGTACAGTAGAACTTGAAGGTATATAGCTGCACGAATAGCAACGCAAGCAGTTTACACTATAATAGTACAGTAGAACTTGAAGGTATATAGCTGCACGAATAGCAACGCAAGCAGTTTACACTGTAATAGTACAGTATAACTTTAAGGTATATAGCTGCACGAATAGCAACGCCAGCAGTTTACACTATAATAGTACAGTAGAACTTGAAGGTATATAGCTGCACGAATAGCAACGCCAGCAGTTTACACTATAATAGTATAGTAGAACTTTAAGGTATATAGCTGCACGAATAGCAACGCAAGCAGTTTACACTATAATAGTACAGTAGAACTTGGAGGTATATAGCTGCACGAATAGCAACGCAAGCAGTTTACACTATAATAGTACAGTAGAACTTTAAGGTATATAGCTGTGTTGAACCGTTTCTGTGAAATTTACGGTTCAACATAGCTGCACGAATAGCAACGGCAGCAGTTTACACTATAATAGTATAGTAGAACTTTAAGGTATATAGCTGCACGAATAGCAACGCAAGCAGTTTACACTATAATAGTATAGTAGAACTTGAAGGTATATAGCTGCACGAATAGCAACGCAAGCAGTTTACACTATAATAGTACAGTAGAACTTTAAGGTATATAGCTGTGTTGAACCGTTTCTGTGAAATTTACGGTTCAACATAGCTGCACGAATAGCAACGGCAGCAGTTTACACTATAATGGTATAGTAGAACTTTAAGGTATATAGCTGCACGAATAGCAACGCCAGCAGTTTACACTATAATAGTATAGTAGAACTTGAAGGTATATAGCTGCACGAATAGCAACGCAAGCAGTTTACACTATAATAGTATAGTAGAACTTGAAGGTATATAGCTGTGTTGAACCGTTTCTGTGAAATTTACGGTTCAACATAGCTGCACGAATAGCAACGCCAGCAGTTTACACTATAATAGTATAGTAGAACTTGAAGGTATATAGCTGCACGAATAGCAACGCAAGCAGTTTACACTATAATAGTATAGTAGAACTTTAAGGTATATAGCTGCACGAATAGCAACGCAAGCAGTTTACACTGTAATAGTACAGTAGAACTTTAAGGTATATAGCTGCAAGAATAGCAACGCCAGCAGTTTACACTGTAATAGTATAGTAGAACTTTAAGGTATATAGCTGCACGAATAACAACGCAAGCAGTTTACACTATAATAGTATAGTAGAACTTTAAGGTATATAGCTGCACGAATAGCAACGCCAGCAGTTTACACTGTAATAGTACAGTAGAACTTGAAGGTATATAGCTGCAAGAATAGCAACGCCAGCAGTTTACACTATAATAGTATAGTAGAACTTTAAGGTATATAGCTGCACGAATAGCAACGCAAGCAGTTTACACTATAATAGTATAGTAGAACTTTAAGGTATATAGCTGCACGAATAGCAACGCAAGCAGTTTACACTATAATAGTACAGTAGAACTTTAAGGTATATAGCTGCACGAATAGCAACGCAAGCAGTTTACACTGTAATAGTATAGTAGAACTTGGAGGTATATAGCTGCACGAATAGCAACGCAAGCAGTTTACACTATAATAGTACAGTAGAACTTTAAGGTATATAGCTGCAAGAATAGCAACGCCAGCAGTTTACACTGTAATAGTACAGTAGAACTTTAAGGTATATAGCTGCACGAATAGCAACGCCAGCAGTTTACACTGTAATAGTATAGTAGAACTTTTAGGTATATAGCTGTGTTGAACCGTTTCTGTGAAATTTACGGTTCAACATAGCTGCACGAATAGCAACGGCAGCAGTTTACACTATAATAGTACAGTAGAACTTTAAGGTATATAGCTGCACGAATAGCAACGCCAGCAGTTTACACTATAATAGTACAGTAGAACTTGGAGGTATATAGCTGCACGAATAGCAACGCCAGCAGTTTACACTGTAATAGTATAGTAGAACTTTAAGGTATATAGCTGTGTTGAACCGTTTCTGTGAAATTTACGGTTCAACATAGCTGCACGAATAGCAACGGCAGCAGTTTACACTATAATAGTATAGTAGAACTTTAAGGTATATAGCTGCACGAATAGCAACGCAAGCAGTTTACACTATAATAGTATAGTAGAACTTGGAGGTATATAGCTGCACGAATAGCAACGCCAGCAGTTTACACTGTAATAGTATAGTAGAACTTTAAGGTATATAGCTGCACGAATAGCAACGCCAGCAGTTTACACTGTAATAGTATAGTAGAACTTTAAGGTATATAGCTGCACGAATAGCAACGCCAGCAGTTTACACTGTAATAGTACAGTAGAACTTGAAGGTATATAGCTGCACGAATAGCAACGCAAGCAGTTTACACTATAATAGTACAGTAGAACTTGAAGGTATATAGCTGCACGAATAGCAACGCAAGCAGTTTACACTATAATAGTATAGTAGAACTTGAAGGTATATAGCTGCAAGAATAGCAACGCCAGCAGTTTACACTATAATAGTATAGTAGAACTTGAAGGTATATAGCTGCACGAATAGCAACGCCAGCAGTTTACACTATAATAGTATAGTAGAACTTGAAGGTATATAGCTGCACGAATAGCAACGCAAGCAGTTTACACTATAATAGTACAGTAGAACTTGAAGGTATATAGCTGCACGAATAGCAACGCAAGCAGTTTACACTATAATAGTACAGTAGAACTTGAAGGTATATAGCTGCACGAATAGTAACGCAAGCAGTTTACACTATAATAGTATAGTAGAACTTGAAGGTATATAGCTGCACGAATAGCAACGCCAGCAGTTTACACTATAATAGTACAGTAGAACTTGAAGGTATATAGCTGCAAGAATAGCAACGCAAGCAGTTTACACTATAATAGTACAGTAGAACTTGAAGGTATATAGCTGCAAGAATAGCAACGCAAGCAGTTTACACTATAATAGTATAGTAGAACTTGAAGGTATATAGCTGCAAGAATAGCAACGCAAGCAGTTTACACTATAATAGTACAGTAGAACTTGAAGGTATATAGCTGCACGAATAGCAACGCAAGCAGTTTACACTATAAAAGTATAGTAGAACTTGAAGGTATATAGCTGCAAGAATAGCAACGCAAGCAGTTTACACTATAATAGTACAGTAGAACTTGAAGGTATATAGCTGCACGAATAGCAACGCAAGCAGTTTACACTATAATAGTATAGTAGAACTTGAAGGTATATAGCTGCAAGAATAGCAACGCCAGCAGTTTACACTATAATAGTATAGTAGAACTTTAAGGTATATAGCTGCAAGAATAGCAACGCCAGCAGTTTACACTATAATAGTACAGTAGAACTTTAAGGTATATAGCTGCAAGAATAGCAACGCCAGCAGTTTACACTATAATAGTATAGTAGAACTTTAAGGTATATAGCTGCAAGAATAGCAACGCCAGCAGTTTACACTATAATAGTACAGTAGAACTTGGAGGTATATAGCTGCACGAATAGCAACGCCAGCAGTTTACACTGTAATAGTATAGTAGAACTTTAAGGTATATAGCTGTGTTGAACCGTTTCTGTGAAATTTACGGTTCAACATAGCTGCACGAATAGCAACGGCAGCAGTTTACACTATAATAGTATAGTAGAACTTTAAGGTATATAGCTGCACAAATAGCAACGCAAGCAGTTTACACTATAATAGTATAGTAGAACTTTAAGGTATATAGCTGCACGAATAGCAACGCAAGCAGTTTACACTATAATAGTACAGTAGAACTTTAAGGTATATAGCTGCACGAATAGCAACGCAAGCAGTTTACACTATAATAGTACAGTAGAACTTTAAGGTATATAGCTGCACGAATAGCAACGCAAGCAGTTTACACTATAATAGTACAGTAGAACTTTAAGGTATATAGCTGCACAAATAGCAACGCAAGCAGTTTACACTATAATAGTATAGTAGAACTTTAAGGTATATAGCTGCACGAATAGCAACGCAAGCAGTTTACACTATAATAGTACAGTAGAACTTTAAGGTATATAGCTGCACGAATAGCAACGCAAGCAGTTTACACTATAATAGTACAGTAGAACTTTAAGGTATATAGCTGCACAAATAGCAACGCAAGCAGTTTACACTATAATAGTATAGTAGAACTTTAAGGTATATAGCTGCACGAATAGCAACGCAAGCAGTTTACACTATAATAGTACAGTAGAACTTTAAGGTATATAGCTGCACGAATAGCAACGCAAGCAGTTTACACTATAATAGTACAGTAGAACTTTAAGGTATATAGCTGCACGAATAGCAACGCAAGCAGTTTACACTATAATAGTACAGTAGAACTTTAAGGTATATAGCTGCACAAATAGCAACGCAAGCAGTTTACACTATAATAGTATAGTAGAACTTTAAGGTATATAGCTGCACGAATAGCAACGCAAGCAGTTTACACTATAATAGTACAGTAGAACTTGAAGGTATATAGCTGCACGAATAGCAACGCAAGCAGTTTACACTATAATAGTACAGTAGAACTTTAAGGTATATAGCTGCACAAATAGCAACGCAAGCAGTTTACACTATAATAGTATAGTAGAACTTTAAGGTATATAGCTGCACGAATAGCAACGGCAGCAGTTTACACTATAATAGTACAGTAGAACTTGAAGGTATATAGCTGCACGAATAGCAACGCCAGCAGTTTACACTGTAATAGTATAGTAGAACTTTAAGGTATATAGCTGTGTTGAACCGTTTCTGTGAAATTTACGGTTCAACATAGCTGCACGAATAGCAACGGCAGCAGTTTACACTATAATAGTATAGTAGAACTTTAAGGTACATAGCTGCACGAATAGCAACGCCAGCAGTTTACACTATAATAGTATAGTAGAACTTGAAGGTATATAGCTGCACGAATAGCAACGCTAGCAGTTTACACTATAATAGTATAGTAGAACTTGAAGGTATATAGCTGCACGAATAGCAACGGCAGCAGTTTACACTATAATAGTATAGTAGAACTTTAAGGTATATAGCTGCACGAATAGCAACGCAAGCAGTTTACACTATAATAGTATAGTAGAACTTTAAGGTATATAGCTGCACGAATAGCAACGCAAGCAGTTTACACTATAATAGTATAGTAGAACTTTAAGGTATATAGCTGCACGAATAGCAACGCAAGCAGTTTACACTATAATAGTATAGTAGAACTTTAAGGTATATAGCTGCACGAATAGCAACGCAAGCAGTTTACACTATAATAGTATAGTAGAACTTGGAGGTATATAGCTGCACGAATAGCAACGCAAGCAGTTTACACTATAATAGTACAGTAGAACTTGAAGGTATATAGCTGCACGAATAGCAACGCCAGCAGTTTACACTGTAATAGTATAGTAGAACTTGAAGGTATATAGCTGCACGAATAGCAACGGCAGCAGTTTACACTATAATAGTATAGTAGAACTTTAAGGTATATAGCTGCACGAATAGCAACGCAAGCAGTTTACACTATAATAGTATAGTAGAACTTTAAGGTATATAGCTGCACGAATAGCAACGCAAGCAGTTTACACTATAATAGTATAGTAGAACTTGGAGGTATATAGCTGCACGAATAGCAACGCAAGCAGTTTACACTATAATAGTACAGTAGAACTTTAAGGTATATAGCTGCACGAATAGCAACGCCAGCAGTTTACACTGTAATAGTACAGTAGAACTTTAAGGTATATAGCTGCACGAATAGCAACGCCAGCAGTTTACACTATAATAGTATAGTAGAACTTGGAGGTATATAGCTGCACGAATAGCAACGCAAGCAGTTTACACTATAATAGTACAGTAGAACTTGAAGGTATATAGCTGCACGAATAGCAACGCCAGCAGTTTACACTGTAATAGTACAGTAGAACTTTAAGGTATATAGCTGCACGAATAGCAACGCCAGCAGTTTACACTATAATAGTACAGTAGAACTTTAAGGTATATAGCTGCACGAATAGCAACGCCAGCAGTTTACACTATAATAGTACAGTAGAACTTGAAGGTATATAGCTGCACGAATAGCAACGCAAGCAGTTTACACTATAATAGTACAGTAGAACTTGAAGGTATATAGCTGCACGAATAGTAACGCAAGCAGTTTACACTATAATAGTATAGTAGAACTTGAAGGTATATAGCTGCACGAATAGCAACGCCAGCAGTTTACACTATAATAGTACAGTAGAACTTGAAGGTATATAGCTGCAAGAATAGCAACGCAAGCAGTTTACACTATAATAGTACAGTAGAACTTGAAGGTATATAGCTGCAAGAATAGCAACGCAAGCAGTTTACACTATAATAGTATAGTAGAACTTGAAGGTATATAGCTGCAAGAATAGCAACGCAAGCAGTTTACACTATAATAGTATAGTAGAACTTGAAGGTATATAGCTGCAAGAATAGCAACGCAAGCAGTTTACACTATAATAGTATAGTAGAACTTGAAGGTATATAGCTGCAAGAATAGCAACGCAAGCAGTTTACACTGTAATAGTACAGTAGAACTTTAAGGTATATAGCTGCACGAATAGCAACGCCAGCAGTTTACACTATAATAGTACAGTAGAACTTTAAGGTATATAGCTGCACGAATAGCAACGCCAGCAGTTTACACTATAATAGTACAGTAGAACTTGAAGGTATATAGCTGCACGAATAGCAACGCAAGCAGTTTACACTATAATAGTACAGTAGAACTTGAAGGTATATAGCTGCACGAATAGTAACGCAAGCAGTTTACACTATAATAGTACAGTAGAACTTTAAGGTATATAGCTGCACGAATAGCAACGCCAGCAGTTTACACTATAATAGTACAGTAGAACTTGAAGGTATATAGCTGCACGAATAGCAACGCAAGCAGTTTACACTATAATAGTACAGTAGAACTTGAAGGTATATAGCTGCACGAATAGTAACGCAAGCAGTTTACACTATAATAGTATAGTAGAACTTGAAGGTATATAGCTGCACGAATAGCAACGCCAGCAGTTTACACTATAATAGTACAGTAGAACTTGAAGGTATATAGCTGCAAGAATAGCAACGCAAGCAGTTTACACTATAATAGTACAGTAGAACTTG
>JAWPHD010004339.1:187500-190505 GCA_037043455.1 Cyrtodaria siliqua | reverse complement strand
GTATGTAAAAATAAGTATTATTTGCATGACGTAGATACTACGTTTACCACTGCGTGACTACACGGGGAAATTAGGTAAATCTGAATTGTATAGCTGCACAGCTATTGCAAGATAATTGATAAATAAGATAAATTGATAAATACGATATATTGATAAATTAATCTGTGTGGATTAATTTACCTGTTCAAAGTTTTATACGTCATCAAATAAAATCTTATTCTCGATTTTCACAGATATTGCAATGTGTGAATTGTAAATATCTATTGTTGCGTAATTGATTTCGATTTAAATAAACATAAACATTTTCATGAAACAAAATATGGCCGGAGAACTTTAAAGTTAAACACACGGAAATATCCCCCCACACGCCCCTCCCCAACCCCCCCCCCCCCACCCCCACTCCCACCGCACATGTAGGTATTAAAGCCGAGTCCGCGAACGTGTCTTGAATGTGTCTTCTTTTGATTACCTTATCGTGTGTATTCTTAATTGATATGATATTTACATTTTCGTTATAATGGTTATCACTGGCGTCTTTAGGAATTTTTGTTATTGCATTTTGTTTGAGTTTATTGTATGTTACTGCGCTGTCGTTTGTTTGAGTTTATTGTATGTTACTGCGCTGTCGTAGTATACTGAAGGAAAAAAGAAACACAAATCAGGAATTTTCGCTATATATAGCATGTCTAATATGCTGCTATTTACCGAATGATGCCTGGCTACATTAGATCTTTCCTTTCGGAAAAAGGACTAAAATATAACACACCAAATGGTATACTTTCAAAGTTCGAGTATTGATAGAATACGCGTTTGTCTCAAGCAGGTGAGAAAAACGTAACAATCTCTTTACATTAAATAGTACTGAAACGGCTCAGATTTCAAAAGCGCAACTTCAACATTTATGAATCATTACAAAGTGTACTGTGATTAAAAAGTCCAGCTGTAAACCTTTTTTAAACAAACATCTTGTGATTTCTCTGGAATACTATGTGGAAATAAGTATGCAGTATATAAATTATATAGCGGAAATGTCCGAGTTGCGCTTTTTTTCCCTTTAGTACATATACATGCTATATGTAGGCGTTTTATCTTGAGGCGTCGGGATTCCTTACAATTGATTTATGTTTTGTTTATATTTCGCCGTCTGTTTCCTTATCATGCTATGCTATGGCTGTTTAATCACATAACTGAATGTAATTTAATTAACGATTACTTGTCTATCGTGAAAAAAAATGTAAGAATATAAAAAAAGGAAATAATCAGCTTGAATTTAGTGTTACAATGTGTTTCTTGGGTGTTAACATGTATGTAATTGAAAAATATATACTGGAGCCAGGGAAAAGTGTTTACCAAATATCTCCGATGAAACGAATAGCTGCGATTATAAATTACCTCCTGCAAACGTTTGTTTAAAGTATTAAGTAAGCAGATATCATTTAGGCATTCTGATGTTGGCCAAATTACATTTAATTTGCATCATCTTCTATTAAAACTTAAACAACTAGTTTAGAACTAATGATATTAAAAAAATATATACTTATAGAAAACAATAATTATGCATATTAAGTGCCATTTTGTATTTGTATATTTTACATGTAGTTTTGTCTTTATCAACTATAGTAATTCATTTGAAGCTCATACTGTTTTGGCCCACGTGACTTTCCTTTCCGGTAGCCTATGGCAGTTAGTTTGAGTCCGTACAAATCCACTTGCCATCTTACAATGCGACGGTTTTATTTAAATTAGGTTAAATTATTATATCGCCAAAAGCTGTTCTATTGCTTGCATTGAAATATTGGTTCTAAATTGTTATATAGTACAAAGTCTAAGTTCTGTAAACTAAACAATCATAAACAGGGTCCTAAAATAAGGCTACATAAAAACAAGTATCCTAAGACAACCTTCCATAACAAGGGAACGAATTCATTAAGCAAACACGTACATTTCACAAACCGTCGTTTTTCTACATTTGGTATACAGTTTATATTTAATTTTCTCCATTTTCAAATTATTTTGCTTAAGCTAAAATTAAAAACAAATTATATTTCTTTTTTTATAGTTATTTCAAACGTTTGGTCAGTGTCATCTCCAAAATACATAATTACACAAGCAAGGATAACCACACTTATCATCAAAACTGTATATTAGAAAGAGGCAGTTGATATGATCCGAGTGATATTTTCTTTCTTTTTTTCAGCTTAAAAAAAGCTAAATCTACATCAGATAAGTTTTAAAATTTAAAACTTAGTTTTAAAATTTAAAACTAAATAATACTCATATAAGTTCATAGATTATATTTAAAATATTTAAGAAAAATATGATGAAAGCTTTGTAATGCTGGTTAAATTGACACAGTAGCGGTTTCTCAATATCTGAAGAATACAGATGTTTACAAAAAGAATATAAAATTGAAATTGGCATTGATGTAAATGTGGCTGAAAATATGATATAGCCGATATAGCTATCAAGTGTCAATGATTGACAAAGGGTCAGGTATCAAGTATCAATGACTGACAAAGGGTCAGGTATCATGTGTCTATGACTGACAAAGGGTCAGGTATCAAGTGTTAATGACTGACAAAGGGTCAGGTATCATGTGTCTATGACTGACAAAGGGTCAGGTATCATGTGTCAATGACTGACAAAGGGTCAGGTATCAAGTGTCTATGACTGACAAAGGGTCAGGTATCATGTGTCACTGACTGACAAAGGGTCAGGTACCATGTGTCAATGACTGACAAAGGGTCAGGTATCATGTGTCTATGACTGACAAAAGGTCAGGATAATGAAACAGTTAGGTATACGGAAAAATGGAAATAACGAAAGACATACAAATGGTGATGACTATTAATGCTACTGCTAAATCAGCTACTGCTACTGCTGTTGCTACTACTGATAATGCTGTTGCAGCTGCTGCTGCCGCTGCTACTGATACTGCTACTACTACTGCTACTTCTGTTGCTGAGGCTGATGGTGGTACTGCTAATACTGCCGCTACTGCTCTG
>JAWPHD010004339.1:117500-185000 GCA_037043455.1 Cyrtodaria siliqua | reverse complement strand
CTTGTTTACACATGCGCGATTTGTTTGATGATTACATCGGTAATAAAAATCCGAAAATGTGCAAATGATTGATATATATTTACTTACTAAATGTTAATGTCAATATCTTGGCAGTATACTAAAGGTGCGGTGATCCATTCCGTCATTATAGGTAAGATAGCCGGAGGAGCTCAACTAATGATAATTGATATTAACACACAGCAGTAACTACGTGCTGCAATATTCGGTTTTTGCGAGAAATATTATAAAACATCATATACAAACACATTGCCGTCATACCTATATTATGCAGGTATTTCTGTCCCTTGTAATTATTATTATACTAATTCTCAACAGGTATTTTGGGTTAAATTTATTTATTATATACCTATCAGTTATTTTTAAGGATTTCTAAGTGACATATTTTCAGTATCAGACAAAAGTGATATCGTCAAACCAGTGACGATGTCATTTTTCTATATCGTCACTGGTGTGATGATATCACTTTGCCGGTGTAGCAACGCTAAATGTAAACACGTTTGTCGCTATACGTAAAAGGAGTGGCTAAGTGTAAAACACGTCTTTAAATGCAAAAACGTGGGCGTCGCTAATGGTAAAAAAAGTAGCTAAATGTAAAAGCGACGTGTGTAAAAATGAGTGTAGAACAGTAATGTATGTATTTGAAGAGGCACATATGTAGATACTTTAACATGTTTAACACAGTATACGATGAAACGAATATGTTGTATGTACACGATGATTCAAACAGGATAGACACTATTCGGTCAGAACAGATTCATGGTTTCGTTATTGATGTAGTTGCGTCTCAATAGGACAAACAGTGTGTGGTTAAATGGGCTTTGTGTTATTTACTGTTATAATTGAGACCCTAGGCTTTATTTATTTCCCAGTGATAATAATATTTTATTCCCCTATAAATGTTTAATGCATGAGATTGAGAATATAATTACAAACAATTGTACGTAATTATTGTGTTGGAATATGGCGCAATTCATTCATTCATTCATTCATTCATTCATTCATTCATTCATTCATTCATTCATTTTTAGCTCTACTGGCCAAGGGCCAGCAGAGCTTATGGGATGGTGTGTTGTCCGTCTTCCGTCGTCCGTCCGTCGTCCGTCGTCCGTCCGTCCGTCCGTTAACTTTTGCTTGTGTACACTCTAGAGGCCACATTTCTGATGCAATCATCATGAAACTTTGTCAGAATGTTTGTCTCAATGAAATCTCGGTCAAGTTCGAAAATGGGTCATGTGGGGATAAAAACTAGGTCACTAGGTCAAATATTGGAAAAACCTTGTGTACACTCTAAAGGCCATATTTTTGACCCGAGCTTGATGCAACTTTGTCAGAATGTTTGTCTTAATTATATCTTGGTCAAGTTTGAAAATGGGTCACATGGGGTTAAAAACTAGGTCACTAGGTCAAATACTTGAAAAACCTTGTGTACACTCTAGAAGCCGTATTTCTGACCCAATCTTGATGAAACTTTGTCAAAATGTTTGTCTTAATTATATCTTGGTCAAGTTCAAAAATGGGTCGCATGGTGTTAAAAACTAGGTCACTAGGTCAAACTTTGGAAAAACCATGTGTACACTCTAGAAGCCATATTTTTGACCTGATCTTGATGAAACTTTGTCAGAATGTTTGTCTTAATGAAATCTCGGTCAAGTTCAAAAATGGGTCATGTGGGGTCAAAAACTAGGTCACTAGGTCAAATACTTGAAAAAACTTGTGTACACTCTAGAGGTCATATTTGTAACCCAATCTTGATGAAACTTTGTCAAATTGTTTATCTTAATTATATCTTGATCAAGTTCGGAAATGGGTCACATGAAGTTAAAAACTAGGTCACTAGGTCAAATATTGGAAAAACCTTGTGTACACTCTAGAGGCCATATTTTTGACCCGAGCTTGATGCAACTTTGTCAGAATGTTTATCTTAATTGTTTGTCTCAATGAAATCTCGGTCAAGTTCGAAAATGGGTCATGTGGGGTCAAAAACTAGGTCACTAAGTCAAATATTGGAAAAACCTTGTGTACACTCTAAAGGCCATATTTTTGACCCGAGCTTGATGCAACTTTGTCAGAATGTTTGTCTTAATTATATCTTGGTCAAGTTTGAAAATGGGTCACATGGGGTTAAAAACTAGGTCACTAGGTCAAATACTTGAAAAACCTTGTGTACACTCTAGAAGCCGTATTTCTGACCCAATCTTGATGAAACTTTGTCAAAATGTTTGTCTTAATTATATCTTGGTCAAGTTCGAAAATGGGTCGCATGGTGTTAAAAACTAGGTCACTAGGTCAAACTTTGGAAAAACCATGTGTACACTCTAGAAGCCATATTTTTGACCTGATCTTGATGAAACTTTGTCAGAATGTTTGTCTTAATGAAATCTCGGTCAAGTTCAAAAATGGGTCATGTGGGGTCAAAAACTAGGTCACTAGGTCAAATACTTGAAAAAACTTGTGTACACTCTAGAGGTCATATTTGTTACTCAATCTTGATGAAACTTTGTCAAATTGTTTATCTTAATTATATCTTGATCAATTTCGAAAATGGGTCACATGAAGTTAAAAACTAGGTCACTAGGTCAAATATTGGAAAAACCTTGTGTACACTCTAGAGGCCATATTTTTGACCCGAGCTTGATGCAACTTTGTCAGAATGTTTATCTTAATTGTTTGTCTCAATGAAATCTCGGTCAAGTTCGAAAATGGGTCATGTGGGGTCAAAAACTAGGTCACTAGGTCAAATATTGGAAAAACCTTGTGTACACTCTAGAGGCCATATTTTTTACCCAAGCTTGATGCAACTTTGTCAGAATTTTTGTCTTGATTATATCTAGGTCAAGTTTGAAAATGGGTCACATGGGGTTAAAAAGTAGGTTACTAGGTCAAATACTTGAAAAACCTTGTGTACACTCTAGAAGCCGTATTTCTGACCCAATCTTGATGAAACTTTGTCAAAATGTTTGTCTTAATTATATTTTGGTCAAGTTCAAAAATGGGTCGCATGGTATTAAAAACTAGGTCACTAGGTCAAACTTTGGAAAAACCGTGTGTACACTCTTGAGGCCATATTTTTGACCCGATCTTGATGAAACTTTGTCAGAATGTTTGTCTCTATGAAATCTCGGTCAAGTTCAAAAATGGGTCATGTGGGGTCAAAAACTAGGTCACTAGGTCACATACTTGAAAAAACTTGTGTACACTCTAGAGTTCATATTTGTTACCCAATCTTGATGAAATTTTGTCAAATTGTTTATCTTAATTATATCTTGATCAAGTTCGGAAATGGGTCACATGAAGTTAAAGCTAGGTCACTAGGTCAAATATTGGAAAAACCTTGTGTACACTCTAGAGGCCATACTTTTGACCCAAGCTTGATGCAACTTTGTCAGAATGTTTGTCTTAATTATATCTTGGTCAAGTTTGAAAATGGGTCACATGGGGTTAAAAACTAGGTCACTAGGTCAAATATTGGAAAAACCTTGTGTACACTCTTTTCAAAATGTTTGTCTTAATTATATCTTGGTCAAGTTCAAAAATGGGTCACATGGTGTTAAAAACTAGGTCACTAGGTCTAACTTTGGAAAAACCGTGTGTACACTCTAGAGGCCATATTTTTGACCCGATCTTGATGCAATTTTGTCAGAATATTTGTCTCCATTATAGCTTGCTAAAGTTCGAAAATGGGTCACACAGGGTCAAAAACTAGGTCACTAGTACACTCTAGAGGCCATATTTCTGACCCGATCTTGATGAAACTTTGTCGAAATGTTGTCTTAATTATATTTTTGTCAAGTTCGAAAATGGGTCCCATGGGGTCAAAAACTAGGTCACTAGGTCAAATACTTGAAAAACCTTGTGTACACTCTAGACACCATGTAGTACGACTCGATTCATCAATGGTATAACAGCCAGTAGAGCGTTCACAGGCCCTCTTGGGCCTCTTGTTTTCATCCATCCATCCATCCATCCATCCATCCATCCATCCATTCATTCATTCATTCATTCATTCATTCATTCATTCATTCATTCATTCATTCATTCATTCATTCATTCATTCATTCATTCACTCACTCATTCATTCATTCATTCATTCATTCATTCATTCATTCATTCATTCACAGCAATGTGACATATATGGCGTAGTAGTAGTAGCTGTGGTTATCATAGCGATCATGGCCAAAATAAATGGCCATATGTAGCAACGCTAAAAGGGCGGTGAGTGGGGGATGGGGAGGGCGGGTGGTTGGAGAGGGGTTGGTGTGTGTTTCTGCGTGTGGGTTTGGGGGGGGGGGGGGGGGGGGTAAGGAATTTCAATTAAATATCCTTAAAAAATCACTGATAGGTATATAATAAATAGAATAATCAACACTCTCAGTGTGATACAAAACATATGTCACTCAAACACGTTTTAATTCGGTTAATAAACTCGTTATTCGTGTTCTCGTGACATATTTTTCGTATCACACAGAGACTGTTGATAATTCTCTATTTATTTCGTGTTCAAACAAAGGACCACGTCTCGAAGAGAGTTGACTCGCCAAATATAATTTTGTTCAGCTATAGTATACACTGAAGCGAAAAAGAAATGCAAGTCGGGAATTTCCGCTATTTTTTGTATATACTGCACACTTAATTCCACATAATATTCCAAAGAAATCAAAGATGTTTTGTAAAAGAAAAAACTGCAGTTAGTTAGAGAAAGGACACAACTGTGATGGTGTAGACTCTTTAATCACAGTACACTTTGTAACAAGAAATTCATAAAAACAGAATATGCTTATTGTTAACCTTAACGAAGATGAAAGAAACTTAGTGTCAAGTATTACCGCCAAATTTGAATTAAATCCCCCGATGTACCCCGACGTTAATAGAAACAACTGATTAGAAACGTACGCTTCGTTAAAAAGGAACGCTGACTTTTTAACTCTTGTATTTACATAAACATTTCCTGTGCTATAAATACACCATTTTGGATCTGCACACCTGTGTTATGCTTAGCGTCGGCGCAGCGTGTAGGGGATACAGCGTAATTAGTGCACACGTATTTATTCGGCATAGCGTGTACGGTTTAATTTTATTGAGGTTATAATAGCGTAAATGAGTCTCCATGCCCCTTCCATAGTAAAGTTAGAATGTTGACAACCTGTTAAAAACTCAAACCTGATTAGAATTCTGGGGAACTTACTTTATCATGAAAATAAACATGTCTGCTATTAAACTAGGGGGTTTAATACCTTCTAAGAAACATTTCTTCAGTTGTATATTACACCGGGTCAAAGGTCAAAGCTTTTTTTACCCCTTGCAATTTCGTACCCTGTCTACTTTCACTTCTGAAATTTATATCAAAACTGTCAAAAACATGTTGAGCTCCCTTTTCAAATATCAACAACATGTCCAGAAAACAGGTACAGACAAAAAATAACAGGAAATTACACTAAAAAAGTTTTTAAAGAGAAAACGATTAGCACTCTACTACTCTAACTACTTTCGACTGCACCAGGCAAGCACATCCGGCTGATTTAGTGGAATTAAACCTTCAGTTGATTTGTTTGCGTAATTCTCTAAGCTGTAACGCTTCCGAGTTCTTCGTCAACTGTTTCAGTTTATGTGTTAATATGCATATTCTGTCGTAAAGAGTGCAAAATGTTGCATCCGAAGTTTGCTCTCATGCTTGAGACAAACGCGTACTCTGTCAATACTGAAACTTCGAAGGAATACTATTTGCTGTGTTATGTGTTGTTTTAGTCTTCTTTTTTTTCAAAAAAAAAAGGAAAGGTCTTACGTAGACATGTACCATTCGATTAACATCAGCATACTGTATATACAATATATAGCGGAAATTCCGAGTTGCGTTTCTTTTTCGTTTCAGTATGTAATACAAGCAAGGTTTTAGGTTTTATAAACGCAAGCGTAAAAAAGCTGCCTATAAGTAAATAAACATGAATGTTGGCCTGTGAAGTGATAGGAATGCAAACAATTGTTTTTGTTGTACTTTGAAATAATTATTGATATTATGAAAGTTATCAAGCTGAAATAAGTGTTGTTATTTCTAATTATCAAAGGCAATAACTACACAATTAAAAAGGGGCCTTAAATTTGTTAAAGTAAAAGCAAAGATGTTTGTAACGTGGCTCTTTGATGTGGTCTTATAATGAATAATGCATGCGTGAAGTTTCAATCCATTATGCAGATTGCGAGATCCAAGCTTATATACAATCTTTAACCAAGGTCAAAAACTTTAACCAAGTTTTTCTAAGTATTAAAGAAGCCATTAATTTGTTATTTGTTATAAATAAAACCGATTCTACACTGAACTTTCTCGTTATATATTCGTGGATTTATGGGTATTATTCCATAAACTTGCAAATACAGATTTGCACTTATTTCATTCCAATACTTGCGGTTTTTTAAATCAGTTTCACTTACACTTTCATTATGCTCCGTAAACAATCCCGGATGTAAAGATACAGGAATATTACCGCATGCTTCACTTCAGTAGACTGATCTACGAAAAAGTCATTTCAGCAAGTATAACGGTAACCTTTGAACATTGCAAAATATGTATTTATACCATTCAAGTGTTTTAGACGAGTTCACTAGGAATTGAAGTTGTAATGCATGCTTATCGTCAACTACATGATTTACAGTATGTTAACCGTATAGAAATACAAAACCCATATAAGCATCAGCTGCCTTCGAATTGATTCGTGGCAGGAAACAACAATCGCGGCTCTAGGCTATAACAATAGAAAATGCACCTTATCTACAATTCTATGTCTGCATGTGAGAAGTTCAAGGTCCATAAAACACATGTTTACATTGATACATGGGGTCGCCCGGTTCATGTCACAACCAATGGATGAATCTATGAAAAGTGTCTTACCTAAGTACTCACCGAATTAACTAAGTGGCGCCAGTGAGCCTCGAACCCGATCTCCGGCTTCACGAACGTGCTATCCACGGAGCCACAGCGACTTTTGTACATTGATTACGTCAGAGTCTTAACACAACTATACTATGGCTTATGAAAGTCAAATAAAATGTAAAACATAATGCAAAGAAAGTAAAACAAATCATTTAAAGAAAATCTCAAAAATCATGGTCACATAAAAAAACACCGAAGAAACAACAACCAAAAACATATATAATATATATATATATCAAACATTAAAAAAAAAGTCCACAGGCAGATTTTATGATCTAAATTTTTAATGAGGCCAGTGACCTAAAAAGTAAATCAATTATTTACCTTTTGACTTTACTTTTACTGATGTAACCTTAACAAGTAAATATAAAAAACTAAAAAAAAAGACTTGCATATGAAAATTAGAACACTAGTTGACCTGCAAAAGTAGTTGACAGTGATATAACATGTCCAAATATGTCTCCTGTTGCTATCATAGTGGCTTTAAGAAGATATTTATATTCGTATATGCATTGTTCACGTAGTTTTCAACATTTTTTCTCAATAGAAAACATTATCGGTAACTAATTAGCGTGAACATAACATGTCCCCGGTAAGTGATTAAGTATTGTATGCCGCCTGTATGAGGTGACATGTAATGTAATGAAACGCCCCATACACTTGGAACAGTATCTCATTAACACCTGCATATTCGCCGGTTTAAAAAACGGGACGTATTATAGCATCGAGTTTTTCGTCCGTCCGTAAACAATTACGCATTCCGCGCGATAACTTCGCAACCATAACACGTAGGTTACCATAGGTAAATTTCCCTTGTTGAGAGAAAGAAGATAAAAGGTTAATGTCACCTGTTGGGGTTACTAGGTCAAAGGTAATTGTTATCATGACCTCATAGGGTCATACACGTTCTACATGATAACCTCGGAAGTATATACATTCACACATGAAGCGTCAAAGGTGCGATGCCTTTGGTAACAGGATGATCCGTCTTGCTTATACACTTTATAAATAGTGCTTTTGATTAAAGAACTCCTATAATTATTTGCCCTTAGGTAAAGGTCAAGGTCATATTGACCTGACACCTAGAAAATGATTTTCATAGCAAGAACAACATAGCAAAGGGCGTATAACGCTCCGTTAATCAGCGCTCTCGAGTCTTCTGAAAAAATGCGTAATAAAGGGCAATTTGTTGGTTCGTGTGACTCATTATTCATCCAACAAACTGCCCTTTATTACGCGATGCGTAAGGCAAACGCGTACTTATACGCACGAGGATAGGAATCATTAGATGTATTCTGCTGTGGTTTCGTACAGTGTGCTTCAGTCATTTTAATATTATTTGATACCTTATGTGGGTCTCAAACCCTGACTCTCCGGTCCAGTAGCCGTATGTAAAAGGTGCCCCGCAAGCTCGTATACATGGCATGTGACGCACATAACAACTGTCAAGTGAAAACAACACTGTCATAAATATACAGTAAATAATCTAAATCGCCGTCGAAATTACCATACATAGTGGAACACACTGACATGTGTCCCTTCATATACTCCGTATATTTTGCATTATTGCAGGGAATTGTATATTTTATTTATTTATTCCAGACCTTTAGATACTCATGTTTGTGTGTGTTTGACTTGCTCTTTAGAAATCTTCCTACGGTCTTTATACTTTTTCAAGACTATTTACCATTACGTAGTCCCCGCCTTAATTTCATTAAGCGATGGGAAAGCTTCTATTAGCAGGATTTTTTATAACGGATATTTGGACAATAAAACACATTTAAAAACATTTTTTACTGGAAAAAAATGCGATAACATCTTTAAAATTACCTAAATGTTTTAATTTTTTAACAATATGCAAACTGTTCAAGCCGAAATTAAGGTTTTATTTCATACCCTAGCCAACCCCGTTTTCGCTTCTTGGAGGAAGGGTTGGATGGGGTATGAAAGTTAATACCCGGAACAGGTAATGAAGGTCCTTTTTTGTTTGTCAATGACAGTTCCAACAGTTCATGTATAGTTATATATACTTTGTATGTAGCCGTTTTATTATGTTTCGTCTTCTATAATGCTCGTATGTACTAAACATGATGAAAAAACCCATTAAAAACAAACAAACAAACAAACAAAGAAATCTATAATGCTCGTATGTACTAAACATGATGAAAAACACCAGTCAAACAAACAAACAAACAAACAAATCTATAATGCTCGTTACCTTGGGTTCGAGTATTAGTCATTACTATTTCCGTTTGTTAGTGCTCGGGAAAATATATGGTTTTTTATTTTTGTTATTTTTGTTTTGTAGAAGCCTCACGATTGCATTCAATATAAGTTGATTGCAATATTATTTATTTGTGATAAGAACATCACTCCGCATTTATTTGATTTGCCAAAGAAAATAATACAGTATGGTAACTGACGCTATTTACTGGGGTTATTATAGCATCAAATCTTTGAAATGGGTTTATTTATTAAAATAAGTTAACATTGGGCACAGCTGCAGAGTGAAAACAGCTGCTTGCTCATTTGAGATTGTGCTTTTTATTAGACGAGCTGTATCAGCCAATTTACCAAATACAACCAGTATAAGCCAGTTGAAAAAAGAAACAAATAAAGATGGAAGCCAAACTTCCTCGCAGCTTAATTTATCGCTAATAAAATACTGTGAACCGCACAGTAGTCGGGAGTGGACTACATTGCTTGCTCTTCTTTTTTTGTTAGACCTTGCTAAGGTAACACACACACTCTAACAGTATTAATGCCAACAAAACAATAACAAGACTAGTGCAAGACTAGTGCTATTTCACCAACTTGCAATATAATATTGAGAAAAACAACAATAGCATGGAAACCAAAAAAGGACGGGCGGAACCGTGTTACAACAAAGCTATCAATCATTTTGTGCAATTTTATCAGCTATGAATCATACTGAACATGATATCTAACAGTAGTACTCTATTATTTTCAAGGTCGATTTGCCAGTTAGTTATCTAGCAGTTTTTGTTTGAATAATGTTAAAAAATGAATATAACATATTGAGATTATTTCGAAAATATTATTATACTTTTCTCCTATATTTCAGTTGTTTGCTGCCGTGAGTGCCAGACAACCATTTTCCTCTGGTAGGTCAACTATGTACACAAGGTTTTGTTCTTAGATTAGTGGTGTTCTCCTTTAGTTCACATGATCCGAAGGGTAGAAGTGAACTATTGGGACGGCTCTTCGTCCGTCAATGCCGTCCGTCAGTCCGCCAGATCGTTTTAAATGACTTTTCTAGCGTAACATTACTTGGATAATCCTAAGGTCAATGTCTTTCAAAACGTGTGAATATCAGGCCAACTGAATATTCAAATTAGCATATATTGGTAAAAATAGCCCATATTTTCATAAAATATTCTTTTCAAGAACCGCTGAACAGATTTCGTCATTTTTATTTTCTTCAGAAATGATGTTTATTCCATAGACAAATGAAAAATGCTCCCATCCTTGGAGTTTAAAGGTTGTATAAATATATTGATGGGGTATCTTCTAATAATCTTAACGTTTGCTTAAAAACTTTAAAAAAAACACGACTTCTCCTCATAAACTACATAAAATTAGGTCAACACGACTTTAAAAATGGGGGCTAAACCTAAAAAATAAATGTTCAAGTAGCGTTAATTTCTACAATTTCCTTTTCATTTATGTTTTAGAACTCATCATTGTGTTATGTTATTCAGATGACATCCCGATTGTCTTAAATAGTGTCTTAAAAGATATGGATGTCATAAAAAGCATTTTTTCGCAACGGTATTATGTTCTCCAGTTACTGAACTAATTCATTTCTCATATTTTTACTCTCAATATAACAAGAAGGTGTTCGGCCATTAAAACACGTTTGGATGAAATTACCTTTTTCTCTTAGGCCTATAGCCCTCTTGTTATATCAATCAACTTATATCAATCAACATGTGCATGCTTTCTACAGATTCCAAGTAAAATCGAAGACTTACAGTAATGATCACGTGTTATTTATATACTTCTATGTTAACTATCAAGTTGGCACGCATAACAGTCTCGAGTCATCGATTGATCGTTCGGAACATGTTAGATAAAATATGATATCAGTACTGAGTTTTGCCATTCCTGACAAATATTAGAGGAAGTATATATGATATAAATACTGACTGCTGTTCGTTATGACTAAAACTATATTTCTCTACAGAAAATTTATATATTTGATATCTTGATATATTCCAAAAAACTTTCCTTGCCAGCTTTATGAAATCAGTGTAGGATCGATGGGCACGATATGTTAACGTTTACCTCTCTATCAGATACGAACATACTGATTTATTGTGGCGGCTAAGGGTAGTGCTTGTTTCCCGTCATGACGATTGCACATCTTTTAAATCTTATCTCAAAAAGCATTGCACAATCTGTCTTCTTTATTATCCATTAAATATCGTTGAACAACAGCCATTTATATTCACCCTCTTCTATATCGTTATCGCCACTGATAACAGACGCTGTAAGCGCTAGTTTCGTGACCGTAAAGGGATATTTATATTTAGGCACTACCTATATCTACGCGATTTTTAATGTAAAATATTAAATAGTCAATATTACTGCATTTATATGTATACAAAGCTATTTTATGATTATTCTAAGCAGAAACATGGTTCGTATTCCAGTTCTGTAAATTATTAATTATGATCGAAACAATATCTTGAATAAGATGCTGCCCAGCCGTTTATTCCTGCCGGAGAACTACGAGTTTTTACGATTTTCTCGGACATGCGCAATGCGATTACAAACTATTCGGCGCTGTTCCGATAGCAAACGAATCGATCGGAACTCTGCGCTAATCAGACGAGGTAGTTCCGATTGTAAACGAATAAGATCGGAAAATCTCCGCAATCGGCTTGTCTAAAACAATTACGAATACAATTTCAAAAATCCGATCTTTTCAATCCTGTTTTTCCCCAGCAAAACGCATATTACATTGGGTGAAATTATTGCCATTTACCTTTTTTATAGTCCTCTTTATAATTAAGTAAAGTTTATATCAATTGGTGGACAAAAAGATATAGGTAGAGCCTCTTTAACGAGATTCCTTTTCAAGTTTTTTTAAGCCTGCCAAAATTAAACATACCACGCAACTTTAAAAACAGTGACAATTTCCATTATTCCTGATTAGTTAACAAGTAGTTCTATAAATCCAATTATGCTCATAGAGATAGTGTACTGATACCCACGTTTTTGCCAAATCTTTGGCCAAACACCTAATTAGCAATTAGTGTGCGGCTGTTTCGGATTGATGTAGTGCCATGTCCGCGAGTGATAGTGATGCTGAGATGTTTGGCGACCTTCATGCAACTATATAGATATTTATTTTGTTTTTGGAGTTCATAATTATAGGTTTACATATCAAATTTGTTTAGGGATTTGCTGAAAAGTCGTTTGTATTTGCACAAGTGTAAATCTTTTAATTGAAGAAAAAACATACCGGAAATTATAGTATGGCAGACAGTGGACATGCTACAAAACAAATAAAGTAAGGTCTCATCTTTTTGGTTAATTTAAACTACCTCAATGGCCTACGCCCATCCCGGTGTTAATGGACTACGTCCATGGTGATGTTTAAATTAACCTACTCGACGAGACCATACTCTAGCTATTACATATGCACGATTTTTTACGCGTATTAATATTGCGAGAATTTAGAAGCGCAATATTTACCCGCGAAAGAACGAGTGCATATGTATGGGCGGCCATTACCGCCAAAAGTATGTTTTTAATAAATCATCCAGTCAAAGATGAATTAATTCATCGGTAATATATCTAATTCAGTGTAACTTTAATTGATTCACTACTTTTTTTGAAACCATCTAATCAAACTTAAAACAATCCGATGCTTTGTGAAACAATCCATAGTGTTTTTTTTAAACCATCTATTTAAACCGAACTTGAAACGATTCAGTGCAATGCTAAACAGTTCAGTCGGAAACATGAATCAAAGCAAGAGAATGTGAACCAATTTAAAAGTAACCCAGTCAATTTACCGATACGTGAAACAATCTATAGGAAACTGAATTAATGCAAGACCAAAGCACTCAATTCAATGACAGCAGAATCAATTTGACATACAGACAAATGGCCCATACTGAACAGAATTAATATGATGTAAAGTGAATTAATTCAGTGCATTCCCAAACAGTTGTGCGAGGGCGCCACTTGCACAGTAAGGGGAAATGTTTTTAATTTTGGCGTCTGTGTTGTATAATGTTATAATTTGAATGTGCAATGGATCACGAAGTAGAATGTTGTTTAATGATTAAAATGTGAGGAACTGGGAAAATATCATGGTTAAAATATGAATAATTGATAAATTATCATAGTTATAAACAAAAAGACAACTTAATAGTAATATAATAACAATTGGATTGAAAGATTAGCGTCTGTAAAAGTAATATCAGTTTTTAGCAATGTAAATTTACATTAGAAGAAAGGATTTAATGTTAGATGTTTTTTATTATTGAAATCTGATCTGTAGTTCATGAGAATAGGTAGCAGTGGAGCAGACCTATTCAAACTCTTTAGAATATGGTTCAGTTAAAGTTTCATCAACTCTGTTTAATGATTGAAGAGTTATTGCTTATTTTAAAATCAGACAGCATCAAAAAGAGGTATATAGCTGTACACACAAACAGTAATATTCAAACACAATTTGCTTTATATTATTCTTATAATTAATATTAATTATTGAACAAATGCAAGTTATGTAGAAAAACTAACGTGGCGTCGCGAGCGTTTAACATATCAAGGGTGCTTTTATCACGTGACATATAACATGTGACGTAATATATATATAACTGTGCATTGCACCAATCCCTAGTCACAACTGACGAGTACAAGCTCTCGCAAACATGCGTTGATACCCCGGTGAAGCTTCATTTTTTATATTCATATTTACATGATCATCTTTGTGTTTTAATTATATCACCTATTAATTTCCTCCTAGTTTGTTAGAGGATATAGGCTAACGGAGATTTTCTGCTTAACACCGCCCCGTTTAATTGGGATGACATTTTGGTAAGGGTGAGGTTTGATTCACTCTAAACTGTTTTAAACTCCCCAGCGAACTTTTTTGTCATTGACCGTTCCAAGGCGGCAGCCCTGTTGTCAATCTTTTTGTGTTTGTGGTGTCGCATGCGTTACTTCTGTTTACCCTTGTAATTGTAGTTTTTGACTCTGACTGCGTCCTGTGACTCTGACTGCGTCCTGTGACTCTGAATGCGTCCTGTGACTCCTGTGACTCTGAATGCGTCCTGTGACTCTGAATGCGTCCTGTGACTCTGAATACGTCGTTCTGTGACTCTGACTACGTCCTGTGACTCTGAATGCGTCCTGTGAATGAAACAGTTACTGTCAGACTGTTGCATATATATTCCCCTAGCGGTTCCGTTATATGTAACGCGTGCTAAATGTATCTATAACAACAATTAAAATTTCTCAAAAACACAAACGTTTTTGACGATATTGACCTAAATGTCAAAGATTATCACTTACAATCGATAAAAAAACAGCGAAGAAACAGTATAGAGAAATTTTCTTTTTATTCCAGGTGCATGCGGTAAACTGGCAGTTGACATCGTCTTTCTCATTGACTCGTCCAGCAGTATTTGGAAGCCAGATTTTGAACGACAGATTAAGTTCATCAATGACGTCGCCGATCAATTTGATCTCGGTCGCGGTCCGGCACAGACACGTATCGGAGTAGTTTCCTTCGCCAACTCGTATTACTTACAATTTCACTTATGGCAAAATAACCGACCGGACTTGCTTACTACTGCATTACAAAGAATAAAACACCGTGTAGGCCGTCACACTAATACGGGTGCCGCGTTAGAATACATGCGCAAGTTTATGTTCAGGCCAAGGTACGGAGGTCGCGAAGGCGCTGCTCACGTTGCCGTAGTAATAACTGACGGAAAATCGCAAAACCGGAAGCACACGCTAGGGGCAGCCGAGAAGGCAAGAAAGGCGGGGATTCTGATATTTGCAATTGGTGTTGGCGATGCTGTGGATTTCAGAGAGCTGGAGGGTATAGCCAGTTTACCTCCTGAAGATTACATCTTCAGAGTGGACGACTTCAAGTCATTAGACTCCATGACAATTGTGCTGGCCAACAAAACATGCGGAGGTGAGCATAACATCTTTAGTTTAACTGTTTGTGTTTGTATTACCATAGACCTAGGTATGTGGTATTACGCGCCAATAGCAGACTTTTTTTTTTAAAGAAACGAATGCGTTATATGTTTGCTAAGAGGTAATTGTTGAACAGTTGCTAAGTACCGTATCATAAGCCTATTCCAACAACTGCAGCAAATTAGCTTTTTTTCTATAATAATTAGTGTTCAGAAATGTTTGCTATAATAGCTGTTTGTTCTTAGGTAAGCTGAAAATACATTCATAAACGATTTGGGATAAATATAAGCTTTATAATCGCAATTTCATTTGACGGCGAAATGTTTTTGATCAACTGCTTCAAGTCGCTGCCAAACTATTTTACAACTGCTGCATTTCTCTACATTTTTTCTTACTCTTGTCTCGTTTAAAAATTCACAACTCTTTAAGAAATGCAATTTGCTTGCTGAACTTTTGACAATACAGAATGCTAGGATGATTGTTTTTTATGACTGCAAGCCCAAGTGAGCTGAATATTTAAACGTGTAGGAGCATTTTGTTAGTTAATGTCAAAATGCAATTATTTTGCACAAAACTCATCTGTCAGTCGCTCTATTTCAAATAATTTACCTTCATATTTCCCCAAAAATGGCATGCATATTCTAAACTTAGTGCATATTAAGCGTATGCAGTTTTTTAGTCAATACTCCTTACAAATAGGCAAAATACTTGAAATACTTACCTTAGCCATAGATTGCGTTCTTGGACACTACCAACTGTATCAATCGCTGCCAACTGCTTCATTACCTGTCGGTATACTGGGGTGATATATAATTTTGCAACCTATTAACTGTGCGTTATTTCTATAGTAAAACTGCGGCGTTAATATAACTTTGTGTTATATCTAGACGTGAGAATCATTGCTCTTATGGTTGTATGTACCTACCACAGAGCCATTATTCCTCAGCCTTTAGGAATCGGAATCAGAAGGACCCCGTACCGACCCCCGTACGCACTTTTCCGACGAGGTTTCTGGAGGCATCATGCAATGCTTGCATAAACAACCACCGTATTTCAGTAGAACAAAGAGAGGAAAGTGTCACACCGATATTGTCAGTGTTCTAAGGCCACTGTTAGAGGACGTTTAATTTCCGACATTTGCATTGTTTACGTTCGAAATAATCTCGTTCTCGTGTGACGTCTCGTTCCGTATTTGGAATACGACATCGCGATATTGCGATACGACATCATGACATAATTGTCGCGATGTCGTATCGCAATGTCGCGATGTCGTATCGCATTGTCGAGTTGTCGTATCGCAATGTCGCACTGTCGTATCGCGATGTCACGATGTCGCGTTGTCGGGCGTCGCATTGTCGTCATTGTATCTGCCCCAAACGGACACCGTATATTCCTCTAGGTAATTGTCCTAAGTATGAACTAATTATGAATTAAACAATTAAATACGTTTAAAACAGATGTAATGACCCGTGCGTGATTATTGGTATATTTGTTAAAACATTCCGGCGATATGGGTGGCCTAGTTGACCCATTGTCTTCAGGTTGATTTATGACATGCCATCTTCAGATTTATGAATGAACATTTCAGTTGTGTAACTGAATCTTGAAGGATCACTATAGGGCGTGAACTGCTTGTCAGTTGGTCTGTTTGTTTTATTAAATTTACGAGATTCGTTAAGTTATCTTGACGTTCGTTTCTATGTAATTTTTGCAAACTAATTTTCAGTCTTTCTAAAATAATGTAAAAATGTACTTTTCGCTATAAATTGAGTATACGAATGATATTTTATAATAATGTAAATGTTGATCTCATATATATATATATATATATATATATGAGTATTGATACCCTTTTGGGAGTGTGTTGTCTTATTTTTTTATTTTTTTTTTAAATATTTTCACTATTTATACTTCACTACATAACTGCCATAAAAAATGTCGCCTGACGTATAACGGATGGGTTCGGCTTCCAGGACTTATTTATCGATGGAAAGTGTGATTTGTTCGTCCTTTCGTTGTCATCCCTCACTCGTGAAAGAGTAAAGACGCAGCGTTTAAAACCTTATCGCCTCTCATCGCTGCGGGTTAAAATCCCACTGGGAGCTCGACTTGTAAGTGAGAAAGAGTCGATTCTTTATACGGATGGCGGGATGTATACATTACTGGTTCTACCCAGGCATACGTGGGTGTTCTGCCTACACCACTAAACATCGACCGTCATACATAGCCTAAAATGTGCTGAAAACAATCTAAAAAAATCTTGGTATCCATTTTGTAATATTTACTTGTGATAATTCCATATTATAAATGTCAGTTAATCTTTTTTTCTACGAGAAATCCTTATCTTTCACACAGAGACTTGTAATACATTGCAATATCATCTCCCCATTTCTGATTAAGTATAATCTTTCGGAAGTTTTATTACGATAGTATCTCAAGTTGCTGCATATTTCATTCCTTGGCTTACTGTTTATCTTTTTTTGTGCGAAAACCTTTCGTGCTATCGTTTTTAAACTGTGTATACTTCGTGCTTGATTCTTTGACGTGAACATTATGAATTGTTTGATCTTCAACTCTCAATGTCAATCCAAGAAAATTTCAAGGATAAACGTTAAGTTAAACATGTTTCTACTGCGACACATTTCAAGATGCATGATTTATTTGTATATATGATCTAACTTGGCATACATGTTATTTTGGTCTAAGGTTAGACTGAACGAGACGTCTCCTTCATATAACTTTAACAATTACCTTGATATTTACGAAACCTTGATATTTATATTACATTGATATTTATATTACCTTGCCATTTGTATTACCATGACATGTATACAACAGTGACATTTCTATTACCTCGATATTTATAAAACTTTAACATTTATATAACTTTGAAATGATTTAGTAACTTTTATTGAAATTTATTTAACCTTGAATTTTATACAACCTTGTCATTTATATTACCCTGACATGTATATAACCTTAAGATTTATAATACATTGACATTTGTAAAACAGTAACATTTATAATCCCTTGACATATATATAACACTAACATTTATAAAGCTTTGACATTTATCTGACTTTGAATTGTTTTCATAATTTACCGTGACATTTACATAACCTTGACATTTATAAAACCTTCACATTCAAATTTCCTTGACATTTATAAAACCTTAACATGTATATAAACAGTGACATTTAAATTACCTTAACATTTATATAACCTTACCTTTTATAAAACAGTGACATGTATATTACATTGACATTTATGTTACCTTAATATTTATATAACCTTGACATTTATACAATTTTGACATTTAAGTTACCTCCACATTTATATAACTTTGATTGTTATATTATGTTATATTACCTTGACATTTCTATAGCATTGACATTAATAAAACATTAACTTTTTTATAACCTTGAAATGTTTTCATAACTTAGTTTGACATTTATACAGCACTGACATATTCTAAATTTACCTCGTCATTTATATATTAAACTTTTACATTTATAGAAACTTGCCATGTGTTTTATCTTAACGTTTTTATTACCTTGACATTTATATAACTTTGACATTTGTAAAACAGTGACATTTATATTACCTTGACATTCATGTTAAATGTACCTTGCTATGTATATAACATTTTAATTGATAAGCCATTTATATTACGTTGACACTTATTTCAAGGTCATCAGTAGGTTTATACTATCTTAAAATCGGCACTAAATTAATATTATTTAAATGGTGTAGCCAGTTTCGCAAACATAGGTCAGTGCTTTAAGGAGAAGGTCATTGACCTCTAACATAGGTCACACTGGTCCAAATATTCACGAACTTGCTCGTGTTTATAGATCATTTAATGTGTGTTCTGACGTATCATATTGCCTTCAAGAATTACATATCCAAATTATATTTTTATATACGTTTTGCTATCTTCGTTTTATACGTTTTGTAATCTTCTTTTTAGTATGAACGTCAATCACTAAGGCGTGGTATAATGCAAAACAGCCTCCCGCTGACCTTTTATTTTCCCCCGAACAAAAACAAAACGTTAATCTTTATTGGTGTTTTATTTCATGGATGCTGCTGTGCAGTTTCTTCGAGGACGCATTTGAATTATGTTGTAAGATCTTGTAAATCCTTGTTATGTGGTCTTCAAACTGTCTACAGTTACAGACAGATCTTCGCAACTCTTGCAATCGTATATTTTATGAAGAACTGTCATACGGAAATCATTTGTTGAAAACGGTTAAGGTCATAGGAGATTTTCTGTGATGATGTTTGTATTTTTGTGTCTCTGAACTTATTTTTGACCAAATGTTCATGAACATGTAAGTCATATTTGTTGGTATTTTACTTTTTAGGTCAAAATATAGGTCCCTGGCAATATATTAAGACCACGGTCCGTATTCATATAGCTTCTTAGCAATATCTTAAGTCAAAAGTTATCCATTTTTCAAACCCCTTTTTCTATCATTTCAAGACATCTTCATATTTTTAATAACGCTATTAATGATTAAAACTCACAGTTAAACATTTATCTTAAAACAGATGCCCTGTAGTTTCGCTGAGAGTTTAATAACGATATTTGAAAATATGAAAAACATCTTAAATTTTGACTTAAGTAATATTTTCTACTTGAGTTGCTTTATGAATACTGGCCCAGGAAGATTTTTTTGAGGTCGCTTAGTATAGGATAGAGGCTATGAAGAGAAATCTTCACCATTAAGAAACCGAAAGGGAGGGAGCGTATACAGATAAAGATAATAGCAATATTTTTAATCATTTCGTACTATACATTAAAGATACTAAACGATTAGATGACGACTAGACATTATATACACTATTAAGAAACCCGCTCGGGGCAGGACCCTACAATAAACAGCATCATTCATTCCTTCCTTCTTGTTTAATTTTTCTTGGAACTTTATTCTATTAATTCCTCTCCTTTTTTTGAGTCGCCATGCGTCAGCATGGCTGACTCTATGGAATCGTGTATATATGTATATAGTGCTATTTCTGAATAGGGAGTTTTTGCAACGGGTGAGACGATTTACCGTTGTAAGCAATGTAGTCCCCTTTAACTGCTTCAAATACTACTTAATTTGATAAGGTGACTGACATGAACGTTATGTATACCGAGTAATATAACTACTGATTGTGAAATAATGAAATAATTGTAATTGTAAACAGTATAAACATGTCTTTTTTGTAGGTTTACCGAAATATTATGCGCATTAATACACCAAAAAAATCGGATTGGGTGTTTTACGCACTTCGAGAATGTAGTTCCTTTAACCGCATCAAGTATAACTTAATTTCATAATGTGACTGATATGAACGTTATATATACCGAATAATATAACTACTGATTGTGAATAATTGTCATTGTATACAGTATATACGTGTCTTTTTCGAAAAAGGAACTGAAATACTATGCGCAATTATACACGCATATATATATCTCTCGATCGAAATGACGTCAGTATGATATATTTCATGAATGGAGTCGGATGTGCCGCTCATGACGTGTGACCCAGATAAAAAATTGGGAACTAAATGTTCGTAAATATTGTAGTTATTGCATACATGTGATCACGGAATTCTAACCCTCCTCCCGGCCCCACGGAATTGTGTGAAAAACTCCCGTAAACTTGCTAAAATCGATTTTTCGAATTTCGCTTGTATATAGTTAAACTTATTTATTTTACATCGATTTTAGCGAAAGCTTTATAAACTTGAATCACTCTCGATGTCTTCCTGGGTAGAACCAGTACTAAGCAAATGCAGATAAAGTGTCTTGCTCTTGCTCAGGGACACAACGCATATGACAATGGCGGAGATCGAACCCACGACTTTTCGATCATGGGTCCAACGCTCTACCACTAGACCACAGCGCTCTGTATATAGAAAAAAAGCAATAGCATATGTTTTAAAGTAAAGTAGACGACAAACCATCGTGTACAATCGTGACTAATCGGTAATTTCCGTATCACTCCGGTGAAAGAGTCCGAAAGAACATGTTTACCCTTTATTTTACCCGTGTGATAAAGCTTTATTGTCCGGCAACTAAATCCTGATTAATACGACTAACTAGGTCTATGGCGTATCGTATATTGGAAAAAACAACGTATTTATAGGCAAGTATGTGTGTGACAATATATCTATTTTTTTATATTGTACAAATGCTGCGTCATTATCTGAGTGAGGGATCTGGGCCAGAATGCATGTGTGTGTGAGAGAGAGAGGTGGATGTCAGTTTGTTTTGATAATGTCGGCTCTGTTAGCCTGGGAGAGGTATGCATGGTTTATTTTTTTAGTGATTACAAATGAGAGAATGTGTGAATATTTCTACAACTAGGCAGTTCATGCTAGACTGTTAAGGGAAGAAAATTAAAATAAAGCCTGGTAGAAGAGACTATTTTTTTTAATGGAGTTTTGATGTTACTTTTATACATGGTGTCCTTATGTGGAAGTATTAAAGAGACATTTACCAGTATCAATGTGATAAAACTGTTTATCACATACTTCCCTATAAATACGTAGTTTTTTGAATATACGATAGCTAGTCATATCAATCAGAATTTAGTTGCCGGGCAATAAAGCTTTATCAACGCGTGAAATAAAGGGTAAAAAACGTCATATCACGGAAATAATCGAATGTTCTTTAATGACTCTTTCAGCGGAGTGATACGGAAATCATCGATTAGTTACGCGTATGGTTTGTCGTCTGTATTCCAACCTGTTTTCGCGCCTTATTATTGGCTATACATCTACATCGACTAGCCTGTTTCCCTGGCCTCCCACAATGCCGTGCAAAGCATATTAAATATAAAAGTAAAATTAAGAAAAATTAAAAAGGCGTAATACACGGACCATAAAGAGAGTTTAACAAATTTATAATAAAACTCAATGATATAGAACCAACAGTGGATGAAATAACCACTGGTGACTATTCATTTTCTAAATTAGACAATTTCAAATTCAATGGCATTCATTTTAAATCAAATTTCGGAAGAAAAAAAAATGTCGTGTTGATCTACACTTATGCGACAGACTTGAATACATCAGAATGGGATTACATCTATTAAAAAGTCATTGCTGAAGTAGCTGAAGTATATGATAAATAGGAGAATATATTATTTTTTTATATAACACCCTATATCAGGCTCTCGACCCATACAGCCCTCGAGCTACAGCCCTCGGGCTGATACCGTGTCCCAGGCCTGATATAGGGTGATATGAAAATACCCGTTTATTATTCTCTATATATCTTATTTATGCTGTTGTATCGTATTTTCTAAGAGATCAGACTAAAACAAGAGACGAAGGCACATCATTTGATGTAAAAAGATGAATTTGTAACTATGAACTGACGTGCTTAAAATCCTATAGAACTCGCCAAATTATCTCATTTAAAAAATAATATGCATATACCAAACAGTGCTCAATAACAAATATCCAGCGCTTTCAGCTTCTTCAGGATACATACATGAAGTTACAAAAACAAACACATACATTTCGGAAAAAATAAGTTTAAAAGCAAAAACATAAACCAATTAATACTATAAACGTGCGTTTTATGCGCCCATGCCAGTAATGGTATAACACAGTTGAGGTAACAGTGTATATGATGACACAAACGTTGCTATACGTTTAAAGTTTGTTCACATAGAAAATATTTGTCTGGGAGTGTACGCGCGGTCAGGCGTTCGGACTGCTATTATTAGAGTTCTCAGAAATAAACGGCTTCTGATTCAGTAAAAATACACTGATATTTTAAAAATGTGTAATATCTTGGAGAAACAAGAACTATCTTATAAAAATACTAGTCTTGTTAAACCTATATTGTGTGTGTAATGGTTATATATATATATCTATATCTTTACATATGAACACGTCTGCTAAAGGTCGGATGCAAATAGAAGGAGCTAAAGTCTTAACAACATGAACAAAGCAAAGTTTTTGATATATTTAAAAAATTAAAAAACATAACGGTTTCTTCTATGACCGAGATAACTTCATAAAATATAAGATTTCTAAAAACGAAACCAAAAGCTGGGGGGTTGTGAGTGGGGTGGGTGGGGGTGGGGGTGGGGGGGGGGGTGAGGTGAGGGGTATTGAGGAAGTGGTGGGGTGGGTGGCATTGATAGGATTGTATGCGTCAGATATGGCTGGTTTTCAAACTTGTCTGAGCTTTATCGATACAAACATTAAAAAAGTTGTTATTAATATATATAACTCAGACCAGGTTTGAAAAATATCAGATGCAAAGTGAAATAACCAGAGATTTAACAAAGCAAAATATAGCATTTTAGTGGGGAAATATCAAGGGTCATAATCGTGGTGTAACTGGTCATATCTAGCTGATTTTCGATCTTCCCCAAGCATACATTTAAATCAACAAATTCATCGAGTTTGGTAAAGATCGTATGGGTAATGAATGTGCTAAGGTGCTAATGAAACGAAATATTGCATATTTAAATAGTTAAAGGGCCATACCTCTAGTGTTACCGTTGTGATCTAACTGGTTTTCAAACTGGTCCGAGCTTCTATTAATATCAACAAGCATGCCTAGTCTGGTAAAAATATCATGACAAATAAACCAAAAGGCCCTATCGTTTTAACGAGGCAACATGTAATATATTTAACTAAATTAAGGACCAAAACTCCGGTGTTACTAATTCGATCTGGCTGATTTCAAACTTGTCCGAGCTTTTAATAACGCTAATCAGTTGAAAAGTGGTTTCAAAGATATAGATATATATATATATATATATAAACAATTAGTCTCGAATTCGTGAATCGAAAAGGTCAATCGTTGGTAAACGTTTAAAAGGATCATAGTGCCCTTTATGGTAAGCATATAATTATGAGCAGAATTTTAAAATCAGGTCACAAAATTACACAATTAATACTAAAACTAATAATTATATTTTATTTGCACAACACAAGTGGAATCGTTTTGCTAAAATATATAATATGTTTAGCTGAGCAACCTAAATTTCAATAAGTAATGCACCAAGAATGTGTTGTTACCTTAAGGGCATAGGTGTGTTACCTTTAGTACAGGCCAAATTTAGTACAGCAGTTGTAACCTTTAGGGTTGCAACATATGGTAACGTTTGATGTTTATCTTCTTATGGTGACCTGGCCTTAATGATATATTCTCTTGTTGCTCTAATTTCTGCTAAGACATTGAGTACTTGCTATGGGGCTTTCTAGACTTTTATTTGTTTATATTCATATGTCCATGATCATGTTTGTGTTATACTTATATTGCCTAGTAATACTGGCTAGTTTGGTGGAGGTAGACTTATGGAAATTTCTTTATTTACACTGTCACGTTTTATTGGGACTTCAATAGGGTTAGGGTGAGAATTTGTTCACCCTACAATCTGGTTTAAACCCAAAGTGGTATTTTTGCCACGGAATGTTTCCCTATTCTCAACACGTTTATATTTGTGGTGTCGCCTACGTTGCCTGTTCCTTGTAATTTTCGTTTGTTGTGTTTGCCGTTTATGTTTGACTGTGTTCTGTGAATGCTGCTGCACCTGTTTGACTGGTATAACTACTTTTAATTTGAATCTACTTCAGCGACATCTTCACCAAAAACTCCTTCTTGGCAAACTCCCCAACAGTTCATCCCCCTCCGAACGCAAAACGGCCTCCTAAGAGGTCACATGGGTGATCACGTGGTTACGCCACTGCTCGGGAGTTTGCGTTCTTGGATGTTTTCCCACATTTCACCTTTCATATAAATGCAAGCTCCTGTGCAGGCTAAAGTATTTGACTTGCATCTGCGAAGGTCTGACCTTCTTCATGATAATTTATGATGAATGTATTAGCATACACTTAATATTCAGCGATGCTTGAATTAAGGCATTGGTGATTCAGAGGATCACGCCTGTCCAATACCACCACATACACCTTGAACGAATAGGTTCATCAAACAGGAGTATGATAATAAATACAAAAGTTCACGTGAACATTGTTTAGAAGTTAATAATGTATTTACCCAGACCGTTTCGTGAACTTTCGCTTGTTCGCTGGTAACTGTGAGATGGTGGTAGTTACGCCTAATTACCGATTGGGAGCACCATACGTATGTTACTTGATCAGGAGAGCAACCAATGACTATGTATGGCAACTAAAGGATGAGTGAAGGAGGCCATCCAGACCGGTCATAGCCAGGGACTATAGGGTGCATGCCGGGTCAGCCAGATTTACGACCCTTTATTTACCGTAGATGCATGCGGTAATAAGGGATACCTTCGGATGTATACCACATACATTATCATGGTTTACCAACACTTATAACATGTAAACCTCCGAGGTGTGTCGAATGTAGTTCCTGTAATAAAAAGTAATCCCTCCTGTTTTGATAGAAATGGGCATTATAAGTAGGGGGACACTATCCATTTCTATTCGATTTTGTGGTTGTATGTATAAGAAGCGTATTAATAGGTTTTACTGGATCACTGATGAACATTTTCGAAATTTCGACTATGCTTACACTTTGTGAGCAATGAAAATAGTCAATCAATGAAAACAGCTGTACCGTTGACCTGTTTGGTATACAAACAAGAACTGTCTTACATGTCTTGTGACCCCACGTTTTCTGGTGATTAGTTTTCTATATGAACATTACACTGCTGCATTATCCATACTTGACTCGAATTTGCAGCAAATCATTAATATGTGACACTTTAACATTGGTGTCTGTGGGGAAAATAATTAGTGGTTTCATACCTCAACAACGAACGAATTCATGGGTTCACTTTATGTTTACGCAACAGGTAACATATCAAATAAAAGAGAAATATCGGTAACTATACAATCCCTCCGCAAATGATATCAAATCCGATCAGTCTACTTCAAATAGAATTAAACGATATTATTCTAATAGCAAAAGATACAATGCTCTTATAATAGCATTCCGATGTGATGGGACGATGCCAGAGACGTGGATAACGCGCATTATATCGAGATGGGGAAAGTTCATAGAGTTTGAACATACGGTGAACGTTCGATATAAAATAGATTCTTTTAGACTGTCCTTATGTTTGTTCATGTTTATACTATTTGAGACAACTCAATTAGGATTTAAAGATTTTATTTTGATTCTGATTTGCGAAATATTAAATGAAAAAAACTTTAATGCTTGTTAATATCACGTGTATTTAATGAAATCACCATTAAAGTAACACTATGGTAGCTACCGAAATAGCCGGCTATATTAATAGCAACATCTAAATCAGCGTAGAGCTGCAGGAGTCAGACTGGTGAAATCCAGCCGATTGAACACAATGCAAACTAATCTATTTTTAGCAAGAACAAAGGAAAACCATTAGAGCTATGGTACAGTTATAATATGTACCACCTAAATACACACTATGTAATGCCCGAGGATATACACAGCATATGTTAGGTATTGTGATACAAATACAATAGAGCACGTGTACGGACGATAATGCACTCGCTAACGCTCGTGCATTATCTCCCCGTACACATGCAAAACTCATGCTCTATCCCATAGCTCTAATGGTTTTCCGTTGTTCTTGCTTATGATATAATGTTCATAAACCTAAAGGTCTGAGTCCAAACCATGCTTTATCTGCCGGTATATTTCAGTCGTGCTATAAATGACAGATTCGGCAGTTATACGATGGTCTACTCAATTTTACACGCGCGCAGTTGTAATGTTTACACACAATCTGTCAATCAAAACGACTAGACCATTACAAAAACAGCACTCCTTGACATTGCATTTGCCCAATAATATAAAAAGGCGATTGGCTGCAATAATCAAAACATGGGTCATGCTCATGCCGCGTGATAATGCTATTTCTTGATTGCATCGAGCTGTTATTTTTTTACTGAAAACTGCAACGCCCTAAAATGTCTTGCACACGCGTACTTGGATGAATGGCTTTGGTACAAAACATGTATAGCATATTTTTCTCGTATGCGATTTATGCTGCACTCTCGGGCATACGGCACTCGAGAAGCAGTATAAATCGCATATACTGCGAAAAAATTTGCTATAAATATTACAAATAGAGTGAAGATACTATTTTGGATCTACTGAAAACAAAATAAATACCCGTTTATTGCTGGTATTACAACAAGCTTAAGTAATAAACCGACTGCTACTTGTCATTAAATTTCGTCTCTGTTTTATAGTTGATGATAACGCTAACCATTATTTGATTCCTATTACGTCATTTGGCAGTTAAACAATTATAGAAAAAGGAAAAATGTGAAAACCATTTCGTTTGAATATATTTCTGTTTTCGTGTTAAATAATTTGCGAGAGCCAGTCTGAAGAATAAATAATAGGATAAAAAAACGCAATCACCAGATTATAGGGCGATAAAAGTAGTACCATTTGCAAGGCTGTAAATGGGCAAAATGTCTGTATATTGACAACATATTGTAAGTTTGAGATGAACGTTATGCAATAAACATGTCTGTATCGATATCAAACTTCATAAAACCACATCAAACAAAAAATGTATCGTACTTGTTTATAAATATACATGTATATCACATTATTTTCTTCCAGCCCATCAACTCGACAGGCACTCGCAAAGATTGTCCACTACAACACGACCACACCCCACCCTTCCTGCTACTACGTTTACATACTACCAACAGAGAGGACGCCAAACTACTCAACGTACACTATCACCGCAAGAGCGGGCCATCCAAGCCGATATTGACCCAGGTTTAAATGTCACCAGTAAGTACGCTACTAGTCCAGGTAACCTAATTACACTACTAGGCCAGCTAACCTTTCCTTAGTGATTGGTTTCCAAATTAATATCATGCCTGTCAAGTCTCACGCATTGGGCGTGAGCCACACGCATTTGTGTAAAATCACGCTCACACGCATACACTTTTAACTTCTCACGCATTCTAACAATTTGACCAAAATGTTCGCATCGCTTTCACATGCTGTGTGACTTAATGAATTTAATGAAAATATATGCTCATGTGATAAGTAATACGAGTGTACCTCTTTGCTCAAATTCATAAAATTCAACCAAAGACCGTGTCCGGCTTCCGGGACCTTCACCCTGCTGCCCCATCTGACTCTTGACTTCCATTGGGCCTTGACAGCTATGTAATATGAAGGTCAACGCTCGTGCATTATCTCCCCGTACACGTGCAAAACTCAAGCTCTATCCTATACTAGCGTGTATGTAAGTAAATCTGCTGCGGTCCGTTCATTAATTAACGTTTCATCCTGAGTTGAATTGGATGTAATAGATCCTGAGTTACAGTGGTTGTAATATATTAATGTTTAATCCTGATCGAGGTTGTGTGTAAGTAAATGTGATGCCTGTCCATTCATAGAGTGCCATTTAATCTTGAGTTATAGAGGATGCAATAGATTAATGTGTAATCTGGAGTTATAGTGGTTTTAATAAATTAACGTTTAATCCTAAATTAGAGTGGTGTAAGTAAACCTGCAATCTCATTAAAATCATATTCTAATTACGCTTTGATACTCTCCGCTATAGGATCTGACAACACTGCCTTGGAGGTCACGACCTTTCATCTAATCAATATTCATGAGAAAAATAGTCTTCGTGTGTTATTGCTGTGGATTGCACGATCAATTCAAAGAAATTCACTAAATGACATGCTTTAAATCAAGAATACTAAGAAAATCAGGGGCGCGGTCATGTTTTGAAAACATTCGGAAAGGTATCTGAAAAATATATATTCTACCGATATTATTACGACGTAAGTTTTCTAAATAGTATGCATTAGTACGTCTGGCCCGCTTAGCTCAGTTGTTATCGAAGTCGACTATTAATTAAAGTAATTTTAGTGTGGGTTCAATCCCACGAAGCTGAATTCCGTCAAACAATCTTGTTTTTTTTTAGTAAATATTTAATAATGGTTGGGGTGTTATTTTTGTCAACGCAATTATTTTGTGTTTTATAAGCTAAAAGTTACGGACATTGCCTCTTTTAATACCGAGCGTAGACTGCCCCACAGCATTTGACTGAAACGCGACATACGCAGAGAAGCGATTTTATAGGCTGAAATCTGAATTGCTAATCGTAAGGTCAATCTGACGTGACCTCCAATGCAGTGTTGTCAGATCTTTAGTAGTGTAGCGTATCGTATAAAGGGTCTGATTTTAATGTAATTGGTACATCTGCTGCCAGTCCGTTCATAGATTAACTTTTAATCCTGAGCTGGAGTGGCTGTAATAGAGTAATGGTTAATCTTGACGTAGAGTGGTTGCAAGTAAATATGATGCCTGCCCATTCATAGATTACCGGACAAGAGTGAATGTCAGAAGCGTCGCTGTTCTCATTGTCAGTCAATACCAAGCTTAATTTACACAGTTTTAAATGTTTTAAATTAGTGAGCAATATCCCTCTTCTTATAGTGAGCTCACTTACATTATTCAGTATGTGCAATCCTGATTAGATAAGAATAAATGCATGCAATGCAGGTCTTTTACTGCTTGTGTTTTTATCGATGCGTTTATACCACGTGAGGTCTACAATTGTAGAGAGTCTTTACCAAGATTGCATGTGTTTTGCACAACTTGGCAGACACATTAAAAGGCGAATTAGTCGCTGCATTGGAAAGTACTGATCAATTATACTTGCATGCGCGGAATAAGATCTGAATTTAATGCACATCACTTTCTGTTTATCATCTGCTATTTGTAATGCTCTATATATATTCTGTAATCATTCCAAAAATCCGATGTGTATCAGCAGATTCAATTTGTGTATATTTCTATCGTTGAAGTATTTCCACTGAAGGGTTAACTGTACTGAAATATTGAAAACTGCGACGATCTATCAGTCGTTTAATGTCGCAAAATAGTTTTTAATGGCGATGCGTAGGCGGAGATTGTGTTTAATGGCGATGCATAGGCGGAGATTTTGTTTAATGGCGATGCGTAGGCGGAGATTGTGTTTAATGGCGATGCGTAAGCGGAGATTGTGTTTAATGGCGATACGTAGGCGGAGATTTTGTTTAATGGCGATGCGATAGCGGAGTCGTTTAAAACGTGTTGTGACCGTTAAACGAGTGTTATACTGTCGCAAAAATCAACTTTGCAAAGTATGTTTAATGGCGATGCGTTAGCGGAGCCGTTTAAAACGAGTTGTCACCGTTAAACGGTTGTTATACTGTCGCAATAGTCAACATTTCAATACTGGTTAACACATTTCTAACGCATTTCAGTGTTTTTTGACAGTTTTACTCACAATCCCTTTGAAATAGATCTAAACAACGATACGTTTTTGATGGTTAACGTCACATGACAGGATTTGCCACGGTTTATGGGTTTATGCACTATTTAATAATCGCACAATTTTGAACGTCAACCAGTCGGATTGCTGGATTTTTGTCAAGTGCGTTAGAACGACTGATATAACGTTGCAGAAGGCAAACTATATTAGAGCTACTGGTTAACCCGTTTCTAACGCATTTCATTGTTTTTGAAAGTTTGAGTGACAAACGCACTGAGTGACAAACGCATTGAGTGACCAATGCACTGAGTGACAAACGCATTGAGTGACACACGCATTGAGTGACAAACGCACTGAGTGACAAACGCACTGAGTGACAAACGCATTGAGTGACAAACGCATTTAAATTAAACTAAATGACGTTTTTGACGATTACACATCTCATGACTTGACTTGCGACAAGTTATGCACTATTTAATAGTCTCATTTGTTTAACGTTAACTTATCAGATTGCAGGATTTTTGTCAGGGGCGTTATAAATGCTTTTCTATCACCCTTGGTACAATATGGGGGCAAACTATTCTCTGAACGGTGGTCGTTGGAATTATTGGGTTATGGTTTAATTAAGAAATATAATATTTCCAGCGGGTTTAAACTGTCCCAGATCAATACCTGGTGGGCGGGACTTGATGTTCATGTGTTTCAAGTCCCAAACACCAGGTTGTGATCTCGCACAATACAAACCCGCTGGAAATATTTTATTTCTTATCTGACATGGATTTTTATGTATAATGATACATATTTTGTCGAGAGATTGAACAAAAGACAAACAAATTCTCACAACTTACATGTTATGCCCATCTCTCAACATCAAACGAGAAAAGTATGCAGCTTCGACCGATTTAAATGTGCAGCTTAAAATAACGCATTCCATTGCATTGTTGTTTTGCATCTGACGTTTAATGACGTCTCAATGGTTAACGTCTTTTCTGGCGTTTAAAATGACGTCTTAACGGTTAACGTACCTGACGTCAGAGGTTTGTATACACATTTTAAAACTTCTCCAATAACCAATCAGCGTTGAGTATTTTAATAAGCCATGTTAGATTCGTGAATTTTACCTACTGTTGTGATTGTTGAGTGAAGTTCTTCCTTTTCAGAAAAGGGAATATTGAGGAGTTCGTCCCCAAACAAGTTTATCTCGATTTTTGTAATAAGCAGTAAATGTATGAGTGTGAACGCTAGTCATCAGGGGCGTAGCTGTGTCTAAAATCATCAGTGTGCAGGCACAAGGTCTAGTGGAGTCCGGGGCATGCCCACCCCCACCACCCTCCCGGGATTTTTTTAAGAAGGAAGGCAAATCCTGCATTCTGACGGTATTTTAAGCAGCAAACAATATGTTTTTAACACGAGATTTCAAGCTTTTTTAATCAAAATAAAAATCATTTGAATTTTGCACAATCATGGTGTGTTTGGTTCCGAAAGACCGCGAGCGAAAACAGTTCGACTTTTATTTTCTGAAAAGACCACGAGTAAAAATTGGTATGAGCTGACCATACTTCTCCACACGCTACCCCTTCAGTTTTTATTGCAATTTTGGCATTTTTATTGTTTTGATTTCTGGGGACAATGTGTAGGCAGCTACGCCAGTGGTCATTGCGTAGTTATATATTTAGGGTTAAAAATACAACGTACCAACAAATATCGTCAGTCCAGGCAAAGAATAGGGCCACTGCAGATCCCTTTGGAGGGGTATGCAGAGGGGTAGAATCCCCCCAAATTCATGTTCATTTTATTATTTTTTGCTCATGTTCATTAAAGGTCTTCATCATGATCCCTGCATTGTTTCAGGTGCTATCTCGCTCGCATCAAAAGAGCAGTGGCAGAAAAACAATAACGTGGCTCCAGCGTAAATGGAGTTTCTACGATAGAATTTGCAGCAACTCTGCAGTTCAGGGTGAGAAGATTCTAGGCCCATTTTCCATATTTTATCTCGATGTACATGGAAGATGAGCCTGGCATGTTCATGCCTGTTAGGCGCCATATAACCTTTTCATGTGTTGGTGCGCCTTAAAACCCCAATTCAATTCAATTCAGTCCAGTGATTATACCTTCAGGTATTAAAGAACAAATAAAAGCTCAATGTCCCTGGTTCAAGCCCCGTTCCGGCAACGATGATGATCGTAGCAGTGTATTATATACTTTCCAGTGAAAAAGTGGATTTTATGATTAAAATAAAACCTTATATTTTCATTGTTTGTATTTCACGTGTGAAAATGTAATGTATTTCATTCAAAATGACGTCATGCACTGTGACGTTATTTACGTTGTTGATGTTATTGACGTCATTGTATTGGAGCATTATATTTTATCTCTACATAAATGTCCAGGTTGTGAGTGTATAATAAATAGAATATTTGCTGGTTTGTCGTGAATATAGGATTTAATTATTTTCATCTCTGAGTGAGATATATTTTCACTCGTGCTAAAGCACTCGTGAAAATATGTTCACTTCTCGATGAAAATAAATCCTATATTCGCTCAAAACAAACAAATATCATCTACGATATTTCCTGTACGAAGGCTAAATAAATATGTGATATTTTACACATTTATTTCTGGCTTATATACGGACTATTTGTATGTTCGTACATTAAATTCGTATTCGTATGTTAAAACTACCTAACCCGTGAATCATGCATATTCATGAGTTAGTACCCGTTTATTTATAGTGTCTGTAGCTGTAATAACTTTTTTTGTTTTACTTCCCTCTACGTGCCACTCAAGCATCCCAAAATAGATATTTCCAACTGTTAAGAAAACATTTCTTGGAAACAACAACATTATGTGCCATTCTTTTTAATTTGTTATAGATGCATTGGCGTCAATTTTGCATCGCATTTAATACAACTAGAAACCGTTAGTTTAGATTAGCGTGCATGTTGTCTGGTTAGATCTTGACGAAAGTAGGTTTTTATCATACCACAGATTAACGAAGACAGCTCTGCACATACTGTTGTATACCTAGACATCGAACATCAGTTAACACAGCTTGATCATTGTGGGAATATTATTTGTTGTTTGGAAACTTCACGTGGAATATAGCTAGCTCACATTCCTTACTTTATGGGGGATACATTCAGACTTTTCGAATGGTTCTAGAAGTCTTTCTTAAAACTGACAATAATGACATTTTCGACTTTAAAGGGTCAACACGATGAATGCGGTCAACACGATGAATGCTCCCTATTTATAAGGAAATTTATTCTGCACAGCAATATTACTATCCTTGGTTTCGCACCAGTGTTAATTAAGCGTTCAAACCCAGCGTTATGTAGAGACGACCGTCATTATATATACACTGTAGCCAGTTAGTATTTCGTCTGCTTAAATATAAAGGTTTCAGTACTCTGACCAATCACTGATCTTATTTTTACAGGTTCAAAATTTGACAGTTAGGAATAAAAGTTTTTTTCTAGAAAGTATGGAAAATAAAAACATTATATAATTATTTTGATATACCTGTATAGAATAAGGGATGTTTAATGCATTTACATGCCAAATGTTATGGTTAAAAATGCTTTATTATTTAGAAACTTGTGATTAAACCTTGATGCATAAAATGATCAGAAAAGTTTCTCTGGGGACATTTTGGGTTTTTTATACTCAACCCTGGCATTTAAAGCCCCAGTGTCAACCTAAATCTACAGTAATGTTAAAAGATAGACCTGAATCACCTGCTGTTGTCTGATGTGACATTTTTATCATGAAGTGGACATTTTTTTTTTCAATTAGATTTGTTCTAGAAAAACGCATGATGTGTCACTTTTTAAATTATAAGCATCCTAGAGAGAAATAATATACTTTCCCATGCAAGGAAATTCAGCTCATGTCCACTCTTAATAATTCAAATAGCAAGTATGCGTCATGTTTGTCTATTTTAATTTCAGAAACATCGAATAATAGATTTTTCTCTCACGTATTTTTTCCCTGGCTTGCAAATGCAAATGACGTGTTGAACGTTTACATCGACATTGCCGGCCTTTGCGTTTGTGTTATGGAATGGCATTGTGCATCTTTTGGGATAGACATTTATGGAGCGTCACTTCTGGTTATTCCAGTACTAACTACACCTGCATTGGATAAACTGCAACAGGTGTAAAATAAATAAACTTATGGAGTCTCGAATGCGGAATGTCTTTATTTTGAATTTGTGTTTGGAAGGTATGGGGTGGGCATAGGGAAATATCCAATACGTGGTTAATGTTTACGACGCGTTGAGCAATACAACCTCTAAATCGTTTAACTGTATGTCAAAGAACAATTTTCATGGTGAATGGATATTGTAAGAAGTGTGGAAGTGTGTAAGACGTATCGTTGCCTCAATGGTCAATACATTTATATGTCGCACGTTTTTGCGTGGACGCCGTCGGTCATACCATGGGTGTGAGTAGGTGGGGGTCAACACTTTTTGTTTTCCAAATAGGGTCATGGTTTATATCAAATTGAACGCCCTTCTCTGTTTTGAGGGGGTAAACACTTGAAACAATTACTATTTACACCTTAAGAAAATTCACTCAATTATCACTAACTAAAAGGTATTGAGGGGTGGGTTGGGGTGGGGGTAGGGGTAGATATGCGATGACTTACCATCGACTTTTCTTTAGTATTTACGTTTTTTTCCGCCGCTATATATATAGTACCAACAATAACGTGCATTGGGAGAATGATACTGATACAATATTGCAAGGGAGACCACTACTGTCAGTGTATTTTCAGACAGTGGAATAGCCATTTTCCACTGAGACAGATTTAATGCATGCGTAGTAACTCATCCTTCTTGAAAAGTGAAATTGATTCGAAATTAGACGCATTTTTGTCAACAAAATTAATCAAGTGAAGGTAACTATAGTACATATAACTTACTCTTTCTAGTATTCCTCCATATGAAACAAAACAACAACAAAACAATAGCAAAAAACACAAAAAAAACACACACAAATTACACATAAAAAACAACAACAACAACTAAAGCAGTGACACCCTAAGCTTTCTAAATATCGTCCATATTCCATAGAACATACTCTTTTTAAATAGGTGTCATAATTGTCATATTTCATTGAACCTTCTCTTTCTAATTAATAGAATCTACTCTGACATATACATGCAATACAAGGCAAATACTGCCAATATTTTCCACAGTCATGTGTCACTATAATGATTTCTTTCAGACTGTGGTGGAAAACCTGCAGAAATATATTTTGCACTGGATGCCTCCAATAGCATATGGCCCGAAGATTTCAAGAAACAGCTTTCCTTTGTCGTCGATCTCATCAGTCTATTCGATATTTCACCCCAAAAGACACGCGTTGGTTTGGTAACCTTTAGCGACGTGATTAAACCGATATTTGACTTCAACACAAGGCAGGACAAGGCTCATTTATCTCAACTTATCTCTAACATTACATTTATGAGCGGAAGGACGAAAACATCTGAAGCCCTAAAATTTATAAGAGAGCAAGGATTTTCAAGAGATACAGCGAGACGAGAGGTGGCTCATATCATCTTGGTGTTTACCGACGGCCTATCGAAACAACCGCGGGAAACGGCACGTGAAGCGGAACTAGCAAAGAGAGATGGTATATATTTGTTTTCAGTTGGTATCGGCATGAGCGTCGAGACGACAGAGCTGCAAGATATTGCCAGTGACCCAGACGACGATTTTGTATTTCACGTCAGCAATTTCAGTGTGCTGAACACCATAAAGGATATATTGGCGATAAAAACGTGTTCTGTCCAGCCGGATGCCTTTGTTAGTGACGGACCAAAGTTAGGTAATACAATGTTTTATATTTACAGTGGTATTAATTTGAGTTAATTATAAATGTCAATCATAGTAAGCTTGATAAATGATACTGGATTTGGAAGAGCGTTGCATAGCATTGTTTTTAAAAAGATTGCAATTGTATCATGCTTTCTTATATAAAGTTAAAATATGACCTTTCATTTTTAAATTTAAATTAAGACCAATATTGTGATATAATTACATGCAGATTTAATTACTTTTAGATTGATCGACATTGTGTTTTAATTTCATTAATGAGATATACTGTTTTGTGAGGAATGATTAAAACTGTTAATTACCAGTTAAAAAAGGGACACACGGCAATCTTGCTTTTTTGTTTTGAAAACTCACGGCGTCCCGTTAGTTTTTCTTCATAACTTGCATTTGTTCAATCCATAATATTAATTACAAAAAAAAAGTAAAAAGCAATTAATTTTGCATATTATCAAACTGTTGATTATATTGCACCAATAATATATTTAAAACTAAGGTAGAATAAGACGGAAACAAGAACACTTAATCATTGATTTGATTATATGTAAGCGGGTTTGAAGTCACAATGATACTGGATACATAAATGGAGAAGCTAATTCCAATGCTCGATAAACACTTTAATATTGCCATGTGTCCCGTAAGCACTGCTGGCCCTGTTCTCACTCATATATTGTCCCTTCCATCCCTTTTTTACATTTCAGAGTGCAATATTAATGGTCCGACGGACATGATGTTTGTGTACGATTCAGCACAACTCGGTATACGAAAGACGCGCAAGATTACCAAGTTCGTCTATGATATCTCATCCGCCCTGAATACGGATTCGGGCATTTTGAAAATTGGACGTTTAATGGAGAATTGTTTGACAGGTGCCGACACGTATCTGACATCACAAAAACCCGCACTGGACTTTGATGATATATATTTCCCAGATTTGAGACGTCTAATCAGAAAACTGGCAGGTCAAGGGTTTTCAGAGCAGTACGGTGGTCGGCGATATGCCAGAAAAGTGGCCGTATTCTTTTTGGACGATGACATGGAAAACCTCAAACAGGCATCTGAAGAAATTGTGAGACTTAGAGACACGCATACACTTGTTGTTACTATTGGCAATTCTGACTTGCTAACGGCCGCAGCGTTTGCCTCAAAACCGACGAATGACCATCTTATACATATTCCGTCATACAAATATCTAGAAACAGCCAAGTATACCTTACTGCATAAGCTGTGTAAAGTATTTGCTTCGTGAGGGTGATCGACTATCAGTGGGCTAGTACTGAATTATGTTTATACTCTAGGCATTTGAACGGCTGTCTGGGACCGTAGTTTGAACCCTGAGAACGGATGCAGCTCCAGTTGTAAACTTCGTCAGATTTTTGGAGTAAATTGTCAGCTGTGACGAACAATGCAACTGTAGTTGTAAACTTCTTCAGAGTCAGTAACAAAGTTGTTTACTGAGCCTAATTTTGCAACTGTAGTTGTAAAGTTCTTCAGAGTCAGTAACAAAGTTGTTTACTGAGCCTAATTTTGCAACTGCAGTTGATAACTTCATCAGAGTTGTAAAGTACGTTGTTAGCGTCAACAAACTTTGCAAATGTTGTTTTTAACTTATTCAGAGATGTAAAATACGTTTTTCACTGTGCCGAACTTTGCAATTAGGATTGTCAATACAGCAAGATCGATGTTATTTAAATCTTGATAATAATGCTTAACATTGAAAATAGTGGTCGAATTCCACTGACACGTTGGATTAAAGCGTAAAAAGGGAACGTATCAGTTGATCCATTATTGTCATTTTGGACTTACAAACTTAATATTTTGCAATTGTTGTTATTACCTTCGTCAGAGTTGTTAAGTACGATGTTAACTTCAACACATATTTAATTCGCCGACCAGTGCAGCTAGAGTTGCGCTGAACTTTGAAACCGGGGTTGTATATTTCCTCAGTGTTTTAAGTTATATTGCCGGACTTTGCAATTGTAGTAGTTAACTTCGTTAGAGGTGTAATGTACGCTGTCAACTGCGCCGAACTTTGCAACTGTAATTGTAAACTTCGCCAAAGTTGTAAAGTACGTTATTAACTTCACTAAAGTTGTAAACTTCGTCAAATTTTTAACATATATAGTTTGTTTATTGCGCCGAACTTTGCAACTGCAATTGTAAACGTCGCCAAAGTTGTAAATAACGTTATTTACTTCACAAAAGTTGTAAACGTCGTCAAATTTGTAACATATATAGTTTGTTTACTGCGCCGAACTTTGCAACTGCAATTGTAAACATTATTTACTTCACTAAAGTTGTAAACTTCATCAAATTTGTAACATATATAGTTTGTTTACTGCGCCGAACTTTGCAACTGAAATTGTAAACGTCGCCAAAGTTCTAAAGTACGTTACTTACTTCACTAAAGTTGTAAACTTCGTCAAATTTGTAACATATATAGTTTGTTTACTGCGCCGAACTTTGCAACTGTAATTGTAAACTTCACCAAGGTTGTAAAGTACGTTATTAACTTAACTAAACTTTGCAACTGTAGTTGTTAACTTCGTCAAATTTGTAACATAGTTTGTCAACTGCGCCGAACTTTGCAACTGTAATTGTAAACTTCACCAAAGTTGTAAAGTACGTTATTAACTTAACTAAACTTTGCAACTGTAGTTGTTAACTTCGTCAAATATGTAACATAGTTTGTCAACTGCGCCGAACTTTGCAACTGTAATTGTAAACTTCACCACAGTTGTAAAGTACGTTATTAACTTAACTAAACTTTGCAAATGTAGTTGTTAACTTCGTCAAATTTGTAACATAGTTTGTCAACTGCGCCGACTTTGCAACTGTAATTGTAAACTTCACCGAAGTTGTAAAGTACGTTATTAACTTAACTAAACTTTGCAATTGTAGTTGTTAACTTCGTCACATTTGTAACATAGTATGCAACTGTGCCGAACTTGACAACTGTAATTGTAAACTTCACCAAAGTTGTAAAGTACGTTATTAACTTAACTAAACTTTGCAACTGTAGTTGTTAACTTCGTCAAATTTGTAACTTAGCTTGTCAACTGCGCCGAACTTCGCATCTGTAATTGTAAACTTCACCAAGGTTGTATAGTACGTTATTAACTTCACTAAAGTTGTAAACTTCGTCAAATTTGTAACATAGATAGTTTGTTTACTGCGCCAAACTTTGCATCTGTAATTGTAAACTTCACCAAGGTTGTAAAGTACGTTTTTAACTTCACTAAAGTTGTAAACTTCGTCAAATTCGTAACATATATAGTTTGTTTACTGCGCCGAACTTTGCAACTGTAATTGTAAACTTCGCCAAGGTTGTAAAGTACGTTATTAACTTCACTAAACTTTGCAACTGTAGTTGTTAACTTCGTCAAATTTGTAACATAGTGTGTCAATTGCGCCGAACGTTGCAACTGTAATTGTAAACTTCGCCAAGGTTAAACTTCGCCAAAGTTGTAAAGTACGTTATTAACTTCACTAAACTTTGCAATTGTAGTTGTTAACTTCGTCAAATTTGTAACATAGTTTGTCAACTGCGCCGAACGTTGCAACTGTAATTATAAACTTCGCCAAAGTTGTAAAGTACGTTATTAACTTCACTAAACTTTGCAATTGTAGTTGTTAACTTCGTCAAATTTGTAACATAGTTTGTCAACTGCGCCGAACGTTGCAACTGTAATTATAAACTTCGCCAAAGTTGTAAAGTACGTTATTAACTTCACTTAACTTTGCAACTGTAGTTGTTAACTTCGTCAAATTTGTAACATAGTTTGTCAACTGCGCCGCACTTTGCAACTGTAATTGTAAACTTCGCCAAGGTTGTAAAGTACGTTATTAACTTCACTAAACTTTGCAACTGTACTTGTTAACTTCGTCAAATTTGTAACATAGTTTGTCAACTGCGCCGAACTTTGCAACTGTAATTGTAAACTTCGTAAAGTACTTTATTAACGGTGCTGAACTTTGCAACTGGAATTGTACGTTGCGTCAGGGCTGTAACGTACGTTATTAACGGTGCCAAACTTTGCAACTGGAACTGTAAACTTCGCCAATGTTGTTAGCATAAGCGATCGCCGATACAAAATAAACACAAACACGCGTCTTACCGGTCTCAATTTTCCTCCAATGATAATCCAATTCAGTTGCATCTAAACAGCAAAGTTACCAATAAAGTCCACATCTTTAAAAAGATGTAATGTGTCAGTTAAAATTAGATTAGTTTAAAAAATGACTACAGTACTCGAGGTAGTTTTGAAAAAAAGGGTAATGACGTCACGACTCTATTTTTTCCACTAATGTGTCTAATACGGGACACAAATATAATTATACTGTCTCATCACGATTTTTTTGTATGTCAAAACGAAACTGTTTTCTGTACATGGTGAATCAAATGTTTTATATGTCAAAATACCTCATTTTAAAAAAGTATTCCACACAAATGTAAATATATATATATTACATGCAAAAATAGCAAGTCAAAGGTTCTTTCGTCTTTCAACCATTAATTATATGATGTTATACGAACAAATGAAAAACTAACCTAGATTCCATGGTATATTTTTTACATTCAGTGATGTTTTTAAACAATATATTCATTTTTGTTTGATATTTTAACTAATTTTAGGTAACTTAGATGACCCAAATTGATCTCCATAGAATTTTTTCTCAAAGAGCTGTTAGCCAGCACTGACGGTTCTATTTTTAGAAACATGATACACTTTCAGTTGACACATACCGTCTGCAAGTAGGACGTTTATAACTTGATTTATAACATTTTAAACAGAGGTTGACAAATTGACTCCGTGAACCATTAATAAAATAATTGGAGCGCTGTGGTCTTGTAGTAGAGCGTTGGACCCATGATAAAAAAGTCGTGGGTTCGATCCCCGCCATTACCATATGTGTTGTGTCCCTGAGCATGACACTTTATCTGCATTTGCTTAGTACTGGTTCTGCTCAGGAAGACATCGAGAGTGATTCAAATAAGTTCATAGAGCTTTCGTTACAATCGATGTAAAATAAATAAGTTTAAACTAATTAATAAAATAGGTATGTATAACTTGCATAAATAATAACTTATTCTGAATTTTATTTCGTTTTAGCTCGCCAAATAGCTAATCAACCTTTTGGTTGTAAACACCGTCTGATCGTCTGTCAGTGCGCTTCATAGTATAGGAAAACTACACAAAATAAAAACTGCCTCGAGATTATAGGTTCCTCGAGAACAGGATACTTGAGGATACGTTGTTTGTAGAGTATTGTAACAAAACAGACGCCTAATTACTCTTTTTCTTTGAAATCATTTACGAGCAAAATTGTTCAACTGATCTTTTAAAATTCAGACATAATTTCTCATTTTATGTGTCTATTTTGAATTCATTTAAGTGCATGCACGTGCATAATTTCTCCATTAATCTTTTGGAAATGAAACAACATTCTGTATTTTTTATTTTATGATGTAGACTTGAATATCCATTAAAATCCCTATGGGTGGTTTTAACTTTCAAGATTTGATAAGACTCTCAGGAGTTATATGTTTTACATCCGAAAATAAACTTGAACAGAGAGCGCAAGAATGGATGTTGAGAAGGACACAGGGTGTGTGTGGAGTGCGTGGTCCAGTGGTAGAGCGCCGAACTCCAGATCGAGAGGTTGTGGGTTCGATCCTCGCCACGGCCACGTTATCTATCCTTGAGCAAGATGATTAATCCACATTGCTTAGTACTGGTTCTACCCAGGAAGACATCGAGAGTGATTAATCTAAGTTGCAAGAACTTGTTTTGCAATCGATGTAAAATAAATATGTTTAAACTAAACAGGGTGTGTGTGGGTGGGGGAGAGGGTATCCTCTAGTTGAATATGTACCGAATTAACTTCTATCGTAAACCACGCAGTTCTCATTCTAAAAGTATCATTGCTGTTGCATAGTGCGTAGTGAAGGTCCATAACATATTTGCAGCTTGTGTTTGAAGTTCGGCGCATTTAACAACGTACTTTACAACGTTGACAAATAGTGCAGTTGACAGTTGAAGCTGTACAGTTCACCAGCGTTGTAAGCTATACAAACATGGCTGTTAAGATTCTTATTTGTTGTCAAAGACTATATCAAAGGTGATAATAAATAAATATCATGTTTGCGCTGAAGTATATTTATTTATCTCGATTTCAATATACTGTAAGTTTGTGTTTATTGTTTACTATATTTCTAATTATTATTATTGACAACATTGTGTTTATAGATTTGTAAATAAATTGTGCTTTCAGTTGAAAAAATCAGCATACACTTGTTAAATGTAAAGCAAGCAGACTGAAAAGAAATGAATATTGATATATACAAGTTTGGCCGTATACGAACACTGAACACAATTTCTAATTATCAACTTTTATATCTTAACTAATTTTCTTATGTTAAATATATTTTAGAATAGATATATGATAAGTATTTTGTTTTGACCCATAGTTTGTAAAACATTTATTTTTTGTTTAAATTGTTACATCTTTTGAGAGTTACCCTCCCTTTATATGAAAACATGAAATGTACTGATAAAACACATAACATGAGTCAAAGATCGCTTAACAATATAAAATTCTTAAAATTGGTATGAAATAATAGAAAAAAAACATAAAATATTGACCCATTTATCGCAGATTTTCCGTTTATAAAAAAAATGAAATATGGATATCTTAAATTACCTCCCTTTAAATTGAATATTGTTTGAAATTCAAGTAACTGTAATTCAGTGTTATCATTAAATATTTCGAAAATTTCTTTTGCAAACGCAGTTGTAGTGGTAATGCTAGTAAAACATGATGCCAAAATAATTTTAACTGGCATATTTTAGAATTAGGAACATCGAAAGCTTCACTAATTCGAAGCACTTAATAAAATCCTATATACCCAGTTGTATAAGTGTTATAACTTATTTCTAAGAAAACACATTGACTTAAAAGTTTTAAAATATGTTCATGCAATCAGAGCAGACGATTTACACTCGTTATTTTGCAGTTTAACCGTATCTCTATCAAGCTCCAAATACACAGAACATTGAGAATATTATTGACATATTCTTAGGTTGGTTCTTAGCAATTTGGTTTAGTGTATTCGCTAAAGGTAAACTCCGTGACAGTAAAATGTCAACGGTAAACTGTCAACGTTAAAGGTGAAGTTTTACGGGTCTTTTGAGCATATATTCTGAAATAGATATATATATATATATATAATACAAAGTGTTCAGATATCACCCTTATTAGACGACTATTTTTCTCCGTGACAGTAAAATGTCAACGGTAAACTGTCAACGTCAAAGGTGAAGTTTTACGGGTCTTTTGAGCATATATTCTGAAATAGATATATATATATATATATAATACAAAGTGTTCAGATATTACCCTTATTAGACGACTATTTTTCTCACAGTAGTCAGTTAAACCTCGTAGCGCTCAAGCTCCTAGTAAACAGGTATCAAGACGCCTGTGACGTCATTGGTTCGACGCGAAACCATTTCTGTTGAAGATGTAACAATTAGCCTACCCTAACGTTAAAGGAAAAAAAACTGTAACCTGAATCAAATTAACGCATTCTTCATTGAAAGAGTAAATGTTGAAAACTAACTTTGGCGTAGACAGTTGATAAATTACAATGAGTAACCTTTGGCTAAATACAATGTTGTTACCTTTAACGGTAGCATTGTTAATCTTAAAAACCTTTGTTAAACCCTTAACGGGAGTTGATATGTTAACGTGTTCATTGTAATTTTCTAATATTGTAAGTCTTAGATTGTTTTAGTATATATATATCTATCTGAATTGAAACAGTATTACGTTAAAACCTGAGATGATGATGTTAACGTGAATGAGCTAATGTCCCTTCGAGTATTCCTAGTAAGAAGGTAAATCTCTTTAGGGGTATAGCTGGGTTCTCAGAGACGAAACAACACTTTATATATGTCATGACGGTTTACTGGAACCCATCTGTTATTGCATAGTGTTACATAGTTACATATTGTTACATAGTACGAGTGTCACTATGTACTGGCTGGATTAACCGTCTATCAAAACAGTAGATCTCATAGTATCTTGCGCGTCATTCCATTATTCTTGTTCCTTACAATTGATGTATATATTTCATACACGGTTAACAGTATTAATTTTAGTAGTTTTCGCTAACTGTTTCTATTTGTTAAAATTATATATATGACCATGCTTTTTAATATTTGTTTGTAAAATATACGCAACTAGATCTATTAAAAGGACATGAGGCGATATGGAACAGTAATACAACTATAAGAAAAAACTATCATATTGTGCTTAAGTTTCATATAAAATGAGCATGTCTTGGTTCATAGATATCTGACAGGTAGAAAGATATTGCATTGTCTGGCCGGTTAGCTCAGTCGGTAGAACATCGGAACGATAGTCCGAAGGTCTCGGGTTCGAGCCCCGGTCTGGCTGCACATTTTTCTAGCCCTATGCCATTTGGAGATCCCGCCAGGACCGTGACTAAATAAACTCCGAGAAACATTGCAAATGAAATGTTTCTCTGTACCCATGGAAGTTCGAGGATGAATTTCAATCTGTAGGGGGAGTATGTCAAGGTTCATAGATATCTGACCGGTAGAAATGTTGCATTATCCGACCGGTTAGCTCAGTCGGTAGAGCATCGGAACGGTAGTCCGAAGGTCCCGGGTTCGAGCCCAGGTCTGGCTGCACATTGTTCTAGCCCTGTGACAAGCACAAGCACATGCATAGAATAAGCCGCATATTTAGTTCGACTACCGAACTTTATTTATGAAAATGTTTGGACTGGAAAACTCGAGGACTCACACGTGTAAAATCAGCAATACTAATTAATATGGAGTTTATATTGCTAGCGGATGTAGCGTAGTTTGATCACAAAACAAGAGGTTATGATCGCCTTAAAGCATCGTATGAACCATTATAATGATATAATCAAAAACTAGCTTCGTCGTCGAGTTTTCCCGACCAAACTATTTCATCAACAATAATTAATTCGATTATTTTACGGGCGAGGCATATGCAACTAAAACACTTTATTTTGTTTATTCTCGTATTTTGATTGACACCAATTACTCTTCCAGATCGCCTCCAGTCCCTTTAAGGAAAACGACCGGGTTGCAAAGCTACCAAATTCTCAAGAGATTAGTAAGCTTGTATTTTTGTATTCTTGCTTGTTGTACATACACACGTAATGAAATAGTCAAATAAAAGGCGTTCAACTCTTGCTGGAACATATTTGTTGAATTTCTTGAGTACTGATGCAATGATCCCAGCTTCATTGACAACTGAATGGTGTTAAACGACTCATCCATCCATTAAAGGTTATTTAGAACCGCCCGAGAAAGAGGGAAAGGGTGTACATGGATCTGGGAACATACCCTACTTTTATTAAAGAGTATATTCCTAGGGTTATTTTACGTGCTCGTGGGACTCCAATACTCGAGGCCATACGGTTTACATTCCCATACGGCGGACGAGGTTAAAGTACTGGAGGCGATCTGGAAGCATTATGTATACAGCCATCATAATTTGCTCTAGTTTAACATTCATAGCGCATATGCACTAACATAGGACTCATTATGTACGATTAAATTATTGTTAATAAAATAAAATGATCTGGAAAACTAGATAGGTGGGCTATTTCTGTTGTATACATCGTAGGATGCTTTAAGGACAAAAAACAAATAGGTCTTTTTCTGGTCTTTTTCCCAAACAAATTAGAGTAGGTCCGTAGGAAAATCGTCTTTGATCTTTTTCTTTTTTAGAATTAATCCTTACTATATTAAATTCAAATCAAGAACATCAAAAGCATGTTTTCTTGAACATATTACATTTCACTTCATTACATAATATGAGTGTTCCACAATACGTAAATGCCTTTTAAACCTAATATAATTAAATAAATAAATAGGGTCGATCGGAAGACCAGAAACAAGCCTATTTCTTTTTGGCCTAAGGCTCTTACACATTCTTGTTTTGTGATAGATGTAGACTTTCTTTGAATTATTTATACAACTGTAGCAATATGATTCCCATTTTAATTAATATTTCTGATTTTGCAATAAAACGCAGCCAAGTTGGAAAGCTTTCCAGACCGAACATTTGCATAAACAATAATTAACCGTAAGGCAGCATGCTGCTTATTTTAATACATATACACATGTTATATGAAACTGAAGCACATTATGAAGTTTTTTTGATTTGGGTTGAAACCAATCTCTCTTCGAGATAGTCTCAAATCCCTTTAAGGGAAAGTGTCACCGTCGAAACTCAGTAGCGCCGTTGAGGATTGAACACGGGTTCTCCGGATTTTGCGGCCACTGGGCCAGAACAGATTCTGTTCACTGACAAGCTCTTATTTTAATTTAAGATATATATCCTTTCCTTTCACATTATTTAATCTAATAAAAGATAAACATGCAATAAACCAGTCGTCGTCTCAGAGTGATGTAAGTAACTTCACGTGTTGCAATGAAAGACCAATACACAAGACACATCAAACCTACAACCTGAGTACTGTTTAAATTATGATTTTGTGCATTTTATCAAAACCACCTATAAGGTCGTAAATGGTTCCCCATGCCCCTTCCGTAGCAAAGTGAGGATGTTGATAACCTGTTAATAAAACAAACCCATTACGAGGTCCCGCCTTAATTCCATTAAGCGATGAGAAAGCTTATATTAGCAGCATTTTATAACGGATATTTCGACAATAAAACGTGTTTAAAAACATTTCTTACTGAAAAAAATGCAATAACCTGTTTAACATTACTTATTAAAAGTTTTAATTTTACACTTTTAAGCCGAATTTCTTTTTTTATTTCATACCCCAGCCAACCCCGTTTTCGCTTCTTGGAGTATCTTAGAATTCTGGAAAACTTACTTTATCATGCAAATAAACATGTCTGTTATTAAACATCAACAAGAAAATGAGGACTTTGAATACCTTGTAAGAAAGATGTAGTCAGCTGTATACTAACACCGGGTGAAAGGTCAACATTATGTTTACCCCTTGCAGGTTTATACCCTTTCTACTTTCATCTTTCAAATTTATACCTAAACTGTTAAAAGCATGATGAGCTGCATTTCCAAATAATAATAACAGACAAAAATACAAAAACAACAGGAAACTGCACTCAACAAATATTTTATTTTTAAAGAAAAACAAGAATAGCATAACTATTTTCGAGTGCACCAAGCGAGCACGTCCGGTTGATTTAGTGCAATTAAACATAAAATCTTGGTCAATGCATTATTCGCAGAAACCACGTAAGCTCCACGGCAGAGGTTTCAATCGGTAATTAGTTTTACAGGAAATTCATTATATTTCATGGTATGCGTTATTCAAAAATAAAACCGGTGTAAACAGTAAATTGCTGGGTCTCTATTGTAACCGGTAGCCGGTGAATTGCTTGGCCGCCACCTCCACTGTAATTATTCTCTTCCTCTTCCTTTAACTCCTTAACAAGTTTCCAGTAACCGGTGAATTGCTGGGCCGCCACATTTACTGTGTAACCGGTGAATCGGTGGGCAGCCGAATTCACTGTACTAGGTTGCCACCTTCACTGTTAGCCTGTGACTTGCTGCGGGACTCCTTTGTACCAATTAAGCGGTGAATTTCTGGGCATCATATATAACCGTTAACCAGTGATTTTCTGGGCCTCCAGTGTAACCGTTAGTCAATAAAATGCTTGACATCATCAGTAACCGTTAGACCTCCACTCTAACCGTTAGCCAGTGAATTTCTACGGACCTCCACTGTAACCATTAGCCCAGTGAATTGCTTATTGCCTTCACTGTAACCGTTAGCCAGTGAATTTCTGAAGGCCTACACTGTAACTGTTAGCCGGTGAATTGCTGCGGACCTCCACTGTAACCGTTAGCCTGTGAATTGCTGGACCTCCAATGTAACCGTTAGCCAGTGAAATGCTGGACCTCCACTGTAACCGTTAGCCGGTGAATTGCTGGACCTCCAATGTAACCGTTAGCCAGTGAAATGCTGGACCTCCAATGTAACCGTTAGCCAGTGAGTTGCTGCGGGCCTCCTCTGTAACCCTTAAGCAGTGAATTTCTGGGCATAATTTGTAACCGTTAACCGGTGATTTTCTGGGCCTCCAGTGTAACCGTTAGTCAATAAAATGCTTGACATCATCAGTATTACAGTAACCGTTAGCCTGTGAATTACTTCGGACCTTCACTTTAACCGTTAGCCTGTGGATTTCTGCGGGCATCCACTCTAACCGTTAGCCTGTGGATTTCTGCGGGCCTCCACTGTAACCGTTAGCCAGTGAATTTATGCGGACCTCCACTGTAACCGTTTGCCAGCCAGTGAATTGCTTCGGGCCTCCACTGTAACCGTTAGCCAGTGAACCAGTGAATATTTGCGGACCTCCACTGTAACCGTTAGCCAGTGAATTTCTGCGGACCTCCGCTGCAACCATTAGCCGGTGAATTGCTTGTCATGCGCTGTATCTGCTAGCTTGTGAATTGTTGGGCCTCCACTGTAACCGTAAGGCTGTGAATATATGTGGGCCTCCACTGTAACCGTTAGCCAGTGAATTGCTTATCATGCGCTGTATCCGCTAGCCGGTGAATTAGTGTGTCTCCGCTGTAACCGTTAACATGTGCATTTCTGCGGACCTCCACTGTATCCGTTAGCCGGTGAATTGTTGAGTCTCCACTGTAACCGTTAACATGTGCATTTCTGCAGGCCTCCACTGAAACCGTTAGCCAGTGAATTGCTTGTCATGTATTTTATCCGTTAGCCGGTGAATTGTTGGGCCTCCACTGTAACCGTAATCCTGTGAATATTTGCGGGCCTTCACTGTAACCGTTAGGGGGCACTCCTCCGTTTCGCAAGAATGTCCATGATGTAAATCAGAAAGAAATCAACTAAGCATCTTTTAGGTCCATGGATGGTATTTATAATAATTATGAAGCACATATTTGATGTTGTTTTTTTTTCAGTTTTGAGTACTTCTAAGTTTATTTTGGTGTATTGGAATATGCATTCTTTGTTTTTTTTGGAGGCTATAAATAGAAAAATGTGAACCTATCAAAAACTTCCAAAAAGTAGGTAAAATGGCTGATTTTGACTCATGGGGTTATCAGCGTGGAATAACTTTTTATAACGCCGGAGTAGGTATTAAATTTAGCATTTCCCGATATGCAAGATCATTATGAGTGCAGACATGACCCTGGTATGCGTAGGATTTTTTTATTTTTTATTTATTGACATTTGAAATATTGCTAAAATTGCTTTTTTAGCATGTTTTGAGGAGTGGGGTAATCTTAAAGAAATGGGACTAAAGTTGTACAGAAAATGCTTTTTGATACTTTTATTTGGTATGGAAACATGGGTAATTTTATTGTCTTCTAAAAAATGTATGAAACAATGATGATGTGATTTATTTTTGCTCAAGGATTCAGGCTTAGGGCTTGTCATGGGTTTGATGATTGAGAAATGTACATTAAACTGTGGAGTGCTCCCTTAAGGGTCCAACCTTTTTTTACTAAAACAGTCAAATGAAGGATTTTTTGTCTGTATTTCAACATATTTGCAAAGTTTTTACCATTCAGTTTGTTTGCGAAGAGAACTACTTCGGTTATAATGGAATTTGTCGATAAGGCAAACCCGCATTGCTACAAAACCCAGATTATGAACAACTCAGTAAATTATGTATATTGTAATACTCCGCGATGCACCGTATCTTGAGATATCTCAATATATGTCTAATTTATCTTGAGATACTCCATGTTGAGATATCGCATTTTATCTTGATATATTTCCATTTATATTGAGATATGTCTTGAGATATCTCAATTAATCTCAAGATATCTCAATGTATATCTCAATTTATCTTGAGATAACTGTCTTGAGATATTCTGAAGTTGTTTTGAGATAATTATCTTGAGATATCTCAATGTGTATTGAGTCATTAATATCTCAAAATAAATGGAGGTATATCTTACAATTTCTGAAGATGTATCGCAACTTATCGTGAGATATCTAACTTGCGAGATCTCAAGGTTGGTAGATGCAATTTTAGTGGAATTTTCTAAGTTTGAGGTGGGCGTTTTGCCATTTAAAAATAACCATTGGTGTGGGTTTGCCTTAACACTGTTTCATTATATTGAATGTTTGCTAATGGTAATGTCCCGTTTAAGTACTGGTTGCTATGGTATTTTGATGTCATAGTAAGATGACGTTAAACATAGAATAGCATGTGGCGTCATGTCATGTCACATGACGTCATTATGTCGTGTCGCGTTAAAATTAAAAAAAATCGCATAATATAGCGGCTTGATATAAATCGGGTTATAGGAGGCAACTTTTTAGAGTGGAAATGACTTCTGATTGCACATTTCAGACCTTTTTCATGCTATGGAAAAAAAACAGACCGAAAGAAAAAGTTTGCAAAAAAACTGTTAAACAGGCTATTTCAGTGTTATCTTAATAAGGTGCTGTTAGGCCAATCTTTGGACAATCGCAACAATTCGTATGTCAAGACGTCCGGAATGAATTCGCGAAATGGAAAAAGGGGCGTTTCAATTTTTTTTAACGGACAACTTTCCCTTAAGGGAGCACTCCTCAGTTTCGCATGAATGTCCATGGTGTAAATCAGAAAGAAATCAACTAAGCATCTTTTAGGTCCATGGATGGTATTTATAATAATTATGAAGCATATGTTTGATGGTTTTTTTCAGTTTTGAGTACTTCCAAGTTTATTTTGGTGTATTGGAATATGCATTCTTTGTTTTTTTTGGAGGCTATAAATAAAAAAAAGGAAACCTATCAAAAACTTCCAAAATAGGTAAAATGGCTGATTTTGACTCACGGAGTGATCAGCATGGAATAACTTTTTAAAACGCCGGAGTAGGTATGTAAAATTTAACATTTCCTGATATGCAAGAGCATTATGAGTGCACACATGACCCTGATATGCGTAGGAAAATTCTTCTTTTTTTTTATTTAATGACATTTGAAATATTGCTAAAATTGCTTTTTTAGCATGTTTTGAGGGGTGGGGTTATTTTAAAGAAATGGGACTAAAGTTGTACATACAATGCTTTTTGATACTTTTATTTGTATGGAAACATGGGTAATTTTATTGTCTTCTAAGAAATGTATGACACAATGATGATGTGTTTTATTTTTGGTCAAGGATTCAGGCTAAGGGCTTGTCATGGGTTTGATGATTGAGAAATGTACATTAAACTGTGGAGTGCCACCTTAGCCGGTGAATTTCTGCGGGCCAGCACTGTAACTGTTAGCCGATGAATTGCTGCAGGCCTCCAATGTAACCGTTATCCTGTAAATTGGAGGACCTCCACTGTCACCGTTAGCCAGTGAATATCTGCGGACCTCCACTGTAACCGTTAGCCACTGAACTGCTGGACCTCCACTGTAACCGTTAGTCTGTGAATTTCTTGGGGCCTCCAATGTAACCGTTAGCCTGTGAATTGCTGGACCTCCACTGTAACCGTTAGTCTGTGAACTTCTGGGGGTCTCCAATGTAACCGCTAGCCAGTGAATTGCTTCGGGCCTCCGCTGTAACCATTAGCCGGTGAATTGCTGCGGACCTCCACTGTAACCGTTAGCCACTGAATTGCTGCGGACCTCCACTGTAACCGTTAGCCAGTAAATTGTTGGGCCTCCGCTGTAACCGTTAGCCAGTGAATTGTTTGTCATGCGCTGTATCCGTTAGCCTGTGAATTGTTGGGCCTCCGCTGTAACCGTAAGACTGTGAATATCTACGGGCCTCCACTGTAACCGTTAGCCAGTGAATTGATTGTCATGCGCTGTATCCGTTAGCCGGTGAATTGTTGGGCCTCCGCTGTAACCGTAATCCTGTGAATATCTGCGGGCCTCCAATGTAACCGTTAGCCTGTGAATTGCTGGACCTCCACAGTAACCGTAATCCTGTGAATATCTGCGGGCCTTCACTGTAACCGTTATCCGGTGATTATCTGCGGGCCTTCACTGTAACCGTTAGCCGGTGAATATCTGCGGGCCTTCACTGTAACCGTTAGCCGGTGAATATATGCGGGACTCCACTGTAACCGTTAACCTGTCAATTTCTGCGTGCATCCACTATAACTGTTAGCCTGTGAATTTCTGCGGGACTCCACTGTAACCGTTGGCCTGTGAATTTCTGCGTGCATCCACTGTAACTGTTAGCCTGTGAATTGCTTCTGGCCTTCACAATAAAACGCGTTAACCGGTGAATTGCTGGGCTTTCACCTTTAAACATAATTTGACAGTAGAATTCTTCCCTCAACAGATTAATAAACGCACTTTTCTTTTTAATAATAATTTATACTCTATCATGGATATACAGGTATCCAGTATGTAGATCTATGACTATATTTATGAAAATGAAAATATCAGGAGAAATAACGAACAGTGGCTTTAATTTAACCAACATAATATATCAGAGATCTAAGAACGGTGTTACTTGTCCGATATGGCTAGTTTTCGTACTTGTCCGAACTTTCATTGATATTAACAATCTGGTATAGGTTGATACAGATCAGGTACGTCTCTGATATATCTAGACATAAACAAAGATCATTTCGAGAGATACGCGCATGATGTATTGTTTTCCCTAGCCTGCCGACATTACATCTATAAATGTTTTTTTTCCACAAAGGTGGTATAAGTAACTACTGGTATATTTATGATGATTAACGAAAAACAATCACTACGGCATGCCTCGCGCAGCTGATACGATTGGTCTTACAAAGTTCAAGATCAATCAACCAGTAAAATCGGCATGTGATAAAATCTATGATTAAAGGGACTGGAGGTGATCAGTGCCAGCGCAAATACAAAAGAAAACTGTCATAATGTGCTCCAGTGTCATATGAAATGTGCACATATATAAAATAAGCCGCATGCTAAATTATAATTTTTGAAAATGTTTGAACTGAAAAACACGACGTCTCTTATTTTTTTGTTGTTAAATCATAAATAATAATGCGTATGTCGTTCCTATTGCTAGCAGTTGTACACATAATTAAATACAAGTATAGTCAGATCACAAAACAAGAGTTTATTATAGTCTTAAAGCTTCATATGAATTAATATTTATGATTATGCAACAGAAATACCTAGCCGAGTCGTCGAGTTTTCCTTTCCATACTAAACTATTTCATTAACACGAATTAACAATATTGTTATAGGGCCTTATAAGTGCATATGAACATTATATATGCAACTGAAAGACATTATGATTGTTTTACTCGTATTTAGATTGACACCCAGTATTCTTCTAGATTGCCTCCAGTCCCTTTAAAAAGCGATTTACATTAGCATTGTTGACACGTGATACTAATATGCGGTTTTATTACAAAACAAGGATATCAACGTAAATAAGGGATGAGAAAGTGGAATGTCAATTATCTCACGCCTATTTTCAAAAATTAGTCAACCATATTGCAAAGATTAATATGTTCAGTTTAATACTGCGTTATCACTCATGAGCAGAATGCGTATCTAATGAAAGATAATAGATAACATAAAATAAATGCTGGCGAAAGAGAAAACAATTAGTTTACAGATTAAACAAGAGCTCTAAGAGGACCTGTATCGCTATCCTGGCTGCACACATTTGGTGGAATTCAAGCGCAAAAGAAAGCTTCCGTGCTCTAAACAACGGAGGCCAAAATGACCCTGAACCACTCGGGGTGTGTGTAGTTCGAAGGTTTAAAGACCGTCCGCCAACTAACACGACAAGTTTCCCTGCCGCGATGGGCACAACCCTGAACCACTCACCTGATAATCTTCGCAAAGATGAAAAAAAAAATGTCACCCTGAACCACTCACCTGATAATCTTCGCAAAGATGAAAAAAATGTCAAACAGGCTTATAATGTCATAACAGAATGAGACCATGTCGCAAATTCCCAAGCCCGCCTTAAGGTGTCCATGCCCAGTTTTGACCCTGGGGCTTTTCCTCCAGGTGTGAGGACGGACAAGCGGACCGATGTTGGTTGGATAGTTGTATCCGCTAAATATCTAATATCTAGTGAATGCGATGTTAATGCGAAGAAGAAACTTATATGTTTCATGAATTATTATAATAATGCCCATGTGTAATACTGTATATTTATACTGTCATTGTCATATTAATTGATCATTTATAATGTGTAACATGGATTCACTATCTACAAAACATATGAAGACGTCTATTTAATAATAGAAAGAACCACATTGCATTGATATTCCTCTATTTGAGGTATTATGACGATTATCATACTAATGTATATATGTATATATTAGTTATACTTGTGAAAGAAAACCAAAGAAACAAAAACAAGTACAATTTTATTAAAATATTCCCAAACATAAAAGCATTAATAGTAATATGAAAATAAAAACACCAACTATACACAAGAAACAATAAGTCCATGTTACAATGTTTTAAAATGAAAATCGTTTTCCTATTTATCACCCGTATGAATTCACGACACCTCTCCATCTGAGGTTGGACTCAACTCAAATTTTGGAATTGTTCAAATAGAGACATAAAGCACAAAAACATGAATATGAATAAAATAAGTTTAAAGTCCCTAAATATTCATATTTATAGTGTAAAATATTTTGGATATTATGCATAACATAATCATTTTAGTGGACATGAAAAGTTGAGTTCTCCAATAAGAATGCACAAAAAAAAATAGATAAGTGAAAAAACAATAAAACAATAAAAAAAAAAAAATAATACAATTGCAGGTACATTTGGATTTAAATTTAACAATATCAAATGGTGAAATGTAACTGATCATGGTGTTGTATAATTTCAGTGTTGTTGGTGACCATGTAATATATTTTAACAACTGTTGAATAATGAGTCGTATGTCGGTGGTGGTTCTTTCTGCTTTAATTCTTCGTAAGCCGGTGCAGAATATGGGGTAGCCTGCTGCATTGGTTGAGGAGATACCGCTGGTGGATATGACTGTTGTGTATATCCCATTGGTGGAGGTTGCACATACACTGGATATGTACCCGACATCACCGTTTGTGTTTGGTATATAACTCGTGGCTGGTGGACTCCTGAACATAAGAAAATATAATAGTGTGATAAGAAACAAATTATTACAAATACACAGGTTTGAATGTTTAGTTTTACACTATCTAGCCAAAGCGCAATATGGTTGCAATATGCTCTTGTTTTGGTATTCATGGTCGAAAATTACGAGTAAAATGTGCGAAGGAATGCAAGAGGGGTGTGGCTATGTTTGCGGAGACGTTTAACACATAACGCTGGTAGATTTTTAATATTAACGTTATCCGGGCATGTTATGGTTCATGAACATGTTCATGCTTATTTAAATCGAAATCAATACACAACAATAGATATTTACTATTCACACATTGCAATATCTGTGAAAAGCGAGAATGAGATTTTTATTTGATGACGTAGAAAACTTTGAACAGGTAAATTAATCCACAGGTAAATGTATTTATCAATTATCTGGCAATAGTTGTGCAGCTATACAATTCATATTAACCTCATTACCCCGTGCAGTCAAGCAGTGGTAAAAGTAGTATCTACGTCATGCGAATAATACTTAATTTCACGTACAACTTAGTAGCGGTTTTCAATATATGTTTCTCTCCTAGAATATCAAGAAATTTCATATGATGTTTAAGAGTTAAATTTGTTAATTAATAATACTACAAAAACGGTGGCCATTCATCTTTAAGCCACCGTTTCCAGAAACTGTGTAGCTAAAAGAATACATAAAAAATCTTGACCATCAGTGATAAAGAAACTAGTATGTTTTCCTATGCTAAGAGGTAAATCAAAATCTATCTACCTGCATAATATGTCGTTTGTTAATATGTACGTTTATACTGTTGATATTACACAATAATAGTCATGTTTAAAATCGTCGGATGCGGTCACGCAATAGTAAACTTTAATATATAATGCGTCTGTATTTATTTAATCTGAAGTTGACTTTAATTTTCATACTCATTTGGACATTGAGTATATCATTACAAATATTATGTGTTTAACTGTCCGGATTAAATGATCGACTATATTTTATAACCTGGATATAAATTGTATAAGGACAGAATACATGAAATTAACATATTACCAGTACGGATAGCAGTATTAGTTGCATAATGTCTACACTGATTTAAATGTTGTTTTTTATAATACTGAACCCAAGCAAATAAGTAAAATAAGTGGACTTTGTTAGATTGCATCTCTTTAAAACAGGGGGGCTTTGAAATAATTTCATCAACAACTACAGTTAGGCTATGTTTAGTAGGAGCAAGTTTTTATTAACCTGTGACAAAATTATTTCCAGATGACGTCAAAACCGGTCTAGAAGTATTTCCAGATGACTTCACAACCTGTCTACAGCAGCATATGGCAAACAAGATGACTGCTATCGTGCCTGCCGAACTTCCAATTAGTATTCCCAGATATTGTTCTTGCATTTCTGAAATTAATTAATAATGACATAAGAGCTATACAAATATGTAATCTGTTTAATTTTAAACGCAGCGTCTTTACTTTCCCGGCAACGGCAGCGCTACAATATTCGTACTATTGTTCGGGTCGGTTGCTTCAGCTAAAGGTTTTTCTGCAGTAGCTTGAAGCTTGTTAATTCGACGCTCCAGTTTTGGGTTTGACATGGCTGGTTAAAGCCGTTTAAAGCTTGGATTCTCAAAACATGTAAATCATGTATATACCTCGTCGTCAGTAGGTTTAGAAATGGTGTACATTTGTTCTAGAATTTTCTTGTTGATTGCGGGATAGGGACTTTAAATAGTGATGAGATGCATAATTAACACCAGTGTATCTTATTATCTTTGTTGATAATAATATTTACATTAAAATAAGATTTACACAACAGTAAGTCTAACTATATATGCGTGTATACGTATTACACCTACCTGTCTTAATATTAAAAGTTTATTTAGTAAAATTCAGAAAACAAAATATACCTGTAATATGAATTCCACAAAAATGCTTGTTAACTTTTCAATTGTTGAGATATAATAACTTGGTGTATGATAAATATTCTTAGTTTTATATTATTTTTTTGTCTTATAGGGTGTGTAGGATATTTTTAATTTCCCCCTTTATTGCGCAATAAATAGTTGAGTAGTCAATCGTGAATATACTCACGTATATGGTTTAGTTATTAAATAAGGCGGATGGGTAAAAATGTGAAGGAGTTACGTTTTGTTCCTTAAATTAAAACTCGTCATTTGTTAAAATTGCATGTTATAACAAAAACCTATCATGACGTCAACCTAACTCCTCAAATTATTTCATTTTAGACTTGAATATTTTCTTCTTTAATACTTTTGTTCAATGGTATTGAGACTATAGCAATGACACCTAAACGATGACCTGAGTGAAATGAGTTATGTGTAATCCTGCAAAAACAATCAAAGCTTTGAAAGTACTGCCTTGTAGGTTAGAGAATAGTTCATTGCGGGGATTTCTTTATTTACACTGACCCGTTTTATTGGGATGACAGTAGGGTTAGTGTGAAGTTTGGTGCACCCTAGAACCTGGTTTAAACCCCCAGCGGCCTTTTTAGCCACTGACCGTTCCAAGGCGTAGCACTATTGTCAACCCTTGTGTGTTTATGATGTCTTATTTTGCCTTTTATTCATTTTTATATATAGTTGTTCTTTGTTTATGTGTGTGTTTGTGGTTGACTGTCGTCCTTGAATGCTACTTTTCCTGTTCGATTTTTATACCTATATTAGATAAACGTTTAGTATGTGATTTTTATTTTATATTGTTTTCTTTTTCTTATACATTTAATAGCATCCGGCATTTTTATACGAAAAAAATCGATGTGAAAATTTGCAATATGTGAAGCTAATTGAAAGATGGACAATTTGTTATAAATCATATGTATTTCAATCAATGAGAAGCGGTCAAGACTCAGCATTAGTGAGTATGTTCCATTCATTTGACTTTAGTGCACAGGCATGCCCTAGTGTCGCTTCGATACGATAAAAAACCTTTTATATCATAGCGCTTAATTGAAATAAAGCATTCCCAAACGAGCGTATCAAATATCTAAATGTGCCTTCAGAAGGATAAAAGGTACACATAAAATTAAAAGTAAGCAACTAGGAGAAACGGGTTTTCATCACTTGAGGCATATTCGTATGCTGACATACATGGCCATAATCACTTTCATTTTATTAAACGTGTTAAAACGTTAAAGAAACCCTATCATTTTGCAACGCCCTGCATGTTAAGTTATCCCATTTAAAGTTCGCCACTATGCTTTTTCCTCTTTGATTTTTGCGATGTCCGGAAAGATTGTCGACCCTATCATTACGTCAACCTGACTCCTCAAAGTAAGTTAGCGTGTGATGTATGTCTTACATTTTGTCGTGTCGTACCTTGTATGGTTTGCTGTCTTGTTGCTTTAGGCTTATGCCAAGTCACTGAGTACTGCTGTGTGGCTTTATAGTTATGTTTTATATATAGTAGAGAAAATCATACATTAAACAGAACACCTTTCACAAACACTGGATCCAGAAAGGATACTAAGTGTTAGAGTAATTTGTTAAAATACCATGTGGACAATTATCATTTACAGTGCTATAAAAAAAAAAATATATATATTTAGCTAGCGTGTATACTAGCTAAATACATACTCGAGCGCTTTCGGCTTTACGCCTTCTTCAGGAGTACAAAGACATGTGTTATTTACAAGAAACTCATCTAAACAACGATTGCAATGAAAATAAAGATATAATTAAAATGTTCTGATATTGGAAGAGAATGCCCGCAAAAGGGGCCCATTTAGATATACAATAAATAAATAATAATAACGTAATTATATAACGCTCTAAACGCCGAGAAAGCAACAAATATTCAGACCGTTAGTAAACGTCGTGAACGTCTAAAGTTGTTTATATATATATACATGATCATCTATGTTGACTATACGCTGTTTGTTTGTGGTTTACCACCACTAATTACATGTAAGCCTCCGAGTCGAATGTAGTTCCTATAATAAAAAATAATCCCTCATTTTTTGATGAAAATGGGCATTATAAGTAGGGGAAAACTGCCCATTTCTATTCGATTTTGTGGTTGTATGTATAAGAAGCGTATTAATAAGTTTTACTGGAACACTGATGAACATTTTCGAAATTTCGACTCGATGCTTACACTTTGTGAGCAATGAAAACAGTCAATCAATGCAAGTAAATGTTTAGTAAACAAACAAGAACTTTCTTACATGTCTTGTGACCCCACCTTTTCTGGTGATTTTTCAAGTGGAAAATTAGCTTTTTGTATGAACATTATACTGCTGCATTATCCATACTTGAGTTGAATTTTTAGCAAATCATTAATATGCGACACTTTAACATTGGTGCCTACAGGGAAAATAATTAGTGGTATAATACCTTGTTAGAAAATAAACCAGGCGGGGATTTCTTTATTTACACTGTCTCGTTTTACTGGGATGAAATAGGATAATAGTGAGGTATGGTGTACTCTATAACCTGGTTTATACTGCCAGCGGCCCTTTTTGCCACTGACCGTTCCATGACGGTAGCCCGATTGTCAACCAGTCCGTCTTTGTGATCTCACATGCCATGCTTTTTATTATCATTGTAATTGTTGTTGGCCTTAATGCGTGTTTTTAGTTGACAGTATTCTGTGAAAGTTACCTTTCCTGTTCGACTTTTATACCTACTTTTGGTGAAAATGATATTACCTAATATGTATCTGAAATTAGAGTAGACCATTTAATAAATAATAAACAATCAGGGACACATGAAGAAGGTATAACAGTCAAACAAGACACGTAGCATTCACAGGACATAGTCAACCAAAACACGCATTTAGAGCAAATAATAATTACAAGCAAAAATAGAAGAATTGAATTGAATTAGGTTTTAAGGAGCACCAACACACGAAAGGTTATATGGCGAAATGATAAAACTAAACAACACAGATATATGTGAAAACAAGCAAACAAAAACAAACATTCGGGTGGTGGTGAAGATGGGGTGGTGGGATGGTTGCGGGGTGGGGGCGAAACATATTGATCAAAGGATAAAACTAAACACAGAGATATGAAGAAAAAAATACATTCGCTGGTGGTGATGATGGGGTGGGGTATGATTAGGTGATGGGGTGTGTCGGGGTAACATAGTTATATGTGTAAAAATTGATCAAAACAATAAAAATATGTAACACAAAAATTTAATATAAAAATTGAGTTTTGAGTGTGTTTGTGTGTGTGTGGGGGGGGGGGGGGGGGGGGGGGGGGACATAGCTATATGTGTAAGAATTGACCAAAACAACACAGCAATATGTAAAAAAAAATATATATATATATAAGTTTCGAGTGGCGTGGGGGAGGGGGGGGGGGGGCGAGGCGGTCTAGGGTGTGGGGAGGGGGGCATCATAGCTATATGTGTAAGAATTGACCAAAACAACACAGAAATATGTAAAAATAAAAATAATAATAGTTTCGAGTTGGGGAGGCGGGGTGGGGGTGGGGGAGCGTGGTGGGGAAGGCAGTGGGCAACATAGCTATATGTGTAAGAATTTACCAAAACAACACAGAAATATGTAAAAAAAATAGGTGGTTGGTGGGTGGGTGGGGGGGGGGGGGGGGGGGGGGGGTGGAGGGATATATGAGTGAAGTATGAGTAAAATGAATAATCTAATTATAGATATATACATGCTTACATGCAAACCTAGATCTGCCTTTATTGCACATTTTATGGGCCATCACAATTTGGGTTCCATGGGAGCCCAGAATTTGCAGAAGACAAAATTACTTATCCAACCCTTTACAACATACTATAATGAAACCAATTCCAAAATTTAGTTCAGCTAGGACAAGAAATGTAAGAGATATAGACCTGTAAACACAGCTTACACGCAAAATTTGATGTGAACCACATATTTTAAGGGCTATCAGAATTTGGGTTCCATGGGAGCCCAGGGTTTACAGGAACCAAAATTACTTAAGCAGCCCTTACGATAATGCTATAAGGAAGCTAATGGCCAAATTTGGTTGTGCTAGGGTAAGAATTGTAAGAGAATTGTAAGAGATATAGACTTGTAAACACAGCTTACACGCAAAATTTGATGTGAAATGTGACACATTTTATGGGCTATCATAATTTGGGTTCCATGGGAGCCCATGGGTTACAGGAACCAAAATTGCTTATGCAGCCCTTAAGATAATGCTATAAGGAAGCCCATGAACAAATTTGGCTGTGCTAGGATAAGAAATGTAAGAGATATAGACTTGTAAACACAGCTTACACGCAAGCTTGATGTGGGACGCCGACGCCGACACCAACGCCGACGCCGGGGTGATTACATAAGCTCTCTTATTCTTCGAATAGTCGAGCTAAAAATTAACAACTGAAACCTATAAAGCCACACAGCAAGTACTTATTGACTTGACATAAGCACGAGCAACATGAGAATAAACCGTTAAAACACGACAAGACAAGACAAGATTGAAAACAAGATTGAAGACAAACTTGTAACGTAAACATCTCCTTCAGGATTTGTCATCATAACGTCCACAAATGCGTCAGGTCATCGCTCAGAGAGAAAATGTTAGTGGCTAACTGTTAATGGGTCAGCCAATAAAGACGCAGTGCTTTTTAAACTGATAGGATCCTAATCTCTTTTGACAAACTTTCTAGCAGGTTTAATAAAGAGTGTATGAAAGTGATATTGATCAAGGATATAACGAAGTTTGTAAATCACGTTACCATAGAAGTCAGGTTGTGAAAGTATGAAACTAATACTGGTAACACTGATTTTAAGAATTATTGTTTGTAATACGGGAATTTGGGTCAGTATGTTCTCTACGACACATATTTTACTAAATTCCTCAACTATCTATATGTAATTTGAGAAGCAATTTCTCGTGGTTAACCTTGTCAAAGGCCCTATTAAAATCGAGTAGAGACAATTAGAGATTGATATTTTTTAATATGCATGTGTTATCGAGTTCGCCGAATAAGATACTCGTGATAATCATGGTTGTCCCTTTAATAACGAATGTTTTATTCAATAAGCCGTAGGGCCTGTGAGGATACAAATAGTTACCGCAATACAATGAAAGGTTATACGAAATGAAACAAAGTAATTATATTTCACATTTTGGAGAAGACGATATAAGTCATTGCATCATTTGTTTACACAAATTAATTTACTATTTAATAACACATATGCAAACGTCTATATGATAGTGGAATAATTCACATTCCATTATTATTGTATCGTTGATATGTTTCGTATTATGAAAACCGTTATATAAACTTTTTCATACATATGACTATACATGTACGAAATAGTTATAAATTACCTGTTCCAGAACTCCGTGTACGGATCTTATACTTGTCACTTTTTGACCGTTTTCAAGGCAAAAAAATGTAAACAAAGCCCTCGATTCTGGTAGGTTTTTCGTCATAACTTTCTTACCATTTAATAAATTGTGTTCCAAAAAAGCGCTTATACCCTTACAATTTAGGCTCTTCCACCGCCGCAAATGGCAATTTTGTTCATTATATGAAGTGATTTCTGAGATTAGCCCTCCCACAATGTACACGGTCATAGATTTCTTTCGTTTCCAATACTTTGGGTGGACTAATCTCATAAAGTACTAGAAACATCTAATTACCTTTTGAGGCGGAGGAAAGAGTGCACTTTTATTCAACTAATAGTTGACTAATAGTTGAATAAATCAAAAAATCAAAAAACTAATCGATCAATTTGTTTAAATATGTTGCCGTGAAATCGATCTAAAAGTCAGGTGGTTTCGCCACCCTGCTTGTGTTATAACCACAAAGGTCGAAATAAAAAACACATCATCGGAAACTATAATCGTTAATCTCTAAGATACGTTCACAATGCTCATATACAAACCGTCCTGTATATAATTATGGTGTGTCATGTGCACGGAACAGAACGCCGACATGTGTGACGTCACGCGGAGACTTTCCCGTTTATGAAACGCGGATAGATTTTTCTCCCATTTTTTACTAATATGAGATTGGTGTTTTCCTCATAGTATAAGAAACCATAATTTTTCTCCCATTTTTTTTTAGTAATACGAGATAGGTGTCTTCTTTGTGTGTGAGTATAAGAATCCATCATCAGTATCCATAGCATACCATGTGATATAGGGAAAACACGCCCTCGGGATCAGAATTGCAAACAGGAATTCGACAGAGCCTCGTTCCTAGTTGCAATTCTGACCTCTCGGTTGAGATTAACCGAGTTCCTGATTGCAAGATGTCCGTATCTCGCATGGATACTCATGATGTATTCTTGTACTCTTTTCCCCTATTCTTGTACTCGCTCCGACCCCACCCCCACCCCCCCCCCTCCACCACCCCCCACCCCGTTAATAATCTACCCCCAACGTGCACTGACTTGGCTCATGTTCAAATCATTCTTTACATTATATGAACATTAGCATGTCCCACCACATGTGCTGGCAACACCACGCAGTCAATTACTTGTCTTCATAAATTAACGAATCGACTCCCTCTGGCAATAAGTTACTGACACTGCCTGTCCTCCAACATATCTGATCATTTTAAATTAACTCTCGACTTTCTTAAGATCGCGATTGTCATTTAAAAACTAAACTTAAAAATTCTACAAATTATCTTTCCAATTCAAGCGTTTTATATCGACTTAAATAATTCTGAATCATCATTTTTTCTAATCTGGCACAAAATATACTGAGCAAAATAAATGTAACACACAATGCATGTCATCTCCATAAACGAGATACAAAGGCGTCTATATAGGTTTGGGGTCAATGATAAAGTGACATAGATGTGACCAATAATAATGCTACAAAGTAAACAAAGCCGGTAATAAAACTAAAGAAAATATATATGATGGGAACATACTTTTATAGGTTATCGAAAAGTGTTCTCATTTCAATGAAAATGGAGGTTATTTTAAAATTACGAAATTTTGAATATTTTTGTTTGAGAAAAACAATCGTTTGTGAACACATTTCAGCGATTTTTAAACAATGATAGAATGTGAAATTCTTGTCAAAGCCCAACATTAAATTTGTTCAAAGCAATACGTTAGTATAATGACAACAGTTGTTTTTAATATATGGGAGGTAATTATACTTTGCTTAGAAAATAAAGTAACACAAGTTTGTTCACGAAACTCAAAATGAAAGGTATACAAATTGTGCTGGCCAGTGAAACCCAACCAATCTTGCTTTTTCAATATAAAATTAATACGAAAACAGCGCTTAATTTTACACTGAAGTTCTTAAGAACATATGTGAAATTATAAGTAGACAAAATATCAAGACTATATAAATTAAAATAATCTGAAGAAATATAAAGAAACATAAACACAATTATGTCACATGTCACATACCAGAAGCATTATTTTATTAAAATATTCCCAAACATAAAACAATAAGTAGTATATGAAAATAAACAAACAATAATTAAGACAATGTTAAGATGTTTTTAAAATAGAAATCGTTTTCTTATTTATTGTGAGATATCTGTTAGTAGTTTAAACGAATGCATGAATGAATGAATTAATGAATGAATGCATGAATGAATGAATGAATGATCTCAAAGCACATTATTTATTCAAGATCACAGCAATGTGTATCACTTGTTTGCATTTTTACCTTACATAAATAAACGAAGACCGATTATGACAAAGACAAAAGGATTGTACTTCATTTCTCTATGAGGATTCTTTATCTATTTTTCATTTTTGACACATACCAGTTCTTCGGATCACATATATGTAACTAGTCCTTCGGGTGCGACTTTAAAAAAACGAGGTCAAGCTCGTTAAACTTTAGTGCAATACATCGAGGATAATTATACAACACTTAAAATACACACAACTAACGATACACACAACTAACAATAAGTATAGTCACGTGTTGCTCGTGTACAGTCGAGTCTAGAACAATATGGCGACCCCGATATGGCAATGTGCACGAGTAAATTAGACATGCATGTGTTACATTTAAAGGGACACATGGCAATCTTGATTTTTTAAAAACTAGCGGCTTCCCGTTAGTTTTTCTACATTAATTGCATTTGTTCAATCATTAATGTTAATTATAGGAATTGTATTAAGCCACTTGTTCTTGCATATTATTATTTTTTGATATTATTGCACCAGTAATATATTAAAACTTTTAGCATAATAAGACGAAATAGTGAATACTTAAATTTTTATTTATTTAAATGTCACCAGGGTAAAAGTAAAAATGATACTGGATATATAAATCGAGACACCCATTTCAAATATTTCAAGATTGCCGTGTGTCCCTTTAATATAAAAGTATCAGATGCCCTAAACGTTTGTCCAGTTAGCATGCACATAACAACTGCAGGCACACTTGTATTTGGGATTTAATTTAACAATAGCAAATGATGAAATGAATTTGATGATGATGTGATATATTTATATTTTAACGGATTGACTCGTATGTTGGTGGTTGTTCATGGTGCTTTAATTCTTCGTAAGCCGGTGCAGAATATGGGGTAGCCTGCTGCATTGGTTGAGGAGATACCGCTGGTGGATATGACTGTTGTGTATATCCCATTGGTGGAGGTTGCCCATACACTGGATATGTACCCGGCATCACCGTTTGTGTTTGGTATATAACTCCTGGTTGGTGGACTCCTGAAAATAAGAAAGTATAATGTTTTAATAAGTTAAACAAAATCATTAATTTAACAATTTAGTCACATTTATTTATCGTACATTTCGAAAGAATGGCTACATAAAATAGTAGCGCCTGGTGAATATAAAAATAGGGCTTGCTGCATATAGAACAGTAGGGTCTGGTGTTTATAGACAACGTTCATTGACCTGATTCATAGAACAGTAGGGGCAAATGTATAGAACAGTAGAACACACTGAACATATGTATATAACAATAGGGTCTGATGTGTATAACAGTAGGACCTGACGTATGGAACAGTAGGGCCTAATGTATTTACTACGGTCGCCACATTTGGGTTTCTATACTGAACCAAACAGCTAACGCACCAGTAGACAATACCTTTAATATCTCAATAATTACAATCAATAAATCAAAACAAATTTCATTCTGAACGAGACAAATATCTTGTCAATAACGACTGTAAATTTTAAAAAAAATCATTCAGATCACCTGTCTCCAACGGTACCGGCATATACTAAGTTCATACATTAAAAGTATTGTCCACTGGTGCGTTAGCTGTTTGGTTCAGTATGTGTGTTAAAACTCCACTTAATAAACACCAACTAAAACTTGGGTTGGGCATTTATACCTAGAATAGTATTAATGATTTTACAATGCAGTCATCAATTAAACTGTGGATTACGGCTTATAACTTATACTTATCATTTTGGAATTAATGAAAAAACGTATATGTCAGATAGCAGTAACCTGTAAATTATTCCCTCACCTTCTCCTGTAAACAACCAGTTCTTGATATATGATCGCCAGATCTTGATATATGATCGCGTGTTTGTTTTACAAGTAAATGGAGTATATCATTTCAAACGAATTGAATATGACTTTCATAACATGATTTAAAGATGTATTTTTTCAGCAATGGTTAATAGAAAAATAGTTCGCAAAGCTCATAAATAAATGGGTATTAAATGTATACTGACATAGCAATCTCTGACATTAAAATCAGACCCTTTTAAATATCACGTTTCGATACTCTACAGTACTATAGCGGAGCGTATCAACGCGTAATTAGGATTTGATTTTAATGAGATTGACTGAAATAGCAAAACAACAATAAAAACAGAGCTGAACCAAATGGTTGGACCTGGTTGGACATGGTAATCAGGGGAGACAATTCACTGCTGTTCCTCATTAAGGCAAGCTCATTATTTAAATTGTTGATACTAAAATCTGAAATAAAACCTTTACGATAACCAAATAATAAAATAACCGATATTAACCTGTGACAACAGTGGTTCCAGATGTTGTGGTCAACACTTGTCCTGTTCGACTTCGACGTCGTCTGCAGCAGCATATGGCGACGATTACGCAGACGACAACTGCTGCGAACGCCAAGCATCCAATTACTATTCCTACGATTTTACCAACATTCCTGAAATGTAATATCAAATAACATAAAAACAGGTTCAAACAGCAATTGGAACGGACCAATAAGGAATACTCTTATAAAGAAGGGTAATATATGTATAGGATAGAGCATGAGTTTTGCACGTGTACGGGGAGATAATGCAC
>JAWPHD010004339.1:87500-112500 GCA_037043455.1 Cyrtodaria siliqua | reverse complement strand
CTAACTTTGTTTGCACTACTTTTTCCTCCAATCTGACGGTGAGGAATTTTTAAAAAATGGCGAACTTATTCATGTAAATTTCTAACGATCACCAATTTTAACCATTTAATCATTACTTAGAGGCTAAGAAGTGAAATTTTAACAAGTCAGTCGCTGCGCTCATTTCATTAGGGTTTCTTAATTGTGAAAATTTCACTTCATAGCCTCTAACTAATACATAAATTTAACACAGCCTAGATTAAGAAAGCCACAAAGTAAGTACTGACTGACTTGCGGAAGCCAGATCAATACGAGAGTTAACCGTTAAGGTCACGACAAGATACGATATAAGACATTAAGGGCAAGACAAGATACGATATAAGACAAACATTAACTCTACCAACTTTTTCTTGATTTAGATAGATCAGTCACAATCAGTCTTTCGGTTCATCGCAAAAGCAAAAAGAAAAGCATAAAGGGATCAACCACTAAATAGGCAGTACGATACGAGATGATAAGGGAATTACCTGTTTTGATACATTCTCTAATAAGTTGGGTAAATAGTCTTTGCACGCGATCATGATTAAAGAACTTACGAAGTTTGTAAATCACGTCACTATAAAAGTCAGGTTGTGATTTATCCTTGTCGCAGACCTTGAGCTACTTTTATGTTTTATTAGATAACTACGATAATAACATTTTGCAAAGGTTTTTCTAAGTTTGTGGTAACGGTAGCCTTAATGGAGTAGCGTTTTATTTATGCAAAGGTTACGAATGTTAAAGTTCTGATACCCATGTAAGATGTTGCTCTGGGAACATTCTCGCCTATGTGGGGATAATGAACGATGTCAAAACTGAAATGATCTCTTTTGTCATAGATTTTGTTTATTATTTCTTAATTTCAATTGTGAGATGTAAATCGAGAAAAGAGGTGACAGCAGAAACTTTAGTTTAATTTATGTGATGTTATTTATGATAAATAATAGAATATGGTCTCATTGAGTTGGTTGATTTTAACATCGATATGAGGGTAGCCCATCGAGGTGTTTAAATTAACCAACAATATGTGACCATACTATATTTGTGTTGTAGCATGTCCATTCCATCTGTTTGCCATACTCTAACTTCCGACAATTGGTAGTTAGAGTACACAGTCATTCTGAAACTAGTTATTTACAATGAAATAATTTACAACTGTGCACATACACAGGAAATTTCAGCGAACATGCTACAAATGTATATATTGACCACAGTGGAAAAGAAAGAGTTTTCAATGTTCAATATACCATCCAGATACCGGAATGTATTAAAGGGATTACCAGAGCAACAAGAGAATAAATCATTATGGGTACGACAAGACAATATTGAAGACAAACAACAAACGTTATCGTCCTTTCAGGATTTACTTAGACATGGGGTCAACAATGTGTCCGGTCATACCACAATCAAAAAGGAAAACATAGTGGCGAACTGTAAAAGGGTCAACCACTAAACACGCAGTGTGTTGCAAAATGATAGGATCATAATTATAACATCCTTAGAGGTGTTGCATCCTATATTACCTCTCATGAACAGAACCAATAAAACCGGGTCTGCTACATTTATCTCGTGTTTGTGTTTGTTGCTTCCAAGAGATTCCATTTTCGGTATTTATTTTAATATTTTATAGGAACAAATGAACTTGGAATGCAGATGACACTTCCTACCTATGCCTTGTGTTTCCCTTTATTCATTGTTTGGTTTGATTTAGATATTGATTGCTTTATTTCCTTTCAAGCAAACGAATTAGAAAAGACGTTGATATAATAACATTCGGGTGCTATTTTAACATAGCATTTGGAAACGGATAGGTTCTACCGAGATTTGAACTCGGATCGCAGGATTTAAAGTCCTGAGCGCTAACCATTACACCATAGAACCGATATATACTACTCAAACGTTGATAGGGATCACCTTTTCTAATTCAAGTCGCGTTGATAGGACTGTATAAACCTCAACGTAAATTATTTTTTATGTTATGTTTTTGATATAAATTTTCAAAATCAATCACGATTACATTTGGGAAGAATTTATTCAAACGTAACGCACGTTAAAACTGAAGCGAATGCCTAAATGTGAACTTTCATAATACGGGAAAACTTAAAATCTTCTTAAAATTCATTGTTTTTATGGAAATGTGAAATTTTAGTTAAAGGTCTCACTACAGAATTACCTCCCTTGGCTATGACGGTAGAAGATTCCTACACCGTAAAAAAATAGGGCTGTGTTAATCGGTTACTCTCAACTTGGAAATGTGCAACCGTTCTCTTATTTCTGCCTTCAGGTGAAACGATTGGAACATGTTCATGACTTCTGCCAAGTTTGGATGCCACTGGGTGATTTCCGAGAAAGATATGACAATTTGAAAAAACAGTTGAATTATTAGTGAAATGGAGTCAGTTTTGAGGGGTGCTGAAAAAGACTAGAATTTTTTTTTAATCTGGTCAACTTTTGATTTTTTGTGGATATTCTGAGCTTCAGAGGAAGGTTTGCAGATTGAGGGGAGACTTAAAGAAATATAAAAAGATCGGACAGGTAAAGTAGCATTCAAGGAGGACAGTCAACCACAAAACACAGAAACAAACACGCAAACACACAAACAATGGACATTTTACAGTATATTTGCAGTGGTCCACAAGTGACGTATTATATAGTGTTGATAAATTCACTAGTGAGACGTTAAACGACACTTGTCAGTGAAAAGCTTTAGAAACAGTACTTTTACTTGCTAGAGTGGATTTTTTAAAGTTAAATCTTGATTTTAGAGTGAAACAGTGCATTTCAAAGGAATAATATGGATTTCGATAAGTATCTGAGCTTTTGCAGTGTAAAATAGATTACGTTGCTTCTAGTCGGACCCCGTGCATGCTTTATAACCGTCATTTGGGACTTAATAGACAAATCTGTGGTCAGAAAATTTCAGAATATGGGAGACGGTCGATTGTTTTGGCTGGGAGACATACTCAGATGAACATGTTAGCTCACAGAGTGATGTATATATATGTGTTCCTGATATTCCAAGGGGGATGGACGTGTCTCATTTATGCCACAACAGTTTATGTTGGCGATTTGACCATCTCAGCTTGGAGCCACATAGTGTCAACATTGAAAGACAAAGATGCCTGCACAAGATACCAAGACTGTGTTTAGGACATAAAGAGTATCCTGATTTCATGCTTCATGTGAGTAGATTGTTTACATTATCATATAGTAGTGTTACATGTCGAATTTTTACCCCACCCACTTTTCACATAGCAGAATTTGTGGGCATTGTTACTTGTCGAGAAGGTCAGTTGAGTATGTTTAATGTTGTTGTTGGCCATCGTATACTTTAAATTTGTTCACTTTTTTATAAATCTGGCTGTTTTATAAGTTTGTAACTGTGTTTTGTGTTTTGTGTCGTATATCATCGTATACTTTAAATTTGTCCTGAATTTTCTTAAGTGATCGTAACATTTTTGTGTTTTGGGGATATGACCCGCCAAACGCATTTACTTTTTCTATGGCTGAATTTGCCCGTCCGTCATTTAACCATGCTGCGGCACTTAATTTTCTGCCTTTAGCATTACGTTGAAAGGTTACGTCTTTCGGATTTGAGGCATTCATACCGCGGTGTAATGCCTCTAGCTTATTTGTGTCGGCACCTTTACATGTCTTTTCGAAAATTACGGGGAGATTTAAAGACCAATGGACATTTTACAGTATGTTTGCAGTGGTCCACAAGTGACGGTTTATGTATTATATAGTGTTGATAAATTCACTAGTGAGACGTAACGTGCGTGACGTCCACGCGCTTCGATGACGGCTTGACATCGCCTTCTCATGCTACTTATTAGCCTACGGATATTGTCTTGTGGAATGCGAGCCTATTCTTCTAGCAGCGCAATTGTTAGTCGAGTGATCGTGGTTACTTGGACAGCCCGACCAGAAATTACATTAAGAAGCATGTCCCAAACATGTTCGGTTGGATTCAGGTCTGGGGATTCGTACGATTGACTCCGTCTCAAGATACTGGTCGATGATTCGAGCTCGGTGTGGACGGGCGTTATCATCCATTACAATTAAATCTGGACCCACAGCACCAGCATACGGGTGAACATAAACATCTAGAATGTCTTTGCAATATCTTTCAGCAGTCAAGGTTCTATTTTCAATGCTACTGTGCAGATCTTTTTTCCCCTGCATGCTGATACCCGCCAACACCATGACTGAACCACTACCATAACTACTATATGCCCAGGCTAGACGATTATGAATATGCAATCGCGTCAACGGAACGCGGATAGCTGGTCTGCTTGCATTCAACCGGACGTCATGCAAACGATTCCCGAGAGTTTGTTTAGAAAGTCTCACGCAGGTAGCATTTTGGAACTGATATCTTAAAGTTGTGGCGTTACGGAAGCGATTACGCCGTGCCTGAATGACAATGAAACGATCCTGTGCTTGGGTTGTTGACCTTGACCGAACACTACCATGCAAATGGCTAACGCTGCCGTGAGTTTGGAACCGGCTCCACATCCTAGCGACTACGCTCTGGGATACATTAAGAGCACGCGTAACATGCCTCTGGATAGCCCAGCCTCGAGGATCCCTATGCCTCTTTTCATTTCATCAGCACTAAGACGTCTTCTAATTGGCTGTTCAGCTATGTTTGCTCAATAAAGAACAAGAGGTTGTGTAAAAACAAGCAAATCAAATGAAGTGAAATCATGTACATAGATATACATGTACCTAACATGCCTGTTTTTCATGGGTATGTGATTTCCCGTGCATCTCGAGCCAACTAAAGGTAAAATATCGATATTTACAATACATGCAGTAGGAACGCCACGGACCTATAACATATCAGTTCTGTTCGCATTTTAACTCCGCGAACATGGACTATTTCTTTGTATTTTACGGACTATTTTACGAATTTTCAACTAAAACAGACGCCATTTTTTTACACCCGAAATTGGGCGCGCTACGTCGGCGAGCACTACGGGTACCTATGGAGTCTAACAACACGCCTACAGTGTTTCATACCGTAGATTATGTAAAAACTAATACCTTACCGGACGAAATAACGTCCCATTATGTGTCAACACGATGCAGTGTTGGTGACTGACAGGTCACCGTGACATAACTTGACACGTGAAATTGACATGTTGTTGCAAGTTGGATTTGGGATTATTGTCTGCTGCTGGAGGTCCATGATCAAGGTATTTGTTTTGTCATTAAAATGTGTTTGTTAATAAACAGTACACACCCCTTTTAGATCGTGCATATTTAGACATTGGCCAAATACAGTGCCTAAAAAAGTAGTGTATAGTGTATAATAGAAAGTTCATAATCACTATTAGTGTACTCCGATCTTTCCAGTAACTGGATGTACTGTAGAACGTTTCGTGGAATAAAACAATTGCTATTAGAAATGCTATCAATGTCCCCCGCACCCCGCCCCCACCCAAGTACGGTAGATGGGGGTGTGGGGGTAGATGGAGCTTGCATACCGAAAACAAGGAGGGGGTAAGAAAACTAGAAACCCCCTCCACCCCCACCCCTCAGATGCATGAATGTAAATAGTTAGCGTTGTCTCTATATCGTTATGTTTTCCCCATTTTCTCGCACTCGCACATTCGTGAATACATAACCCGATACAACTACCATTGAAACAATGTAATCTGCCATAGACATTTGACTGAAATCGGTCAGATTCATATTTATGTACAGTAAAGTTTTGAGGCAAGGAAGTGATTTTGAATTTACATTTATTTACATTCTGTTGCGAAAAAAACAACGCAATTTCGAGAAATTACATTTCACTTAAAAGCCTTTAAGGCGGTGTAGCTACTACGCTTGCCTCCAGTGTGTCTCAAAAGAAATGACTATTCCATGGGCTGGAAATATGCTGTGAAAGTGGAACAATGTTTTTAATGGATCTCCAGTTGGGCTACATTATATTTTACATGTATAATGAATGATGAGAGATGTTTTTATTACATTAACAGTGTTATTGAGCACAAGTAGTATTCATGCTTTATTCAATTTAGTTATTTTATCTTTTCTTTTTTAAATATGTTACATTATGTATAACAAAGGATAAACTATGTCTGTTTGATCATTGACATTGGATTGATGTTGTTTTCAGAGAGGTCTCAAATGTGAATCGTGCCCTTGAGCAGCTCTAAGTGAATTGATACTGACGACTTCAGAATGTCAAGCCGTATTAAATGCCATTGGATCATATGGAGGTAAGAGCCTTTTTAAAAATTGTTTGCACTTGTGTAGTTCTTTAAATGGAGGAGCTTGTGTTATGCTTGCACGGTGCTGTTCAAAGTTAGAGTAAAAATATTTCAGTGATATTTCAGTGCAGCGTGATTGTCATATGAGCTCGTGTAAACTACATGTACTGGATACATGCGAAAACAAGTTGTGTTAAAGGGACACTAGGCAGTCTTTATTTGTTTAAAACTTCTGGAGTTCGGTTAATTTTTCTGCATAGTTTGCATTTGTGCATCATTAATATTATTTATTAGAATAGTTCAGATGAAATTGTTTTACACATTACTTACTGTTGATAATAGTGCACCTATACTAATTTATTTAACTTTTAATGCAAGCAGGTTTAAATTTAACATGTTACCAGGTTAACAAATGGAGATGCTAATGTTAAAGCTTGATAAATACTTCAAGATTGCCGTGTGTCCCTTTAACATCATCTAATTGGTCTATGTGATGGGTCCTGAATTTATTAAAGGGACACAGAGCAAATTTACAATCTTGTGTCTGTTTTACACATTTTCACATCAGAACAGACCACATATCTACAAAAGTGTCTTCTCAACTGCCCTATTTAATCATGTTTTATTTCTAAAACTAGCGGCATCACCAGATTTTGAGAGAGAAAATAAATAGTTGTATATTAATGTTTTCTCCCCATGTAAAATGACCTTACTAAGTCATTAAAGTAAAATATCCTATGAACAAAACGTGTAAAATTTAACAATTTTAGATTTTTAGCCAGACTTGTATTTTATTCCCCTTCTAGTAAAAATGGCTTATAGAACATTGCACCCTCTGTCAGATTTAACTTTCCTTATAATAGATTCTTGCTGTACTGTTGGGTGAAACATACATTAAAACGGTTCTATAATCATGTCAGTTCAATCATATACTCGTATGATACACAATATAATATGTATTGACCCTTTACTTGATGTGCCATTTACTCAGTTTTGGTCAAGGGACGTTTATAGCATATCGGCTTTGAATCCAGTGAACACGGATTCAATTCTTACTGGCGCCACTGGGTTACTTCGATGTGTCCTGCTAGCCTCGTTCGTCTGATGGGAACGTAAACCGGGTGGTCCTGTGTATCGGAGTCTGTCCTCCCTCCAAGCACGTTAAAGAACCATAGGTATCTAATCGGTAGTAAGCGTAGGGCAGGGTTCCTGGATGCCTATGTATATTTCCTCCTCTCTTTCGCGCGGTTCGAAATAACCTAAACAACGTGTTGATGAGGCGTTAAACAATAATTAAATTTTAAACTGTCCCATTCCCCTAAATATGCCCTAGATCCCTCTCACAACACCTGATTCAAATTGAATACTCTGCTCGACTTATATTAACTTTTTATTCTATGTCTTTCTTTTCTTTCAGTCTGCACGTCATGTGGAAGAAGACTCCATGTACACCACTGGCCAGAGTCGATGCTGAAGTTTATGTTCGCTCAATTATTTGCTTAATAAAGTATACATATGAACTAAAATATTGTCTTTATAATTATGTCTTCCACTACAAAGTGGTAGGTGAGACAGATTAGATTTGGCCTTTCCGTTCGTCTGTCACAAATCTTGTCTGCGCTACTTGTTGGATTTTGACGAAACTTTGTACAAACTCTTTATTACTTTCTCTGAAGCTAATTTCATAAAACTTCATACTTTAAATGCCTTTGGTGAAATGATAATCCCTGTTTATTTTGAAGTCAGTAGTTGAAAGGTCCGTTACCATGACCGGAAAATGAAAAGTATTGCCCACACAGTTTTTCCTCTTACCTAAAGCAAATTTCATGAAACTTCATTGTTGGACAGTGGAAAGAGGATGATCGTTTGATTTTTAGGTAAAAGGTCAAGTTCCCTGCAGACATCCACTATCCAAGGATAAGCATATGTTACAACACACATGTTATAATATTAATGGTATAATATATGAATATTTTCTTGCACAATGTTGAATCCAGTAAAACAAGTGGTTTTGTTCACCGATACTGTCGCCTGTGAACCAAACCACTTGTTGTTAAATTACAGGATTCAACAGTGTGTAAGACATATTCCGATCATCCATTTTTTTTTTAAATCATAAATTAAAAAAAATATATATTAAAACAAACAAAACATGCTATTTGATGAAAACAGACGTATTCAACTTTTCAAAATAGCAATATTCGCAGAATATAGTAGATTTCAACTGCTGAAAACAAACATGTATTTTTTTTCCAGGAAATAATACTTCTATGAATATAGTATATATGTTCAGGGAAATGTTTAATATGTCTGTTTTCAAATACTACAAATCGTAACGCACCGCACATGTATATTCAGTATTTACTTTCAATATAGTAGTGAGTATGACTGCGTTCTGGGACCATATAAATATAAAAGAATAATATATATAAATAAATATATATATAACTATATATGCCCTATAAATATAAACGACCCGCACTTTTTGGATTCACGCGTACAGTGTTTCACAACACCACAAATCTGGCAAGTGCTCCATTGACACAATGTCATGTCCACGTTTATGTTATGAAATCTTCGAGTCTACACATAATCATGTTTGTTACCGACAGTAGCATGTATGTTACTCGTCAGTCATTTATTTACTTGGTTAAAGGGACACATACCAATCTTGCTTTCTTTAAAACTCGAGTCGCCCCCTCAGTTTTAAACGAACAGTTAAAAGAATATACTTCTTTCTGCCTGTTAAACTTATATTAGTTTATCGCTTTTTCTGGTTTCGAAAATTAACTCTGCAACGTATGTTGCCGCCATCATGATTTCATTTTTCGATATACCGTTGCAACATTGTTTGTTAAAATAAATTGGCCACTCTGACATAAACCCAAAGCATGTATAGATAAAATATTTAGTGTAAAATACATGAACACATACATTTTAAATATATGTGTTTACATAACGAAATTATATAATTGTTTCTGTAGCCGGTCGTCTTTCCTTAATGAATATGAATGTTGCCGTCTTTGGGTCGGACCTGTTACTTAATTAGTACTTGTCTCCGTTTATTGAAATTCTACATATATACAGAGGAGAGATGTATCTATATGATTTTGTTATTATGCTCGCTTCTAAAATGACGAAATAAATCGATTTGAATAAAAGGCGCATTCTCAGCAATACACAACGTATTGTGTGTACGGGTTGGAGGGGGGAAACCCACGGGGTTGGAGGGATACTACCGTAATGTTGCTCTCATAAATACTGTTAACATACTACATCAATAATATAACAACTACTGAACAATGCTGAAATCGATTTATCTTTATAAATGAATTCATAATTCCACAATTTTATTCCGTGCGAAGATCGATTTGGAACGTCGATTCGGCGTATTTAAACGATTACGGTGTACTTTGTTAATTTTCGGGGGGAAAAAGTACTTGCCTCCGATTTTTTTTATATTTTACATATCTACAGAGGAAAGATGTATTTACGCGTACATGCTTTTGTTTTTTTCTCTCGCTTCTAAAATGATGAAATAAATCGAATTTGATTAAAACTGTGCATTAGCAGCCTAATCAATACGGTATGGAGGGTGGTGGGGGTGGAATGAGGGGCGGGGCTGCAGATATACTACCGTAATGGTGTCCTTGAGAAAAACGGTGAACATTCTACTCTAATAATTTATTAAATACAGAACAATGTTGAAATCAATATATCTCTTAAAAAGGATTTCATAATTTCATGGTTTTATATCCCGCGTGTACATTAACTTCGAAAGGCGATTGTTCATATTTTAGCGAACACGGTGTACTTTGTTAATTTTGGGGGAAAAAAAGTACTTTTTTCTGATTGACTTTAAATTTTGGGTTTTAATAGTAGACATGTCAATGAACACTTTCGTGAAAAAAACATTCATTCTCGCTGTTAAAACTTTATTTTTTTTATTTTTTTTCGGATTCAGAAAATTAGCACTGCAACATATATTTTCACAATCCTCATTTCCTTTCCCGACGTACCGTTACAATTTTGTTTGTTAAAACCTATTCTGAGCACTCCGGCATAAACCAAAAGCATGTATAAATCAGAAATTTAATCTGGAATGCATGGATACATACATTTGAAATATATGTATTGAAATAATGGAATTATTTCATTTAGTGTGTACCCGGTCGTGTCTGTTAATGTATATGCATTATGCCGTCTTTGAGTCCGTGGGTCATGTAAGTATATTTTGGGGGGAAAAAAGTACTTGTCTCCGATTTCATTACAAATTTGCAAATGGACAGAGGAAAGATTTATCTACGCGTACATGCATTTGTTTTTATTCTCGCTTCTAAAATGACAAAATAAATCGATTTTGATTTAAAAGCGCATTTTTGGCAATTTAAACATTAAAACAACCTAAATTCATCCCTTTGAAAAATACCTTTAACTATTAATGGGAATTACACGAAGTGTACACCAATTCTGTTCGACCAATGTAGTTTGTGAATATTATTACTTTAACAACGATCTGTGATGGTGTTTTGTTATAATCACAGTTTATAAATAAGAGGTGAAGAAATCTGACCAGTGACAATTTTCCCGATAATGTCATTTTGTTATCGATTTTATCACGTGACCTTGTTTGATAAATATCCATACGCCATAGGGCTGGCGTTCCTACTGATGTATATGAGGCCCATACATATATATTTCACTTACAATAAACATGTTAAACTCTACATTTTCCCATAATGCGTACCTCATTGTTAAAAAAGTGATCCTTATACAATTTTGAGGAGTATATTGATATAATAAAGCAAGAGTACTGTCTTACCTTTCTTACCTTTACCGCAGGAAGATGGATATAATAATCTAAGTTTTGTTTCTTAAATTTACACATGCAAGATGTAAGGTTCTTCCGAGATTTGAGCTCGGATCGCAGAATTCAAAGTTCTGAGGGCTAACCATTACACCGTAGAACCGCTATGTAAGATTTTTCTTTCGGCCATCTTTATATATAAAGACAGTCCATTTATTTTCCCCGTAATAGGTACATGTGGGTCGGAAAATCATCCCCCGTGGTACCGTACAATAGTCGATAGTTGTAATAAATCATTATATATCTAAACAAGCATTCATAATACATGCCAGCCAAATAAATAAGTACAAGATCGAAGATCACAATTCTAATATTGTTATTGTATGCCCAAAATACGAATAAGTTAAAAGATGAATGCCTCACTGTAGTAAGATGATTTATCTTCGGCTAGCATATATCGTAATATACACATATTAACACATAGAATTACAAATCAATTTAACTATTGCTATGATGGAGAATTGTTTTCTATTATCTTTGTTGTCACAAATAAACTGCTATTTAATACATGTTAGGGCATCGGACATTTCATATGTTGGTGTGTGTGAGGGTGTGTGTGGGTGGGGTGGGGTGGGGGGGGGGGGGTGGTTGTGTGATCTTTTACTGAAACCAATTTCTAAAGGTTAAACAAATAAACTGGTTCCAAAAGAACAATTTGGTGAGAAAGTAGGTGTACTCGCAGGAAAATGTCCGGCCCCCTCCTGAGATAAAATGGTCGACCCCTTATGAAAAGCAAGGGAGGTTATTCATGTTATAATTCCGTCCATATTTCCCGAATGGGTTGTTTTCCTTACTAGTGACATTCCAAAAAAAAAAGAGTAAGATATATTGAACCTTTACAATTTCGTACCCAATACATTATGATCATCAGCATTAGCCTGAGTTACCCTGTAGAGAGATACTCATCTAGATTTATGGTGCTAATGTCCTCAGTAACCAGGCTTGAATACTGGTACAGGTACAAAATTACAACAGAACTCACATCATATGTGTTCAAAGGTGTTCCTTACATTACATTACATCAGAAGGGTTCTACCGAGATGTTAACTCGGATCACAGACCTAATAACAATTTATTAATATGTCTGTGCTCGGATCGTGACCATTACACCATAGAACCGATATATAAGTGAATGTTGATATAATAAAACAAACACCCCTAAATTGTAACGGTTAAATATGTTCATATTTACTGTTTTCGCAATGTACATGCTTACAATGACACTAATGGGTGCATTTATACACTGTATAGTTGTTGTACACGTCATAATTCATAAACATCACCCATCGTGTGTACTTTGTCTCCTTTTCCTTTCCCGTCTTTTTGCAAATAAATCATGCTAGGAATCAAGCATCATATGCGTTTAAAAGTTTCCAAAGATAACTAAAACATTGCTTTAATATGCAGATTCCTCCTCTTGCCATGTATAGTGTTAGTATTTTACTAACAGTAAATACAAATCAAGAAAAAAAGGGAAATTCTTTGTTCTTCTCAATATTACATTTTGAAAATCGCAAACCAAGCGTAGGTTCTACCGAGATTTGAACTCGGATCGCAGGATTCAGAGTCCTGAGTGCTAACCATTACACCATAGAACCAATATATAAAAAAAATGATATAATAAGATAATATTGATGTCTATACATGTACCTATGTTCTACCGATATTGCAATCTCACATTATATGTGTTCAAAAGTGTTCCTTACATTTACCTTACATTTATCTTACATCAGAAGGATTCTACCGAGATGTAAACTCGGATCGCAGGATTCAAAGTCCTGAGTGCTGTCCATTACACCATAGGACCGATATATAAGAGTCAAGTCATTTGCTTATTCAGGCTCTAAAGTGTGGAACTCTCTTCCCCACCATATACAAAATGCCCAATCTGTAAATCAATTCAAAACACTGTATTTACAGTGGATTCACCATCCGATATATTAGTAAATGACTAAGTCTTGCAGTTCTATTTAAACATATTTCCATTTACTGAATATACCACTTTAAATGCATTTTTACTTGTAAATATTGTATATATTGTATTGTTGAGGGCCTCATGGTAGATTGACTAGTTTCAAATGAGTTCTCTCGTTAAATAAAGTCTTTATAGTTATTTCTTACATTCACATAATGCAAAATTTAAGGTTTTACCGAGATTTGGACTCGGATCGCAGGATTCAGAGTTCTGAGTGCTGGCCATTACACCAAAGGACCGATATATACAAGTGCTTGTTGATATAATACAAATATAGTTATACGGGAGGTGTTCAACTTATAACGTAACAGTTTTGTTTAAGATGTTATTTTTCAGCGGAAGTGATTATCATAAAAAATGCGTGATTTAATTATATGAAACTGTCGTTTAGAACGTATACATTTAAAAATAATCTCCAATTACACGCGGTTCGTTTTAAATTACATTTTGAATTAAGTGCATGCTATTTTCCAGTTTTAAGCCTTTATGTTTCTATTGCCGTAGAGTTTTACCTTAAACCAAATAATTCCAAGAAATGCATATCATAATTGTTTAAAACTGTGTTTGCAATTTAAATGTGATCGTATGATTTATTTTAAGACAAAAATATAAATGTTGAATTAAAAGTTCGAATTTTATCGCAATATTAAGAAATTTAAAAAGATAATACAGTTTGCTCGTATGTTAGCGATGACTTTATAAATTGACCAAAATAAGCATTTTATTCATATTTTGTACGACAAAAAATGAATAGTTATTTTTTCTGTATTATCACATACCATATAAAGATATAGTTGGTCATATTTTTTTCATCATTATTTGCAAATGTGTGTGTGTTTTGCAAATGTGTGTGTGTTGCCCTCTTAAGTTATATATTTGTTCTTTCTTTTCCTATAAGAAAGTAATGAAACTTATTTTGTATAGAGGAGAAAATCATAACAAAGCCTGCAGCTGATGTTTTGAACTAGAAGTTTTCAAAACTTCAGTCATTTTCAAAGACAAATTTCATGTTAATTTTCGTTGAAATCTTGAAAACCGACGAATAGCAAAACAAATGCATATTCCAGATGTTTACCTTCGGACATGGGCACATCAGACTACTATAACCTTAAACGACAATTTACAAGCATTTTTTAAAAAAATTGTATTGCAGTTATTTTTATATTTGAAGATTTTTTGTTCAAAACATCATTCTCTACCCTTATTCAAAAATACGGATGCAGCAAAATTAGGAAGCACATAAATGTTCATGTCATATTGTTTTATATCGAAGGAGTCATTAGACTTGACATTCAAATAAACATATTTGACGAGAATCTATATAGTTGATCAGTTATAAAATGAAAGTGTTACCTTATAAGTTGAACATCTCTCGTATAAGTGTTTGCAAAAGTTAGTGTACATCGGAGGTGAATTTTGAATTTTCCTACCACTTTAAAACGAGTACCATCAGTGGTGTTAGTTGAGACTAACGGTGGGAAGTAACACCCCGAACTGTTTAATATATGTTCATGTTTCTTTACTGTTTTCGTAATGTACAGGCCTATTAAGTGACATTAATGAGTAAATTTATACACTTATAGTTGAAGATACTAGCCTCTATATAAGTCCGCACGTCATAATTCATAAACATCATCCATCGCGTGTACCTTGTCTCCTTTGTCTTTCCCGTCTTTTCGCAAATAAAACCTGTCAGGAATAATCTAGCATCATATGTGTTGAACAGTTTTCCAAATATAAAAAAAACAACATTGATTTAATATGCAGATTTCTCCTCTTACCATGTATATTGTTAGTATTTTACTAAGAGTAAAAAAAACATTCAAGAAAAAAAAGGGAAATTGGTTGTTCTTATCAAGAAAACATTTTGAAAGTTGCAAACCAAGCGCATGTTCTGCCGAGATTTGATTCAGAGTCCTGAGTGCTGACCATTACACAATAGAACCGAAATGTAAGAAGATGGATATAATAATCTAAGTTATATTTCTTTACATTTACATATGCAAAATGTAAGGTTCTACCGAGATTTGAACTCGGATCGCAGGATTCAAAGTCCTGAGTGCTAACCATTACACCATAGAACCGATATGTAAGAAAATTGATATAATAAGATAATCTTGATATCTAACATCTACCTATGTTCTGCCGATATTGCAATCTCACATCATATGTGTTCAAAACTTTTCTTTACATTAACCTTACATCAGAAGGGTTCTACCCAGATGTTAACTCAGATCGCATGATTCAAAGTCCTGAGTTCTGACCATTACACCATAGGGCTGATATGAAGAAGATGGATATAATAGTCTTAAGCTTTATTTTTTACATTTATTACATATGCAAAACGTAAGGTTCTACCGAGATTTGAAATGGGATCGCAGGATTCAAAGTTAGCACTCAGATAACCATTACACCATAGGACCGATATGTAAGAAGATGGATATATTAATCTAAGCTTTATGTCTTACATTTAACTATGCAAAATTGAAGGTTCTACCGAGATTTGAACTCGGATCGCAGGATTCAGAGTCCTGAGTGCTAACCATTACACCATAGAACCGATATGTAATAGTATTGATATAATAAAGATAATCTTGAAATCGATATTCTACCGTTGTTACAATCTCGCATCTTATGTGTTCAAAAGTATTCCTTAAATTTACCTTACATAAGAAAGGTTCTACCGAGAGTAGTATAGGGCCCCCTTCATGTTCATATTGTCATTTGTGTCTTGCTCATTAAGTTTCACGTTGTTTTTGTGATTTTGTGTCTGTGTGTGTGTGTGTGTGTGTGTGTGTGTTTAAATTATGTTATTTACGTTTGTTTTACATCTACATCAATCTGAGATCATGCTTAATTTGATTTATATTCCATAAAGCAAATTGTTATTAACAGAGAAAGAGAAACAAGAGTATGTAAAACGAAAAGTGTAATTTATTTCAATAAATAATGGTATAAACCACAAAATACCGTTGTTAATACCAATGGCCATAACGTTACAGATGTAAACATAATTATGACTAGGACATGATATACATATACTGTTACATAAACACTGACTAGTAAATGATGAATATATACACTTCTCAAAACTGCTAACTACACCGCTACGTTTTGGGTTATATATATCGATGGGTTGAATGTTTTTCAATAAAATAAAAAGGAAATACCAATTCAATCATTTTTACATCATTTGATTTTTTTTTTTTCATGGGCAATGCTAGAACTAAACCACAATAAGCAATTACAAACGACCCATGTAAACACTAAAGTCACACTTTTCATTTCTTGTTCATAAAAGTGTGACTTTAGTGTTTACATGGGTCGTTTGTAATTGCTTATTGTGGTTTAGTTCTAGCATTGCCCATGAAAAAAATAAAATGAAATGATGTAAAAATGATTGAATTGGTATTTCCTTTTTATTTTATTGAAAAACATTCAACCCATCGATATATATAACCCAAAACGTGAGCGGTGTAGTTAGCAGTTTTGAGAAGTGTAAATGTATTGTTACATAAGCATTGACTAGCATGCGCTATAATGCGACAATTAAATTGTGGATGGGAATTAAATCAGACGATATTGAAACATTCTCACATGAACGAGTGACTGTTCCTTTCTTTCAAAGCTCACAAAACATAACTACCTCGTTACCGAAAAAAATATTGATTTTGAAAGATAAGAAAGGTACAAAAACTTACGAGTACATACCCTAATAAAGGTGAGAACATGTCTGGATAAACGGCATTTCATACAATAAGACAAATTAAAATATGAAAGTACAAACTGAAAAGTGGATCCCTTGAAAGCAACAAACACAAATAAGAGAGTAGTTCACATTGAGTATAGAGGGTCTCCCAGGAGTTTTGGGGAACAAGGGAACATGGTAGGGAAAAGGGAACAGTGTCTGTTATTTCTAATATTTTTGGGGAACAATGGAACATTGGAAAACATTTTGAGGGAACAAAGCAAAATATTGTTGGGAACAATGGAACAATGGGTCTCATATTTGCAGGGAACAAGGTAGCAGGGAACAAGGTAACATGGACCCCCGTGGAGGGCCTCAGTATATTAGGGAGAATATGTTATATAGCTTCTTACCAGAATATATTATGACGCTAGCGAGAAAACAATGTTTGTTTTTTAACAAAATCTACGATTCACCGTGTTTTATTTTCCACACGACTAAGTTATACATGTATAACAGTAACACGTACTGCTCTAAACTGCTCTTTCTTTGGCCGTACTTGCCTTCTTTACTGTATAGCTTAATACCTATTCCAGTGTAGTAGATAGGACTGAGAGTAATGAGGTAATTATATAATGATGACACGTTTGGGAACAACTTGTCATAACACACAAACACGTTTGACATGATAAGTACTTTTACTAAGGGTTATGGGTTCAACTCTCACTCTATTCCGTTTGTTAAGGAATTTACCCGGCTTTATGGTTGCAGATAATACACTTTAACTGAACTGATACAAAAGGACGTTAGAGGTATTGACACGAATGTTCTCATTACTCATTAGATCATCTAATTTCAGCAATATACTCAGTTTACATGCGATGAACGTTTTGTAACACGGTGACTGTCGTATCAAGGACGTATTAATGTGTTGGACTTAATGTTTTATTTCGTCTCCTAGAATGGATCTTTGGGATTTTTAACAAAGTTTGCGTTTCATTTCCATTGACTTCATTGCTTGATTCAGTTGATTGAGTCGTCGTTTCTTTTGCTTTCCTTTGTTTGATCAGTCTATATGAGACTGTGCTTGTGCGATATGGCGGATGACTCCATTAAAGAAAAACTTCCCCAGCTTGTTGTCTCTACCGAGCAGATAATTTATCTTCGTCGTCTGTGCATGAACTGTATAGGCACTGTCACTGAAGTAAGTGTTTGACCGGTCTGATGGAGAGGGAGATATTTCTTCTCTATATGTTCGCACACTCATACTGTCTGTTTCTGCGTCAGAGACAACTTGAATTTGAGGTACTATTTTGATTGCTGTTGCTCAATGTAAGTTTTTCTGTCATGCACATGTTTTGGTGTGCACCTTTTGTTTAAAAGATCAGCCGAGCTTCTGACGAAGATTCTAGGTTTTCTTATTAGTGACGTATCCGCTGTGTTAGGAGTGTTATTAGATTCGGCAATCGGCGAGACGTTTTCCAGTTGTATCAATATTGCTTAAACTCCCATGTCTGTTTGGAAATCTGGGTCTTGCTGAATTTATAGGCATTATTATACCGTCATGTGTGTCTACAGACGAGGTCAATGATTTAGTCTGACTGGTTGTTATTCTGGTGTGTATTTCCCTAAACAGATCGTTTGTTCCCGAGTTTGATATTGCTTTCATCTTTTGACTAACATTGATTTTTCTATAGTTTCCTCTCAGATTCCAAATGTCTAATCGATTTTCTATGGATTGTGAGAGGCAATTGGTTCGTATCAAGCTCTTGTTGGACGTTCCGTTTTTCTGCCCAAGTCCCATGTCCGACTTCCAATGGCGCGCGTTCCCGAACAACAGATGCATACCGTGTATTCTTTGTCAAACTTAGGCGCCGTTGTGGAGAAAGAGTCCTCATTTTCTTGCTGCTTAAAGAAACACAGTAATACACATTTAAATTAATAAAGCTTATTATAGTATTCATGTATAATAATATAATGAATGTTGTATTATCCATACACGTTCATTGGTGAGAGAAAAGTAGCAGACCCTGTTTTATTGAATCCGTTTATTAGAGGTAAACTAAAATGCAACACCTCTCACGCATCAAAGCACCAGCTTTAGCGGTATTCTTCTTTGAAGCCATACATATTGTGCTCGAAAACCATGAAGGACCAGTAAGTAATAACACTACTTATTCGTAGACAACCACTGATTCGTAGTCGTATACTAACATTTAGTGTTTACCTTACTTTTTAAACCAGTTAGAAGGCTCAGAATTTCAAATACTAGCTACCTTTATTCATGAAGAATTTAGTACCAGCGCTCTTCGCAAGTTAAAGCGTGGCCTATATAGCGACTATCGTCAAATCTATGGTAAACACTAAGTCGGATAGTCTATGAAGAGAAATCTTCACCATTAAGAACGTGCGGTCGGTCGCTACCTCCCTCCCTTTCGGTTTCTTAATGGTGAAGAATTCTCTTCATAGCCTCTATCCTATACGTAGAAGCGCATAATCCTATTTCTATATGTCAAAAGTCAAATTTTAAAGGGACATACGGCATGTCAACTAGTAACATGTAAACTCAGATGGCATGATTCAAAGTCCTGAGCGCTATTACACCATAGGACCGATATGTAAGAAGATGGATATAACAATCTTAGTTTTATTTCTTTTTAAATTTACATAGTAGTATGCAAAAGGTGAGGTTCTACCGAGATTTGAACTCGGATCGCAGGATTCAAAGTCCTGAGTGCTAACCATTACACCATAGAACCAATATATAATAATAGTGATATCATAAGATAATATTGATGTCTATACTTGATGTACATACCTATTTGCTACCAATATTGCAATCTCGCATCATATGTGTTCAAAAGTGTTCCTTACATTTACCTTACATTTACCTTACATCAGAAATGTTCTACCGAGATGTAAACTCGGATCGCAGCATTCAAAGTCCAGAGTGCTGGCCATTACACCATAGGGCCGATATATAAGAAATGGATATAATAATCTAAGCTTTATGTCTCACATGCAAAATTTAAGGTTCTACCGAGATTTGAACTCGGATCGCAGGATTCAGAGTCCTGAGTGCTAACCATTACACCATAGAACCGATATATAATAATAGTGATATAATAAGATAATCATCTACCTATGTTCTACCGATATTACAATCTCGCATCTTATGTGTTCAAAAATACTCCTTAAATTTACCTTACATCAGAAAGGTTCTACCGAGAGTGGTAGGACCCCCTTTATGTTTATATTGTCATTTGTGTCTTTCTCATTAACGGTCATCCTCATGACCCTGCATGTGTTAAAGAAGAACGTGGCTCCATTGTAAATAACGCATCACATGTGTTCAAAAGAGTTCTTTACATTTACCTTAAATCAGAAAGGTTCTACGGAGATGTGAACTCTGATTGCAGGATTCAAAGTCCTTTGTGCTGACCATTATACCATAGGCCCAATATATAAGAAGATGGATATTAAGTTAGTGTTCATCGGAGTTGAATTTTCCTACCACTTTAAAATGAATACCGTAAGTGGTGTGAGTTGAGAATTGTGATTGATTAAATACAGATAGGATGTATATTTCTTTGATTTTGCATTGGCTCCATGTGGTTATAAAGAATAGGAACAGCGCAAATTCTGCTAGAGGAAGATTGGTAGAACCCCGTTCATATTCATTGTGTCATTTGTGTCTTGCTCATTAACGGTCTTCATCATGACCCTCCGTTTGTAAACGTGGGAACGTGGCTCCATTGTAAATGGAGTGTCGTCAAGTATATAATTTGCGACACTGTTCTGCAGGTTAGATGGTTCTATGAACATTCTCCATATTGTATCTCAATGTGAATGGAAGATGAGCCTGGCATGTTCATTTCCGCCTTGCGCCACACAACCTTCCTTGTGTTGGTGCTCCGTAAAACCCAATTCAGTTGTTGTTACATTGAGAATATGATTCAGTTGTTGTTACACTGATTTCCGAAAATAAAAGGTGCAAACGTCGAAGTAATCGAGTACTTACTTATAATACAACGTTAAAGGTAATATGTAAAACAAAATGAGGTGATCAGAGCCAACTGCTATTTAGTAGAGCATTTATCGCCATTGCTCTTTTGCTATTTTTGCATATATGTATGGGGTTTACCGTCGCTTTTAACAATATTTCAAACATTTCATGACGCTATATGATTTGTTCCCGTTTAAGCAAAGCGAATTAGGAAATCCATTATAGTTCGTACGAGAGTTTCGTAGGCTATCGCTATATATGTATATAATGTTGGCTGTTGCAAACTCGCCCCTTTCGGAGTCGTTGCATTGTTAGTCTACGACAGACTGCAGTAATGTTTAGGTAATCAACAACTACGCATACGTTTCTCTGTGTGTGTGTGTGTGTGTGTGTGTGTGCAAATTATTTTATTTACGATTTATTTTACATCTACATTCTTCTGACCGTTGGAGGGGAAGGTAGAGTGGTAGAACACCCCCCCCCACCCCCCACACCAACACCCCAAATTCATGTTCATTTTATCATTTTTGTTCATGCTCCTTAAAGGTCTTCATCATGACCCCTGCATTGTTTCAGTTGCCATCTCGCTCATATCATTAGAGCAGTCGCAAAAAAACTATAACGTGACTCCAGCGTAAATGGAGTGTCTACAATAGAATTTGCAGCAACTCTGCAGTTCAGGGTGAGAAGGTTCTAGGCCCGTTCTCCATATTTTATCTCGATGTACATGGAGGATGAGCCTGGCATGTTCATTCCTGTTAGGCGCCATATAACCTTTCATGTGTTGATGCGCCTTAAAATCCCAATTCAATTCAATTCAATTCAACATCCTTCTGAGATTAACCTGAATTTGATTTCTTGTTTAGTAACATGAATTGCTATTAAAAGAGAAACAAGAGTATGTTAAACAAATAGTTTAATTTATTTCGATATGTAATAAATACCATTATCAATACCAATGGCCATACAGTTACAGATGTCAACATATGACTAGAATATATGTACATGTATAATTTGTTATGGTGTAAGATGAACATTGACTAGTAAATGATACATATACTGTTACATAAACATTGGCTATCACACCATATAATGAGACAATTAAATAGTGAAGGAGAATTAAATCAGACGATATTGGAACATTCTGACTGTTCCTTGCTTTCAACGCTCGCAAAACAGTACTACCTCGTTACTGAAAACATATCAATATTAAACGATATGAAAGGTCGTAACGTAAGCAAAGAAAAACTAACAAATACATACTACCCCTTTAAAGGTGAAAACATGTTTGGATAAACGGCATTACATACAATTATGACAAACTACAATTTAGAAGTTCATACTGAGTATTAATGCGTGCATATTGCGGCGAACATTTAATGCTTCTTATCACACTATATATTTACTCAAAGTTTGCTAAGCACCAAGATTTCATTTCGACATTTGACGGTGGCTGGTTTTACCAACAGCATAAAAATCAACAATTAATTTTGTTTTATGATTAATTTATGTGAAATTCATATTATTATTTGTTCGATTATTTTTGATTAGAAAACAATTTTCTTGTGTATTTTAGCATGTCACGCTATAATATACTGTTTGGGCGAAAGGCGAAAAAGGCTTGATGCTTAGCAAACGTTGAGTAGTATATCGTGAAGCTAGCTAGAAATCAATGTTAATTGCTTGCACAAAAACTACGATTCACCGTGTTTTATTTTCCACACGACTAAGTTATACATGTATAAAAGTAACAAGTATTGCTCTAAACCCTGCCAAACACGGCTAGATGCCCTTTCTTTGGTCGTACTTTCCTTCTTTACCGTATAGCTTGATACATTATACTAGATTATGACTGAGAGTAACGATGTAATTATGTAATGATGGCAAGTTTCGGAACATCTTATCATAACACACAAACACTATTTACATAATAAATTCTGTGTAAACAGCGCTTTTACTAAGGGCTGTGAGTTCAACCCACAATATATTCTGTCTGATAAGGGTTAAAACAGAAAACGTTTTCTTTCCAAAGTCGAAAGGAACTTCATTGTCATTGTCAGTTTTACCTATGTGTTGCAGTCCATACACTTTAAAGGGACACACGGCAATCTTGTAGTGATTATGAAATATTTAAATTAGCGTCTCATTTATTTTTTTATTAACAAGTATCATTTTGACTTTAAATCTGCTTGCATGTAATCAAATACAAATTTGCGTTTCCCTTTTTTCTTTCGTCTTACTATTAGATATGTTTAAATATATTAGTCGTGCAATATAACCAACAGTAACTCTTAAAGGTATGCAAAAACAAATTTCTTTCAACTGTTCTTACATGTAATAGTAATGATTTAACAAATGCAAGATATATAGAAAACCTAAAGTGAGTTCTTAGAAATTCAAGATGGCCGAATGTCCCTTTACAGGATACAACAGGCACGTTAGAGGTATTGACAAGAATATTGTCATTACTCATTAGATCATCTTATATCAGCAATTTTGTAAAACGGTGACTGTCGTATTAAAGGCGTATTAATGGGTTGGACTTAATGTTTTATTTCGTCTCCTAGAATGGATCTTTGGGATTGTTAAGAAAGGTTGTGTATCATTCCCCTTGTCTTCATTGCTTGATTCAGTTGATTGAGTCGTCGTTTCTTTTGCTTTCCTTTGTTTGATCAGTCCATATGAGACACTGTGCTTGTACGATATGGCGGATGACGCCGTTAAAGGAAAACTGTCCCAACGTGTTGTATCTTCCGAGCAGTTATCTTCGTCGTCTGTGCATGAACTATATGCACTGTCACTGAAATAAGTGTTTGTCCGGTCTGATGGAGACGGAGATATTTCATCTCTAGATATTCGCACACTCACAATGTCTGTTTCTGCATCAGAGACAATTTGAATTTGAGGTACTATTTGGATTTCTGTTGTTTTATCATAGTAATTTATTCTGTCATGCGCATGCTTGGGTGTGCACTTTTTGTTTAAAATATCTGCCGAGCTTCTGACGAAGAGTCTAGGTTTTCTTATTAGTGACGTATCCATTGTGTTAGGAGTGTTATTAGATTCGGCAATCGGCGAGACGACATGCTTTCCAATTGTATCAATATTGTTTAAACTCCCATGTCTGTTTGGAAATCTGAGTCTTGCTGAATTTATAGGCATTATTATACCGGCATGTGTGTCTACAGACAAGGTCAATGATTTAGTCTGACTGGTTGTTTTTCTGGTGTGTATTTCCCTAAACAGATCGTTTGTTCTCGAGTCTGATATTGCTTTCATCTTTTCACTGTAGGCTAACATTGATTTATCTAATAATTTCCTCTCAGATTCCAAATGTCTAATAGATTTTCTATGCATTGTGAGAAGACGTAATTGGTTCGTATCAAGCTCTTGTTGGACGTTCCGGTTTTTTGCCCAAGTCCCATGTCCGACTTCCAATGGCGCGCGTTCCCGAACAACAGATGCATATTGTGTATTCTTTGTCAAACTTAGGCGCCGTTGTGGAGAAAGAGTCCTCATTTTCTTGCTGTTTTATATCTAAAAGAAACACAGCAATACACATTTAAATTAAAAAAGCTTTTTATAGTATTCATGTATAATATTATAACGAATGTTGTATTATTAATACACGTTCATAGATGTATTATTAATACACGTTCATAGATGTACAGAAATAATGAAAACGAGAATCCTTGGAAGCAACGAACACAATAATATTGAAGAGAGAAAAGTAGCAGACCCTGTTTTATTGAATCTGTTCATTAGAGGTAAACTAAAATGCAACACCTCTCACGCATCAAAGCACCAGCTTTAGAGGTATTCTTCTTTGAAGCCATACATTGTGCTCGAAAACCATGAAGAACCACCAGTAAGTAATAACACTACTGATTCGTAGTCGTATACTAACATAAAACATTTAGTGTTTACCTTACTTTTTAAACCAATTAGATGGCTCAGAATTTCAAATACTGGCTACATTTATTCATGAATAATTTAGTACCAGCGCTCTTCGCAAGTTAAAACGTGGCCTATATAGCGACTATCGATAAATATATGGTAAACACAAGTCGTATAGTCTATGAAGAGAAGTCTTCACGATTAAGAAACCGCGGTCGGTCGCTACCTCCCTCCTTTTCGGTTTCTTAATGGTGAAGATGTCTCTTCATAGCCTCTATCCTATACGTAGAAGCGACACTAAGTCGGATAGAGCCTATGAAGAGAA
>JAWPHD010004339.1:0-82500 GCA_037043455.1 Cyrtodaria siliqua | reverse complement strand
ATGTGCACTTTCATGAAAAAACAAAACAAAAAAACAACTGTTGTGGTATAAATTAAACCAAGACTTTCTAAACTAAGTACAAAGTCCTCCTTAAAATTACCTGCACATACTCTTCGAAAGAGGGAGCTGCAAAATATAGACAGACAGACAGACGGACATACAGACAGACAGACCTATTTTTGTGCATGTTGAAGTATGATAATGTATTATTTTCTGTAAATGTGCGAAAATCAATTTTCACGCTCAAATTTTCATTTAAAAATGTTCTTCGCGAGCTTTAAAGGGAATGTAGCGACACAGCCAAACCATCTTAATTATTGAGAGTTCTGAAATACTTGAATAAGGGCGAAAGAATTATCAAAATCGGATGATAAACAAAGAAGATATGATCATTTGAAGTTTCTGTTGAAGCGGATATGGAAGCGGCCATTTTGAGAGCTATGACATCACGGTTCTAAATGACCATATATGGAATATTTATAAATATGAAAATTTACTGATTTATAGGGAAAAAATGACAGCAAATGTATGAAAAATATGTAATACTTCATGACAATAATGCTTTATATGACCAGTAAAAAATCATTCATTTGCAGTGATTTTCTTCGTTTTAAATGATATTTATCAATATTCCATATATGGTAATATGGAACTATGACGTCATAGTTCTAAAAATGGCGGCTCCCATATTCGTTTTAGAACAACCTTTAAATGGTCATATCTTTTTTGTTTATCATCCGATTTTGATCATTCTTTCACCTTATTCCAAGTTTTTCAGAACTCTCAATAACAAAGCTTGTAGCATGGTTACAGACAATTCTCTTTGTTCAGACACAGGTGTAAATCGTTTAATTGAAAATAAGACCTGTCAGAATAACTGTGAGAATAACAGTGAGAATAACAGTTAGAATAACTAAAATAGAGCTGAAATGGACATGCTACAAATGTTGGTTCATTTAAACATCGAGATGGACTCAATGAAACCATACTCTATATATTACTTGTTTGGCTGTGTTGCTACATCCCCTTTAAATCTTACATTTTAAAAATATCAGGACTCTGTCTTGAAACGTTTTGGCAGGCCCGTCACAGTCTCAGTATTTCTGATACGGCTGATATTTAACTGATACGGCTGATATCTGATACGGCTGATATTTAACTGATACGGCTGATATTTAAGTGACTCTTAAGTACCGTTTATACGGACTGAATATGATATTCCTCTTGAGCAGATTTTAAAGTATTATCAATAACAGGTATTATCAATAACAGTAATTGTATTTACTGTTATCGGAGAACGCCATTTATTTATTTTTTATTTTCTGCATGAAATTACTTTAGTTTTTATTTATTCTATATATTCTATCGTAGACCTACGTACATTAATCTCCACGCAGAGTTATCGTTCCTTGCACTCGCATATATCTCTGCTAACTACTAAATAACAAGATTTTGGTAAAACCTGTTAAATTGGAATATGTTTGCCTAAAACTGATTTAGTTCTTGTTCAGAATATCTGCAGATTAGATGTTGCAAGATTTGAAATAATGCATGAAAACAATCTAGTTATCGGGACTATTTTACTACAAAACTAATACGTACTTATTCTCCTCAATCGATATGCATATGTAAATAATTCAATAGCAGCTCGATAGCAGAAAATTACTAAAACAAATTTTAACTTTTAAAAAACCCATTGAAATTATTTAATATATCTTTGCAACAGGATTTATTATAAACATCGTCATAACTTTTTTTGAATAATCACGTGACCCACAGACATATTTAATTAATAAACAGATAGGAAACTTCCTATCTAACCAAAATATCACGTGGCACCTTAACTTTTCCTTCTGTCTTCTCTCTCAATTATTCACCTATTTTGATGAGAATACATCTAAAAGATTCATAGTGAATAGCAAAATGGTATTATAATAATTCATGTTTATTTTCAAAAATAAATTATTTTCGCTTTTCTCTTAAAAATCAATGTTTTGACATATAGTCAAAGTTTCAATCAAACTCCTTTTTTGCTCTCAGTGTAAGAGAAAACAAAATACTATCATTGCAAAGAAAATTAAATGTGTGATGGTATTTGGCTTGAATGAACTTGTATCTGTAAAACTCTTTTGATATATGTGTTTAAAGTTGGGAAATATTTTGTGAAATTTTCGAACTGTGCCACTTATCATTTACACAATTTTCATAGTGTCCAATCTATCTGTTATTAGGTCTGTGCGTGACCTAACCGTTCGCCCAACTTCCTTTGACAATGAGGAACGAGTGTACTCTGGGTAGAGATTGCTAACGTTACGTACATTTGTAAACACGTAGGCCTCAATCGGAACTGCCTCGTCGGAGTGACGGAATCCGACGAGGCAGTTCCGATTGTCGGATATTATTACTATTACCGAGTACGGAAATTGGCGAAGAGTTTCGATATCCATGATTCTATTCTGTTCACTTAGCAAAGACGCAAAGGACCGAAACACGGGTATGGCTAAAACGCAGACGCTTTCTGCAGACAAGTTAAACATATAGGGAAAACGCAGACAATATGATTATATAGTGTTATTGGAAAACGCAGACAACAAAGACAAATAGGCAATAAGTTAGATAAGTTATATACAGTAACAAATGTTAGTCTTGATTTTTTTTTAATTTATACATTTTATATGTTGTCTGATGGATGATGTTTTATTTATAATTTGATCAATTGATTTAAAAAGTAGTTGATTTTTTAAACATTTTTTTTTAATTTTTCTGACTTTGCAGTTGATAATGCATCACAGTTTGTTTAGTGTAATTTACTAATTTATTGTATTAAAGTCCAGTTGATTCCTTTAATTACATTTAAAAATAAACAACTTTTTTTTTTAATTTTTCTGACTTTGAAGCTGAAAATGCATCACAGTTTGCTTTTAAGTGTAATTTACTAATTAAATTGTATTAAAGTTCAGTTGATTCCTTTAATTACATAAATTTGTTTGATAAAAGGTTAATGCAAGAGTAAGTGTGAAAGTAATTAAAAAAAACTATACTTTGAAGGTACAGATTATGTGTGACAAGGACATTATAATTACTTTGAAGGTACATTACAAATGATTGCATAATGGCTTATGAAAGTTATATTGTAATAATTTGACCCCATTCTGACGCAGCTAATTTACCACCTGTGCGTTTGCTTCAATCCAATACACATGTACCTATAAACAAATGAGCCCAACAGTGATTGACATCTTGCCTGACGACCTTGATCGCCTCTCGACCAATCAAATTTGCTGCTGTCACAGCTTGTGGCACTGAGGCGGAAATAACCTATCACGGTGTAAATTGTGTTAATAATTCAACAATTATCTTTGAAGTTTATGATGCTTTTTGCGGGTTGAGACTATTATGACTTGATTGGATTAACTGTTTAATTGATTGCTACCGGCTTCTGATTGATTAGACCGAACTGAGATAAAACAAATGTACTATTTTTGTACTGTCGAGTAACGGACTTTATTAATTTATGGATGTTCAAAATTTTTGTATGTTCAATACACAAATGGCGCAAAGAAGTATATTTTCATTTAAGAAACAAACAAATGCAATAAAAAAGTTAACTATGACAGTCATAGTTACATTTTATTATTGCATTTGTTTGTTGAAAAGGAGATAATGATGGCGACACTACTATATTACCAGCTCCAGATTCTGCAATTAAAACAGTACAAAGTGAAGAGTTTGATACACCAACCATTAACAATACCGGTATCAATTCAAAAACCAATCAAAAGGCTAAGAAAACTTTACTTTTTAATAATTCAACACCCCGATCAATTTTGAAGCAAAACTCTGATGCTCAAAAGTACAGAGAAAAAGTGAAAATTAACTTTTGATGACCGTGAAAATAAGAAATTTGCTAAATTAGGAAATTGTTCAACAATTTTAGAAAATGAAAATTTCATTGATTTAGAATTGCAACGTGAAGATAATTCATACGAGACAAAACATGAGGTCAGTGAGATATGGAACATGGATTTAAGACTTACATTCAAAGACCGTGATGATCTAATTGTTATTGAAACAAAATAACTCTATTGCTTTCGCGACATCATATTGCTTAAGAAAAAAACTGTGTTTTGATTTGATTGTTGACTCGACAAAGTTAAGATCACATCTTTTAAATTGTTTCGAGAAAAAAGAAATTTCTGAGTTTCCGTTAACAAATAAAACCATAAGTATGAGAAGACAGAGGCACAGTGCAGAAATTAATATTGAACATTTCTGTCTTTGTAACTTACCAGAATGTCTGGACAATATGGTTCAATGCAGTAAATTTGAAGAATGGTTTCATATTTTCTGTATCAATGCGCCAGCTGACATAGCAACAGCAGACAAAGATTTTACATGTGGCCTATGTTAGACTGTTCACATGTGTTACTCATCAGTAATGTAATGAACTCATATTGTATAATGAAATGTTCTGATATGTGTATATTTTATTCATTATCTGTGATGTTATTTATAAAATATATTAGTTATATACTTGCGTATTTGATTATGAAATTTTCCTGTTATGATCTTGATAAAATATCAATCAAATTTATAAAAATTACTTTGTGAAATTTTCCTGTTATGATCTTGATAAAATATCAATTACATTTATAAAAAGTACTTTGTTGTTGATTGCTTCTCTTTACATAGGTTGGCGATTTATTACCATGCTTTAAACGTTACTGAAACAGAGGCAATTTATAACATGAAAATTATAAACCTTATTTTATACATTTAAGTCAGTGTTTTCTTTTATTTTCATGTTTTAAAAGTATTTAATAATTTTAACAAATGATCTGAAAAAACTAAATAAAAAAAACTAATCATTATCAGTTCATAAAATAAGGTTACATAAAACTACAGTAACTTATTTAATTTCATTTAAGTAATATTATAAACAAGTTTAAATTAACAGTATTAATTGTATAACAATTTGAATTCAAGATGTTGATAAATGTCTATCCAAAACACTATATAGCCATATTGTCTGCGTTTTCCAATAACACTATATAATCACATTGTCTGCGTTTTCCCTATATGTTTAACTTGTCTGCAGAAAGCGTCTGCGTTTTAGTCACACCCCCGAAACACAGTCTAGCTAACAAAAGACCGTAGCACAGTCTGAGAAATTAGACAGCAACAAAAATGGCTACCCTCGTCGTTTGTGATCGAACTTCAGAAGGAAAATCCAGTCGAAATCGAATCGCTGGTGTCGACCTGAAAGATATCGTAAAAAGTTTGAAAGAAAAATGTGCAAGTGACATCAGCAAACCAGTAGATGCGTTTGGTAATGAGTATATTCAGTAGTTTGTTTTGTGTTTATATGAGAATTTTTTTTATATTTATAAATTATTTGTTTGGGGCGCTTGTTTCTGCCAGGGATTTATAGGACGGGGATATGATACGGCAATTCATAACTCTCACATCTGGTCAACTTCCTGTAGGTTGAAATATTCAGGTGTCAGACCGGTGAAAATCAGCCCATTGAACACAATGCTATATTTGGAGATGAGTCGCAAGTTCCGCAACATTCGTTCGCTTCAATACCCATTATATGGGACCGTTTTCTAGCCAAATGTTTTTAATACACAGAATAAAAGTGTATTTAAGCGAACAAATGTTGTGGAACTTGTAACTGATCTCCAAATATAGATTATATTGCATTGTGTTCAATGGGCTGATTTTCACCGGTCTGACAACTGAATATAGGTGAAAATAAAGCGGATTACTCGGACTTTGTCCTCAATCTATATATGAAAATATTAGACCATGATTTATATTAAATATATTCATATTGGTGTTTTAAAATCAGGCAATACCAAAAGAAGATACATAGATGTACACAAAAAATGAAGGTTTTAATATAATTATCACTACAAACTAGTTTTATAAAGGGCGAGAGTTTAATTGAGATAAAAAAGTTTACCCTTCCATAATATATATATATACATGCTAATCCAGGAGAAAAAACACGTTCAAAATGGCCAAGAAAAAAAAAAAAATTGTGTTGAAATCAGTCATAACCCACTTAAAAACTACACCAAACACAAAGTGCATATGTTTTATACGATAAACAAAGATCGATAAACAAAGATCAACAAATATATAAAAAGCATGAAAGGCGAATAAAACAAACAAACAAAAAACTGGGCAAATGTCGGCCATATTTTTTTCATCGCAATTTCACGCTTCCTGAGAACAAAACACTAAAAAAAATAATTAAAACTTGCTAAAAACACAAACAACCCACTCAAATCATGAAAAGGATACTTACAATTACGTTTTGCAGTAACTATTTAACCATGTTGTTTGTAATGTCTTCAACCATAAAACGCGATAAATCATGGAGCGAAATCACATTCTACATTCTAAAAACATGACTTTATAACGTTAATGACCGAAGTGTTCCGAATGAATGGATGACAAGTGTTTGACAGACTTCGAGACCGATCCCTTTCAATTTTCATCCCAGTTTCAGCCAAAAAAAAGTTGGACTTTCAGACAAAATACATCTCATACCTAAATAAGATGTATATCAGTGAAACAAACATATTTAGTGGTAAATAAAAATACCCAGGGCCGTCGATCTGCCGATTTTGCGTCCAGTAACCGGACGCATTCCCCCCTCCAAAAAGTATGTTTTTTTCCCCCATTTCAGACTCAAAATCCCCCCTAAAAAAAAAATATATATATATAAACAAAATAATTGAGTACAAACTGTATTTAATACAAATAAAACATGTGGACTATTTATGGTCCCTATATATATTTGTGTATTACTATGCCTTGCCCTTCCCACCCAGATTTCTTTTAAAATCATGCATTTTTCCACATTTTTGTCTCGCCCACAGTAGTGGGTAGCTAGACATAGCTGTCACTTTTCCAGCAGTGGTGGGGTTCGCATTTTAAATCAACTATATCTCAAACAATCGCTGCTAGAATTTTTCTGAAACATTGTCAGATGCTTTGTTGTGTAAAGGGAAACCATGCAATGCCAAAATTACCAAGGTCAAGTTCATATTTTGCGTTATTTTTCCAAAACAAACTTGGTTAGGTAACTTAACCTCAGTTGACTGTATGTGATTGCCTCATTTTCTTTGTTTGATACTTGGTTATATATTGTTCAATGTTGGCATGGGTAGACTTCACTGAATCACAAAAATTACAAGCTCAATGTCTTATTTTTCTTATTCTCCCCAAACTTAACCTTGGTTAGGTGACTTAACCTCAGTTAACTTTATGTGAATGCCTCACTTTATGTCTTTGATACTTGGTCATATGTATGGTTGGCATTGGTGGACATCACTGAACGACAAACAATACGAAGGTCAAGGTCATGTTTTGCGTTATTTACCCTAAACATCAGTTCGGTTAGGTCAGTTAACCTCAGTTAATTTTTTCTGATAACTTTTAATTGCTTTGTTTGATACTTGGTCATATGTATTGTTGGCATTGGTGAACGACAAAAAATACCAAGGTCATATTTTGTGTTATTTTCCCCAAACTTAACCTTGGTTACGTAATTTAACCTCAGTTAACTTTATGTGACTGTCTCACTTTATGTCTTTGATACTTGGTCATGTATTATTGGCATTGATGGTCATCGCTGGACGACAAAAAATTCCAAGGTCAAGGTCATATTTTGCATTATTTTCCCCAAACTTAACCTTGGTTAGGTAACTTAACCTCAGTTAACTTTATGTGGTTGTCTCACTTTGTCTTTTATACTTGGTCATATGTTTGGTGGACATTGCTGGAGGACAAACAATACCAAGGTCAAGGTCATATTTTGCATTATTTTCCCAAAACTGCACCCTGGTTAAACCACTTAACCTCAGTTAACCTTCTGATTATCTCGCTTTTATTTGTTTGATACTTGATCATGTATGAAGTGTTGTCTTTGGTGGACATCATTTAGGCACAAATTTAATCAAATATTTCATATGCCGTTTGCAGCAGTGGGCGAGACACCCTCAGGCCGAGGTCTTGTATAAACTTATTTAGGAAATTTCATTCCCAATTCATAGATTTTTTTTAATTAAAAAGGCCCCTTCCCAAAACTGGTAAAAAGGCCCTGATGGCGTCTCTAGTGCTACATAAAATGAGTTGGTATGACTATTTGAGTTTGTTATTCTACCATACATTGTAGTTTGAAAAAAACTTAGTGCAATGATCTGCAATTTAATCAACATTTAGTAATAGGAAAAACAATTTACGTTAACCTGTTCAAATCATTATAAATAGCATTGTAAGCTAATGGAACCCTGTAACTTTTAAAAAACAAAATAAAGAATACCTTTTAACACCAGTTGCTCAAATTTACTTGATGATTGTGTATAATAAAATGGCTACTGTATAATACATGGTATAATGTCGTTCATAGTTTCTTGTAATTCAATTGTGCATTTTAAATGTTTGTTGCATAATGCATGTTGTATCTTAACATGTTGTACAAATAATGAGACATAAACATACTTGCAATGCAGTCAGTTGTATTTTTTATTTCAGACCTTGTATACTGTGGTCAGAGCTTAAAGGATGAAACCACACTGGAGTCATGCGGTCTGCACTCCGGTTCCACGTTACACGCTCTTGTCAGGCATAAACATGCATTCTCCAGTGAAAGTGGTACACATGTTTATTTGTAGTCTTTCTCTGTTATTATTATACATCTCCATTATCATTGTTATATCTGGCTTAGATATCTCTCAGTTATTATATCTGACTTAGGCCATCCGTAAAGGGGTTGATGCACTATTTTGAAACACGATTTGTAGCACTACGGGGTCGTATGCTTATAATGCTTGGTAGATTTAATAACAAGGTCCGGACTTTGCGTTGTGATTTCCATAATTTATTGGTACATATAAAACAGGCCGAATAATTACACATTCATAATAGGCTATGAAAATCCTGTTATATATATAAATACATATCCGTTTAGTATAGTGGTTTTCAGTACTTCCATTTGTTGATTTACTTAAACAGTCCCTATTATTAAATGTCTTAGGTTCACAAAGTATAACAGTATTTAGAAACTTTCAAATGTCCAAATCTTCCAATTAGTATGTAACGATGACTGCCCTACTATACTGGCTTCCATAGTATAGTTTAACTTATCCCACACCCTGTCTTAGACTGCGGGAATCCATCTTGTGGATACAAGTATTGAAACTGACTCTCTCTCTTTAACCACCGACTCTCTACTCTCTCTCAGTGCGCTCAGTATTATACTTGAAGTTATACTGTTTTTCGGCAGTTAGTCATGCCTCACATATGGACATCGACCTGTGTAGCTACAGGTTAACGCCACGGTGATTACCTCAGTGTATGCATAAATTACCCACAAGACCTTTCAGCGAATGGTCACCACTAATATGGCAATACCTCTTAATTCCCAGAATTCATAGTTGAGAACAGGTAAACAATAACAGGTGTTAAGTTCAGATGATTAGCCAACAACTACCTGAAAGTACCAGGAATCTCCCATTGCATGATTAGTTATCAGAGGGATTAACAGGGGTGTACTTGAATATAATTGTGTTACATTTGTAACTGTTAGGTTAAGTACAGTGGCAAGGCTGTAGTGTTACAGATTCATTTAAAGGGACTCAGAAGAACTTGAAAAAAGCTGCAAGAATTATCAATATGTCATGAAAAATAAAGGAGATATGAGCTATGAGCTATTGAAAATTTGCAAAGAACATACATGGAGGCAGCCATCTTGGAACGATGACGTCCTCGTGCCTTTTTACCATATATGGCATATTGACAAAATACATTATAGAACAAAGAAAATCACTAAAATTTATTAAAAATAAATTTACAGATGTAAAATGTATAAAAATTATATGCTTATTTTTCATTTGCAGTGATTTTCTTTGCTTTAAAAGACATTTTGTCAGTATGTCATATATAGTAAAAAAGGTGCGAATACGTCATCGTTCCAAAATGGCTGCCTCCATTTATGTTTCGGCGCAAATTTTCAATATGTCATATCTACGTTGTTTTTAAAGACATTTTTGTTTTTAAAGACATTTTGATAATTCTTTCAGCTTTTTTCACGTTTTTCAGAGCCCTTTAAAATAACCATTGTTTGAAAGTAGTGCATCATTGATAAACACCTTTAAAAAATAGTTAGATTGATACATGCTCCAACTCAAAACGTTTTAAGTAGGTAGGTAGGTAGGTAGGTCCTCTGAAGGCGTTTAACAAAACATACATGTTATATCCTGTCTGTGTTTTAATATCAACCTGTTTTAATTTGTCTCATAACTGTTATTTTGTCAGTTAAGATTGATTTACAATAATATAATAAAAAGTAAAATTAACTCTATATATAATTATATACCCAGGGCACGAAAATTCCAATCGTCCGCTCGCTATGACGAGTGCTCATTGATGCAGGATGCGTAGACATTCAGATAAATTCAATTTGGCCATTTAAATATTGCGTAGGACGAGTAACTGAGAAACAAATTTTCTTGCCCTGTATACCTGATATTGGTGTGGTTTGTGTTGCGATCCTAAAAATGTAAAAAAAAAAATCACCTAAATGTTTAAAACAAAAGTTGGGTAACTGCCTTTTTAGTGGGTAGGTCGTAGCACAGTATATCAACTTTTTTAAGGATGGCCTAATTGATATGGTTATTATAATATCCGACTACATGTAAATGAGATCTCTGTAATTAAACTGCTGTTAGTTTTTTGTATAACAATGTAAAAGTTGTATGACAATAACCATTTCAGCAATAATATATTATTAAATACATTTCATTTTTAAAATTAAATACTATTTGGCATTGTTTCATTATGGTTAAGGCCTACTTTACAAGGGTTTATAAAATATGTATATTTTATTATTGTTGTATACATTCATATCAATATCGCATAATGAGTGCGCCGGGGGCATTTATTGTAACTGTATTTTTAACAGTGACGCCAACCAATGCAGATGTGAGAGGTGTACGAGATGTTCTCCAGGGTGCAGTGCAGAACCCTGCCTACAGGTCTACAGTAAGTACTGGATTTTTTAATTTTCAGATTTTATGCCCCCACCACCGAATGGTGAGGGAGCATTTAGCGTTAGCCATGTCCGTCTGTCTGAGTGTCCGTCCGTTCTAGCGCAGGTATACTTGTGAGCCAGATGTACAATCTTACCTTTTGTGGCCTACATTGCTTGTATGGCTAGTCACAGAAAATACCCTTCAGTCAGTATAACAGGGTGTAATGCTTTTTTTAAAGCAACGAAAAAACTAGAAATGTGTCCATGGGACAGTGATGCCCCCACTGAAACTTCGGAAAACATAAAGTTGGACAAATAATAGGCCGGGTATTACTCAGGTAATATAAGGTCAGTTTTGATGCAGAATTGATACGCACATCTAGACAAAATAGGTAATCATCCTGTGGAAAGTATTCAATTGAAAACTGTGGGAGGAGATGAAAACACAAAATATTTTAACGTAAACTTTGACAAAAAAAGGCTGTCACTTTGGTAATACAAAGTCAATTTTCACACCTAATCGATATGCACATCTTGACATTATAGGTAAGCATCCTGTAAGTTTCGAAACAGTCAGTTTGAAACTGTAGGAGGTGATAGAGACACAGACTTTTTGGGACTGATGTACATCCAGCGGTATGAATTTTGGTTTAAATGTTAAAGTAGTTGTGTCTATTTCCTCCCACAGTTTTCAACCGATTGTTTTGTAACTTTACAGGATGCTTACCTATGATGTCAAGATTTGCATATCGATTGGGCGTGAAAATCAACCTTGTACAGTCTTTTTTCCTGAAACTTAATAAACAGAATGCTTACCTTTGATGTAAAGATGTGCACATGGATTCTGCGTGAAAATAGACCTTGTATTATGGCTCTTTTTTTCGTCAAATTTTATGTTAAAATAGTTTATGTGTGTATCTTTTCCCACAGTTTTCAACAGATTGTTTTGAAACTTTACAGGATGCTTACCTATGATGTTAAGATGGACATATTGATTCTGCATCAAAATCGACTTTGTATTACCAGAGTTACGGCCCTTTTTCATCAAATTTAATTGATTTTTTTCAGTGGGGGCATCTGCGTACCCTGGACACATTTTTAGTTAATTTAAGTTGGCTACTTTATTATAACCAGACACACAAGTCCCAGTCAGGGAGGGAGTCTATAGTGTCAGGGCCTCCTCTAGGTATTTTTTTTCGTTCGCAACTACTTTCGCAAAATGAGAAAAAAAAAGAGCCATATTTGAGAAATAAGAGCCAAAATTGGAGCCATTTTTAGCTCTACTGATCAGAGATCAGCAGAGCTTATGCCGTGGTGCGGCGTCCGTCTGTCCGTCCGTCCGTTAACTTTTATTTGTAGCGACTACTCCTCTGAAACTACTGGATGGATATTCATAAAACTTTACAAAAATGTTGACCATGAAGTCTAGTTGATCCTAGCAAAAATTCATGTTGATGTGAAATCCAAGATGGCCGCAAAAGCTAAAAATAGATTTTTTAAATACAAGTTTGTAGCGACTACTTCTTGAAAACTATAAGTGATATTGATATGGGACTTTTTCTAAAATGATAAGCATGACATGATGTTGGTCCTTGTCGAAAATCGTTTTGATTTGACGTTAAACATGGCTGCCAGCGGCCATCTTTGTTTACATAGAGTTATATAATGAAAACTTGTAGCGACTACTCCTCTGAAACTATTTGACGGATTTTCATGAAACTTTACAGGAATGTTGCTCTTGATGTCTAATTGATCCTAGCAAAATTTCAGGTCGGCCGGAAATTCAAGATGGCCGCCACGTCTAAAAATAAATTTTCAAAATACAAGTTTGTAGCGACTACTTCTTGAAAACTATAAGTGATATTGATATGGGACTTTTTCTAAAATGATAAGCATGACATGATGTTGGTCCTTATCAAAAATTGTTTTGATTCGACGTTAAACGTGGCTGCCAGCGGCCATCTTTGTTTACATAAAGTCATATACTAAAAACTTGAAGCGACTACTCCTCTAAAACTACTTGGCGGATTTTCATGAAACTTTACAGGAATGTTGCTCTTAATGTCTAATTGATCCTAGCAAAATTTCAGATCGGCCAGAAATTCAAGATGGCTGCCACAGTTAAAAATAGATTTTTAAAAAATAAGTTTGTAGCGACTACTTCTTGAAAACTATAAGTGATATTGATATGGGACTTTTTCTAAAATGATCAGCATGACATGATGGTTATCTGAGTCGAACATTATTTTGATTCGACATTAAACATGGCTGCCAGTGGCCATCTTTGTTTACATAGAGTTATATAATGAAAACTTGTAGCGACTACTCCTCTGAAACTACTTGACGGATTTTCATGAAACTTCACAAAAATGTTGCTCTTGATGTCTAATTGATCCTAGCAAAATTTCAGGTCGGCCGGAAATTCAAGATGGCCACCATGGCTAAAAATAGATTTTCAAAATACAAGTTTGTAGCGACTACTTCTTGAAAACCATAAGTGATATTGATATGGGACTTTTTCTAAAATGATCAGCATGACATGATGGTTATCCGAGTCGAACATTATTTTGATTCGACATTAAACATGGCTGCCAGTGGCCATCTTTGTTTACATAGAGTTATATAATGAAAACTTGTAGCGACTACTCCTCTGAAACTACTTGACGGATTTTCATGAAACTTCACAGAAATGTTGCTCTTGATGTCTAATTGATCCTAGCAAAATTTCAGGTCGGCCGGAAATTCAAGATGGCCGCCATGGCTAAAAATAGATTTTCATGCAAGTTTGTAGCGACTACTTCTTGAAAACTATAAGTGATATTGATATGGGACTTTTTCTAAAATGATCAGCATGACATGATGGTTATCCGAGTCGAACATTATTTTGATTCGACATTAAACATGGCTGCCAGTGGCCATCTTTGTTTACATAGAGTTATATAATGAAAACTTGTAGCGACTACTCCTCTGAAACTACTTGACGGATTTTCATGAAACTTCACAGAAATGTTGCTCTTGATGTCTAATTGATCCTAGCAAAATTTCAGGTCGGCCGGAAATTCAAGATGGCCACCATGGCTAAAAATAGATTTTCATGCAAGTTTGTAGCGACTACTTCTTGAAAACTATAAGTGATATTGATTTTTGGGACTTTTTCTAAAATGATCAGCATGACATGATGTTGGTCCTTATCAAAAATCGTTTTGATTCGAGGTTAAACGTGGCTGCCAGCGGCCATCTTTGTTTACATAGAGTTATATAGTAAAAACTTGTAGCGACTACTCCTCTGAAACTACTTGGCGGATTTTCATGAAACTTTACAGGAGTGTTGCTCTTAATGTCTAATTGATCCTAGCAAAATTTCAGATCGGCCAGAAATTCAAGATGGCTGCCACAGTTAAAAATAGATTTTTAAAAAATAAGTTTGTAGCGACTACTTCTTGAAAACTATTAAGTGATATTGATATGGGACTTTTTCTAAAATGATCAGCATGACATGATAGTTATCCGAGTCAGACATTATTTTGATTCGACATTAAACATGGCTGCCAGTGGCCATCTTTGTTTACATAGAGTTATATAATGAAAACTTGTAGCGACTTCTCCTCTGAAACTACTTGACGGATTTTCATGAACTTCACAGGAATGTTGCTTTTGATGTCTGATTGATCCTAGCAAAATTTCAGGTCTGCCGGAAATTCAAGATGGCCACCACGGCTAAAAATAAATTTTCAAAAAGTTTGTAGCGACTACTTCCTGAAATCAAAATCAATCAGTAGAGCTTCAAGGTCATTGACCTCTTGTTTCACCATATAACGGAGTCATTTTCAAAATAAACGGCATATATGCATTGATTCATTTAAGTCTTTTAACACACGAATTTTGGCAAATTAAGAAGTTGGAGTCAATTAAGAATCTAAATTTAGCGGACGTTTACAAGCCATGTTTGCTATTACAATATTGGCAATGTTTTACATCTTGACATAAGTTATATAGGAAATATACGTCGAGAGTAATTAAATCAATTAAGGCCATTGTTCTGATTTCATCTTTTATTTTAATAGTATTAATTTCTAAAAATAGCATGCAATCACTTTCGATTTCTTTAATTTTCAACACCCGACAAAGTTTGCTACACTCATTAACAAACATCAACCATAGATACATTTTCGTTGTTTGATCGTCCGCCACGCTTGCCGATGTTTGTATAAGAGCTTAAAACCCGATATCTAGCTGTGTTGTCTTAATCCTATTATTACTTAATTGCATCAATTATCTTCTCGGAGAGTGTCAGACAGTTTGTTTACAAAATGTTATTTGCAAGCGTCAATGATCCACAATATACACGCGTGATCAATCGAGTGGTTATGATAATTTTATTAGTTTTTGTAATCAGCCAGCGAACGTTATTCATGTAGATTAGTGAACCGGTCCACTTTTCTATTAGACTGTTACACTGCGCATGTCCACTAAGAGCACTGTGTAGCAGTCTATTTTCTATATCCGCTTACGGCATTGAAAATATCAGCTTTTATTTTCCTTTTGCAAATCATTTTCGCAAACGCTTAAAAAAGATCGCAAATGTTTCTTTTCTTTCTCCATTTGCGACATTGGCGAATCACAGCGGAGACCCAGAGTGTTACCCTTGTCCGTTTGTCTATATTATTGTTATCCTTGTCCGTTTGTCTATATCGTTATCTTGTATGTTTGTCTATATTGTTATCTTGTCCATTTGTCTATATTGTTATCCTTGTCCATTTGTCTATCTTGTTATCTTGTCCGTTTATACATTGATTAGTGATCATACCACACACAGTAATAATGAAGAGGATTATATAGTGTTATCCTTACACTGATTTATGTACATCTGATTTTTTAGTCTTTTTGTGTTGCCTGCGTAGACACTTAGGGATCATTTTGTCCTTCGTCGTCCTCCATCACACTATAATCTGCAACCTAACCATGGCCATAACTTGTGGTGGGGATGTATAGCGTAACCCTTGACTGCTGTTATGTTTGTTTGTCACACCTTGGTTATAGTTTTGAATTGCTCAGTTTTAAAGTCATTAGTAAACCTTAAACCTTTTTTAAACTTGCATCTAGCTGAGTATATAGAGGATATCATGTTAGTACCTGATCTTATCCAGTTTATCAGGTGAGGCTGTGAGAAAAACGAAGCCCGAGGCTGTGTGGCATCAAACATATTCTGATCAAAAATACCCTGATGGCATCGAAAATACCCTGACATCAAAAATATCCTGATGGCATCAAAATACCCCGATGGCATCAAATATCCTGATGGCATCAAATATACCATGATGGCATCAACAAATATGATGGCATCAAAAATACCCTGATGGCATCAAAAATACCCTAATGACATCAAAAATACCCTGATGGCATCGAAATATATCCTGATGGCATCAAAAATATCCTGAAGGCATCAAAAGAGGTGCACCTGACGGGATAGGAAAGTAACTGCTGAGATAAGATTTTATCTCTGACAGGCACCCTGTTTCTAGGCAGAATTGTATAGATGGACATGATAAAATACATTTGTACCAAAAGTAGGTCAACATGGCTGACATGGACCTCAGTGTTTTTTTTAATGTGTTTTGTGATTGCAGCCTGTGCCCATGACATTGTTAAAAATAGCGGCATTTTTCTAGAAATTGTGAATTATTATAACAAAAGAGAAAAAAAAAATTTCACTTTTATTTTCACAGTTTAATATCCCTTGATTTTAAGTTTTGTTTTTGGTAAGTACAGACTAGTTTTGACACCAGCTTATATTAAGACTAGTATCCTTACTATAATTGTGAAAAAAGGATACTTCTTGGAATTGTGAATGGGGCCAAATTTCGGCCCCAAATTAGGCATAAAAAGAACACTGGACCTATTTTAAATTTACTCTTCATTTTATCTTATTAATGCTTAACACTGCTTAAGTTGGTCAACAACTTCCCTGTGTTTGTATTGTTGCATCATATCAAGATAATTTAATGCATTAACATTATATACCACTTTTTGCTCATGAGAAAAATACCAAAACATGCTTTCATGGCCTTCTTCGATAATGATGCTGTATGAATTGCAGGCATCCATGTCCCATGGACATATTTTCTTGCTTATTGATACCACTTGAATGTGACTACATAATGAATGGCTAACTAAAACTGCCAAATATTGCGTATATCAATACCTTTGTTTACATCATATTTAGCGTAATGATATACTATTGAATCTTGTTTCTTTTCTAGGTCGAGAACATAATGAACTCTCCAGAGACATTACGTGAAATTGTAGATAAAATACCAGGGCTGGATTCCAACCCTGCTACACTCTGTAAGTACATATTGCAAACTAGGGTCCTGTCCAGCTACACTCTGTAAGTACATATTGCAAACTAGGGTCCTGTCCAGCTACACTGTAAGTACATATTGCAAACTAGGGTCCTGTCCAGCTACACTCTGTAAGTACATATTGCAAACTAGGGTCCTGTCCAGCTACATTCTGTAAGTACATATTGCAAACTAGGGTCCTGTCCAGCTACATTCTGTAAGTACATATCGCAAACTAGGGTCCTGTCCAGCTACACTCTGTAAGTACATATTGCAAACTAGGGTCCTGTCCAGCTTCATTCTGCAAGTACTTGTTGCAAGGTAGACATTCTTTAAGTCAATGTTGCAAAAAAGGGTCTCGACCCACTACAGTTTTTAAGTACATGTTGTAAATAAGAGATTCTATGGCTCACTGCAGTTAAATATAAATATCTAAAATTTTACTTTTAATTCCATTCATATAATCCAGTGGTTCGGTATAGAGTGTATAGGATAATATAAGAATCTTTCATGGTATCCGGTTAAGATCGGGAATTCCAAACCGAGGTATAATTGTTTTTTTCGGAACCGAGGCTCTGCGGACGTTATGATTAAAACAGTTATACTGAGGGTTGGAATTTCCTTATCTGAACCGGATACCCATGATTTTTCTTTTTCTTGGATATCATTTACATTCTGCACATTGACATCGCCAACTACTAATGTTTTCCATGTTTATTTACACAATGACATCATGCAACTGTCATTGTTGATATCAGCGCAACATCACTTTTATCTTCCCACATGAATGTGTAAGATCAGGATTTCCGTCACCCATGTAAAATGCAGATAACCTTTTCTTGCATACCGGACATTTTATGGGGCTAGATATTTCCATCTTGCCCTAGGGTTAAGATAAAATTCATGCGCGCACCAACATCCGGTATGCAGAAAAACATGCAAAACAGTACAGGGCACGAAAATTCCACTCGTATTGACGAGTGAAATTTGAATCCGGACGAGTGAAACCCACGAATCGGTCGTCCGAGAGGACGAGTAACATTTCAGTAGAAAAAAACAACAACAAAAAACAGTTCTTACATAGTTTATTAAGCGATTAAATGCTGTAAATAGTCGCAACTCTGTTTATTCAGAGATAAAATGCAATTTAAGTCAACCGGATATTGGGAAATTGACGCATTTCCATTTTTGGGACATTCTAAAATGTGGCTCCCGTTCTAATTTCACGGAGTGCGAACGTTACGGTATTTAATGTTATACAAATAACACTTTCAAAGTGGAAATCTTTTAAGGCACTAGTCAGCTTTTAGGTGACTGGGGTCAGGGCCTTCAGGAAGGGGAATTGCAAAAAGTATGCTGTTTTCCTGTATTGGAGTTTAACATTTTCTAATAAAAAAATGTTTTGTTTTTTTAAGAGGGCAATTTTTATCAGGAAAAGGGAGAAATATATACCAAGTTTCATAATTTTCATTGATTTATAAAAAGAAAAAAACACAACATTATGATGTTTCTCTTTGTTTTATTTATATATAATAGTGTTAAATGATGGTATTTGACTACTTTGACTTATGAACTTTTACAATCGGAGCAGGACTGGCGGCGTCAATGCACAACACGTCTCGGATATGCAAGAAAAAGGATCAATGATTCAATCATGGGCAACCAACCATGGGAGCCTCGGTTCCGATAAAAACACTTATACCTCGGGTTGGAAATTCCTATCTTCACCGGATACCCATGAAAGATTCTTATAATCCGGTATGCAAGAAATCATTGATTCCCACGTTGGAAGGGATTGTGTGTTCTGTCCAAGCCAGGACTAAATTTGAACAGTCCTTCGGATGAGACTTCAAACCTGGGTGGAAATAAACATAACCTGCTTGTAAAAGTACAGGCTGCTCTACTGCAGTGCTAATAGGTGCATAGCCCTCATTGACCTAGACTACATGTAAATATTATCACATTAGAAGAATTTGAAGTACGTAATTATGACCCTGTTCTTTAATGTCCACTCAACATTGATATAAAATATAGAATCAGAATTGTCTTGATACACATTGACTAATTTGTTTAAATCAGTTTGTAAATATGTATTAGTGTGATTGGGAGTTGTCCACAGACACTCCACACTTAGGACAGGGACAGTAAACGGCTCGCCTTCATTTTCTACTTTAGTCTTCGTCAGTGAAATAATACAAGATTTTTTATTGAAAGAATACAAGATTTTTAGATTTTAAGTTCTTAAAACACTTTACATGTTAATATTAGCTTACAACAGTTGTCTTTAACAACAGTGGGACTTTTTTTCTTGCAGCATTATTCCAAGATAGTGAACTACTACGTGTTCTGGCTCATCCGGGAAATATAAGAAGGTAAGAAGATACCACTGTTTTCTGGCTCATCAAGTGCCTCTGGTTGAGGGGTTAACACTGTTGTGTTGTAAACCTTGTCGCCTCTCACCACTGTGGGTTCGAATCCCATAGTAAGCTCAACATGTAAGTGAGAAAGTGTTGATTCTTATTGATGGCGGGAGGTATATAGTTCTAGTTCTACTCAGAAAAAATTGGGTAGTTTGGCTTTACCACAAAAAAAATCGACTCATAATTATATGGCCTAAAATGTGCTAAAATGGTTTAAAACACCATTCAAAAAGACAAATGATCCAGAAAATAGAAGATATGATATCACTATTTATTGTGACCTTACTATGTGTTCTGGATCTAGGAAATATAACATTGTGACCTTACTATGTGTTCTGGCTAATCCGGGGAATATAGGAAAGTAAGATACCACTATTCATTGTGACCTTACTACATGTTCTGGCTAATCCTGGGAATATAAGAAAGTAAGATATCACTATTTATTGTGACCTTACTATGTGTTCTGGCTCATCTAGGAAATATAACATTGTGACCTTACTATCTGTTCTGGCTCATCCAGGGAATATAAGAAAGTAAGATACCACTATTCATTGTGACCTTACTACATGTTCTGGCTAATCCGGGGAATATAAGAAAGTAAGATATCACTATTTATTGTGACCTTACTACGGTTTCTGGCTAATCCAGGGAATATAAGAAGATATGATTCCACTATTTATTGTGTCGTTAAAGTAGCTATCCTGTCAACAACAGCCAAATTTTACAATGTAGATACACCGTTTCTAAACCTGCTGACGACAAGTTATATATATAACATATATTTCGAGAATCCAAACTCTATATAATCAAAATAAATAGATTTAACCAGCCAGACCAAACCTCAATACAGGAGCTTCAAATTAAGTTACCAACTCATAATTTATTTTACACATAATCAATCACTGGTATTTTAAGAACCAAATAAACCTATACTTTTAATCACATATACATTATTATATGACCTAAACACCTGGATAGAGTTTTGATAAATGATTTTATAGTGTACTTATGCCGTTATTTGGTGGGTTAGTTTTTTAATTGCAGAGGGAGTATAAACATTAAGATTAACATTAACGCGCGGCATTAGTTTAGAAATGTATTTATTTGTTCAGTATTATTCAGCCAAGCTTTGGAATCAATTATTTTCTTTTTTTAAATTGTGCATATAATTTCTCAATTACAAGATACTATTTATCAAAACTTGTGGGGTATTTAATTCCGTATTTTCTGTTTTGAATCAGAGTCATTGAGTCGCATCCTTGTTTTGTCCAAGTGGCGAAGTTTATAGCAGAGGCAGTGAAGGTGGCAGCAAGTAAGGCGGACTTTGTTCGCAGCTCCGTGGGGTCCTACTCTCTTGACCAGATGTCCGATGACGAAGACACCCCTGGAGCTGTAAGTGGATTTAACATCTCCAAGTAGTAACATTGCCTGTTTAGTAATTCAGTACTTGACCAGATGTCTGATGATGAAGACACCCCTGCAGCTGTAAGTGGACTTAATATCTCCAAGTAGTAACATTGCCTGTTAAGTAATTCAATATTTAATGTTGGCAATTTCTGAATGACATAATAGATTTTTAAAGATGTTTAAAAACTATTGCACCTGCTTGAATTAAAAATGTTTCAAAAGAAACCAGGCTGTAACTACATAGTCATCAGGACTTAAGAGCTAAATTTAGATATTCTAGCAGCAGTACATGTATATATCTTGTCTGTATTATAGAGTGCAGGTCAGCCAATCACGGCCAACCAACTGGCAGCAGCGCTGGCCGCAGCAACAGGGTCACCTGTACCGGCATCGTCCTCACAAACAGGGGTAGGTATCTCTCCTTGTCTTGTCTCTCGTTAGTTTTTTAGCTCTACTGGCCGAAGGCCAGCAGAGCTTATGGGATGCCGAGTTGTCCGTCGTCCGTCCGTCGTTAACTTTTTCTCGTTAAGACGATAGGGCCTTCATTTTTCATCCAATATTTACCAAACTTTAACAGGTTGTTAATATCAATGAAAGCTCGGATGAGTTCGAAAACCAGCCAGATCGGCCAAGTAACAGTGGAGTTATGGCCCTTGATTTAGTTAAAAATGCTATATTGCTATATTTTGCCTCGTTAAGACGATAGGGCCTTCATTTTTCAACCTATCTTTACCAAACTTTACCACATTGTACATATCAATAAAAGCTCGTACAAGTTCGAAAACCAGCCAGATCGGACCAGTAACACCAGAGTTATGGTCCTTGATTTAATTGAAAATGCTATATTGCTATATTTTGCCTCGTTAAGATGATAGGGCCTTCGTTTTTCATCATATCTTTACCAAACTTTACCAAATTGTTAATATCAATGAAAGCTCGGACAAGTTCGAAAACCAGCCATATCGGACTAGTAACAGCGGAGTTATGGCCCTTGCTTTAGTTAAAAATGCTATATTTTGCCTCGTTAAGACGCTAGGGGCTTCATTGTTCATCCAATCTTTACCAACCTTTATCAGATTGTTAATATCAATGAAAGCTCAGACAAGTTCGAAAACCAGCCATATCAGAATAGTAAGAGCAGTGTTATGGCCCTTGATTTAGTTAAAAATGCTGTATTTTGCCTCGTTAAGATGATAGGGCCTTCGTTTTTCATCATATCTTTACCAAACTTTACCAAATTGTTAATATCAATGAAAGCTCGGACAAGTTCGAAAACCAGCCATATCGGACTAGTAACAGCGGAGTTATGGCCCTTGCTTTAGTTAAAAATGCTATATTTTGCCTCGTTAAGACGCTAGGGGCTTCATTGTTCATCCAATCTTTACCAACCTTTATCAGATTGTTAATATCAATGAAAGCTCAGACAAGTTCGAAAACCAGCCATATCAGAATAGTAAGAGCAGTGTTATGGCCCTTGATTTAGTTAAAAATGCTGTATTTTGCCTCGTTAAGACGATAGGGGCTTCATTGTTCACAGGGTTCGACACTAACGGTGTCCCGGGATCCCGAGGATCCCAAATTTTCAGGAGGAATCCCAACTTCTGGAAGATTGGGATTCCGTTGGGATCCTTGATTTTTGTCAATGTGTTATTATTAAAATACATGTTGACCTGTCTTATTAACCCATTTCATTCGGGACACCGATCCATCAGTAACTACCCTTTCTATTCGGGACACCGATCTATCGGTATAATTTTCTGTTGAAAACCCGTCTCCCATAGAAACGTGTATGAAACGTCATTACTTTCTGTGCACGGAAGTGAAACTTTACTAGCGCATGCGCATTATTTGCGAGTCATTTCCGCATCTTTTTAAATTGAAAAAGTCTTGAAAAAAAGTAGTTTTTGTTCGTTTTTTCGAAGATTTCTTTTTGATTTGTACAAAATGGCGGAGGCCCAAGAAGCACTAAGCGACGGGAGCGATATAGATGTGGGGAATTTGTCAGATTTGAATGATTCCGACGTAAAAAGTGACGATCCAGTCGAGGAAAACATCGGAGATCGTCAACAACAAAGGAATCGGTTTGAATTTCCAGACTATCAGGGATTTTTCGATGATGATTGGGACTCTGATGATTCGGATATCTCGGAATTCAAAGGTTTCCAAGGTGGATGGGTTCGGGATGACTTTCAACGTCGCCAGACACGCCGTATACAGGTGAGGGGGGTGCAACAGTTCAGCACCCAGAGGAAGCTTTTCCCCGTGATTATTTTGGTTTTATCTGGGGTGATGACCTATGGGATTATTTGGTTACTGAAACCAAACGATATGCCACCCAGGAAAGGACAAAAAATCCCCCACCCCCGTTCGCACCAGAGTGGTCCCCTGTTGATGTTCCCTGCTTGAAGGCATTCCTTGGCTTATGTTTTCTAATGGGGATCATGAGATTGCCCAGCAGAAATGACTGCTGGCGGGTGAAGAAGCGTCTTTTAAGGACCGCCTTCAACTCGATCATTCCACGTGACCGATTCAACCTAATTTGGCGGTTTGCTTTGTTTTATTTATAACTCAAGCGGGATCCCTGATTATCAGGAGGGCACCCAGATTTAAAAGGTAGGGATTCCTGTGGGATTCCAAAGCAAAAAAGTTAGTGTCGAACCCTGGTTCATCCGATCTTTATCAAACTTTATCAGATTGTTAATGTCATTGAAAGCTCGAACAAGTTCGGAAACCAACCATTTCGGACCAGTAACGGCAGAGTTGTGACCCTTGATTTAGTTAAAAATGCCTCGTTAAGACGATAGGGTTTCACTGTTCATCTGATCTTAACCAAACATTATCAGATTGTTATTATTAATGAAAGCTCAAGCAAGTTCGAAAACTAGCCATATCGGACCAGTAACAGCGGAGTTATGGCCCTTATCTAGTTGAAAATGCTATAGTTTGCCTCATTAAGACGATAGGGGCTTCATTGTTCATCCGATCTTTACCAAACTTTATCAGATTGTTAATATCAATGAAAGCTCGGACAAGTTCGAAAACCAAACATATCGGACCAGTAACAGCTTAGTTATGGCCCTTGATTTAGTTCAAAACGCTATATTTTGCCTCGTTAAGATGAGAGGGCCTCATTTTCCATCCGATCGTTACCAAACTTTTATTTTTTTAATTTAATATTTTTTTAATTTTTAGCTCTACTGATCAGAGATCAGCAGAGCTTATGCCGTGGTGCGGTGTCCGTCGTCCGTCCGTCCGTCTGTCCGTCTGTCCGTCCGTCCGTCTGTCCGTCTGTCTGTCCGTCAACTTTTATTTGTAGCGACTTCACAGCTGAAACTACTGGATGGATATTCATGAAACTTTACAGAAATGTTGCCCATAAAGTCTAGTTGATCCTAGCAAAAATTCATGTTGATGTGAAATCCAAGATGGCCGCCAAAGCTAAAAATAGAGTTTTAAAATACAAGTTTGTAGCGACTTCTTCTTGAAAACTATAAGTGATATTGATATGGGACTTTTTCTAAAATGATCAACATGACATGATGTTGATCCTAGTCAAAAATCTTTTTGATTCAACGTTAAACATGGCTGCCAGCGGCCATCTTTGTTTACATAGAGTTATATAGTAAAAACTTGTAGCGACTACTTCTCTGAAACTACTTGGCGGATTGTCATGAAACTTTACAGGAATGTTACTCTTGATGTCTTATTGATCCTAGAAAAATTTCAGGTCGGCCGGAAATTCAAGATGGCCGTCACAGCTAAAAATAGATTTTTAAAAAATAAGTTTGTAGCGACTACTTCTTGAAAACTATAAGTGATATTGATATGGGACTTTTTCTAAAATGATCAGCATTACATGATGTTGATCCTAGTCAAAAATCGTTTTGATTCAACGTTAAACATGGCTGCCAGTGGCCATCTTTGTTTACATAGAGTTATATAGTAAAAACTTGTAGCGACTACTCCTCTGAAACTACTTGGCGGATTGTCATGAAACTTTACAGGAATGTTGCTCTTGATGTCTAATTGATCCTATCAAAATTTCAGGTCGGCCGGAAATTCAAGATGGCCGTCACAGCTAAAAATAGATTTTTAAAAAATGAGTTTGGAGCGACTACTTCTTGAAAACTATAAGTGATATTGATATGGGACTTTTTCTAAAATGATCAGCATGACATGATGTAGATCCTTGTGGAAAATTATTTTGATTTGACGTTAAACATGGCTGCCAGTGGCCATCTTTGGTTACATAGAGTTATATAATAAAAACTTGTAGCGACTACTCCTCTGAAACTACATGACGGATGTTCATGAAACTTCACAGGAATGTTGCTCTTGATGTCTAGTTGATCCTAGAAAAATTTCAGGTTGGCCGGAAATTCAAGATGGCCGCCACAGCTAAAAATAGATTTAAAATAAATAAGTTTGTAGCGACTACTTCTTCAAAACAATAAGAGATATTGATATGGGACTTTTTCTAAAATGATCAGTATGACATGATGTTGGTCCTTGTCGAAAAACGTTTTGATTTGACCTTAAACATGGCTGCTTTGTTTACATAGAGTTATATAATGAAAACTTGTAGCGACTACTTCTTTGAAACTACCTGACGGATTTTCATGAAACTTCACAGGAATGTTGCTCTTAATGTCTTATTGATCTAAGCAAAATTTCAGGCCACGGTTAAAAATAGATTTTCAAAAAACAAGTCTGTAGCGACTACTTCCTGAAATCAAAATCAATCAGTAGGGCTTCAAGGTCATTGACCTCTTGTTTTTAATTAATATTTATATTTTTAGCTCTATGTTGGACCAGTCGGCCCAGTAACAGAGGAGTTATGGCTCTTGATTTAATTGAAAATGATATATTTTGCCTCGTTAATACAGTAGGGCCTTCATTTTCATCTGATCTTTACCGAACTTTAACAGATTCTTTAGTTATGACCCTTGATTTAGTTCAAAAGCTGTTTTTTCCCCGAAACTTCCAAAAAACGTAAATGGCAGTCACTCTCTTAATTGATGTTATAAGAGCCATGTTAGCCAGTAGAGCGTCCACAGGCCCTCTTGGGCCTCTTGTTTGATGTTTGGATAGGCAATAGCACATGACACACTCTTGTGATGTAAAGGCCTAATATGACAATATATGGTTCAGAACTGATACTCAAACCCAGTTCAGAGCCCATCTTTAATACCAAGATTGGCTCTGTCATTGCTTCCTATAAGGTATGGATTACACAACACTTTTGTGTGTATGGGAGTTGGCCTCCAGAGCCTAGCATTGCAGGAACATTCCTTATGATGTCAAGTTGGTCCTGTAATTCAACTTTCTACCAAATCAAAGATGGCTGCCATAGACAACGAATTATTAAAAAATGAAAAGTTGGAAATGCTACTCATTTAGAATCATAATGGATATTGATAATGGGATATTGTATGAGCTGTAGTTGGTTCTAACTTTAGATTGCTGAAATAGTTATTAAGTATTAGTGTAAAAAAAAACACCTCAAATTATTGATCCAGTATTATTTAGACGTTAAAGAGCTATTCTAAACCTGCTATTCTAAACCTGTTGAAATATGTTATTGTTGCAATATAATAAACAATTAAAAATATGCAAAAACATTTAACTATTAAAACACTTAAGGCGGAGGACTATTGAATTTGCGTTTCTGTCATTCCGTTGTTTTGTCGCCAATTTCGTTTCTGACCAATAAGGCCAAACAAAAAAATAAGAGTGTGTCCTATTGCATGCTCTAAAAAATAGGGTCAGTAGGTAGGCCTTTTTTTTTTTTGAGCAAGATATTGTGAGATTCTACATGTATTTATCTCATAAACCTCATACAAGGTGATGATACAGCAGCTGAAAGTTTCTCTTTGATGTCAGTTTACCTCGATATATTGTGATAAATCATTGTTCAGAATTACTAATTTTTTTGATTTTTTTTTTTCATAAAAAGTTTTAGCGACCCTAAAACTTTTTATGAAAAAAAAAATCAAAAAAAATTAAAAATAGGGTCGGTCGGGCCACCGGAAACACAGGTATTTTTTTGTTTGGCCTAACTGTAATATTTATAATCCGATCTTTATGAAACTTTAGGACAATGTTATGGCCGTAATATCTAGGTCAAGTTAGATAACCAAAAAGATAGCCCGTATTATGCCAGAGTTATGGCCCTTGGACTTTTTAATAATGATTTACATACACATATCAAAGTGTTTTTTTTGTGGTAGAGGCAGACCGCCCCATTTTTAGCTCGACTGATCAGAGATCAGCAGAGCTTATGCCGTATTGCGGCGTCCGTCGTCCGTCTGTCCGTAAACTTTTTTTGTAGCGACTACTCCTCTGAAACTACTGAATGGATTTTCATGAAACTTTACAGAAATGTTGCCCATGAAGTCTAGTTGATCCTAGCAAAAATTCATGTTGATGTGAAATCCAAGATGGCCACCAAATCTAAAAATAGGTTTTTAAAAAACAAGTTTGTAGCGACTACTTCTTGAAAACTCTAAGTGATATTGATATGGGACTTTTTCTAAAATGATCAGCATGACATGATGTTGGTCCTTGTCGAAAATCGTTTTGATTCGACGTTAAACATGGCTGCCAGCGGCCATCTTTGTTTACATAGAGTTATATAATGAAAACTTGTAGCAACTACTCCTCTGAAACTACTTCACGGATTTTCATGAAACTTCACAGGAATGTTGCTCTTGATGTCTAATTGATCCTAGCAGAATTTCAGGTCGACTGGAAATTCAAGATGGCCGCCACGGCTATTTCAAAATACAAGTTTGTAGCGACTTCTTCTTGAAAACTATAAGTGATATTGATATGGGACTTTTTCTAAAATGATCAGCATGACATGATGTTGGTCCTTGTCAAAAATTGTTTTGATTCGACGTTAAACATGGCTGCCAGTGGCCATCTTTGTTTACATAGAGTTATATAGTAAAAACTTGTAGCGACTACTCCTCTGAAACTACTTGACGGATTTTCATGAAACTTCACAGGAATGTTGCGTTTAATGTCTAATTGATCCTAGCAAAATTTCAGATCGGCCAGAAATTCAAGATGGCCGCCACAGCTAAAAATAGATTTTTCAAAAATAAGTTTGTAGCGACTACTTCTTGAAAACTATAAGTGATATTGATATGGGACTTTTTCTAAAATGAACAGCATGATATGATGGTTATCCGAGTCAAACTTTATTTTGATTCGACGGTAAACATGGCTGCCAGTGGCCATCTTTGTTTACATAGAGTTATATAATGAAAACTTGTAGCGATTACTCCTCTGAAACTACTTGACGGATTTTCATGAAACTTCACACGAATGTTGCTCTTGGTGTCTTATTGATCCTAGCAAAATTTCAGGTCGGCCGAAAATTCAAGATGGCCGCCATGGCTAAAAATAGATTTTCAAAATACAAGTTTTTAGCGACTACTTCCTGAAATCAAAATCCATCAGTAGAGCTTCAAGGTCATTGACCTCTTGATCATGGATAGAATCAGTACTGTATACCTCCCAAAATCTGTAAGAAGTGTCGATTCTGTTCTAGCCAAAAAATAAAAATCGACCGTCATATACAGCCTTAAATATGCTTAAAAATGATGAACACTGTTCAAGCAAATCAAACATGTTTAAAAAAGAATAGGACGTCGCGACTTTTAAAAATCAAGATTGCAGTGTGTTCCTTTAATATAATGCCTGCGTAATGTGAACTATGACCTTTCATTTTCTTGTAGACATCGCAGAATCAGCTCATAGGAGGTCAGATGATAACTCCCGACTTCTTCCAGCAAGCTATTATGCAGGCCCAGAGTGCTTCCATGTTGGTACGTATGAGCAATCAATTTTATCAGAACCTTTTTAGTCCCTTAGGGATTTTAACTGGTTGTTTGTGGAGGAGACCATGGGTTTACCTCCCTCCCGTCTGTGTTGTCCGCAAACTGGGATCCGGCTTTTGAGATATTTAGAGTCTTTATACTATATGGTTAAGAAACAACTCTGTATATGGTTGTGGTGACTACCTGTACTATCTATCGATTTTGTCTTTAATAACGAGATTTTTCGAGATTTTTTTTGTATCTACAAAAAAGAGATGTGGTAATACCTCATAAAATTGCATTCCTTGCACCTTCGTAGCCTTTCATCTTTCCACAAAGATTACATCTAGGGAGTTATGATTAGAAATGTTTAAAATAAACATTGAATATTAGAACCATGTTAGATACACAGAATCTGCAGAGAAAGATGGCTCTAATATTTGACGTTCATTTTAAGTGTCTAAAATATAACTCACTAGATGTTTTTATCGAAAGATGAAAGGCCAAGGATCTGCAAGAAACAACATTTTATGAGATATTTTTGTTATGGGTTGCTGAACATATTTAGCTCGACTATTCGAAGAATAAGAGAGCTTATGTAATCACGTCGGTGTCCCACATCAAGGTTTGCGTGTAAGCTGTGTTTACAAGTCTATATCTCTTACATTTCTTATCCTAGCACAACCAAATTTGTCCATGGGCTACCTTATAGCATTATCTTAAGGACTGCATAAGCAATTTTGGTTCCTGTAACCCATGGGCTCCCGTGGAACCCAAATTATGATAGTCCATAAAATGTGTCCCATTTCACATCAAATTTGGCGTGTAAGCTGTGTTTACAAGTCTATATCTCTTACAATTCTTTCCCTAGCACAACCAAATTTGGCCATTAGCTTCCTTATAGCATTATCTTAAGGGCTGCTTAAGTAATTTTGGTTCCTGTAACCCCTGGGCTCCCATGGAACCCAAATTCTGATAGGCCTTAAAATATGTCTGTTTCGCATCAAATTTTGCATGTAAGCTGTGTTAACAGGTCTATATCTCTTACATTTCTTGTCCTAGCTGAACTTAATTTTGGAATTGGTTTCCTTATAGTATGTTGTAAAGGGTTGGATAAGGAATTTTGTCTTCTGCAAATTCTGGGCTCCCATGGAACCCAAATTGTGATGGCCCATTAAATGTGCAAAAAAGGCAGATCTAGGTTTGCATGTAAGCATGTATTTATCTGGGATTTGTTATAGCATTATGCATCTTATTACTTCACCCATATCGGGGCATGGGCTACCTCCTCCCCCACCCCCACCCCCACTCCCCTTCACCCTTTTTTTTTTTTTTTTTTTTTTTTTTACATATTTCTGTGTTGTTGTAGTCAATTCTTACACATATAAGTTGCCCCCCCACCCCACCCCCACCCCCACCCGCCTCTCATCACCTCCCCCCCAGTTGAATTTTTTTTTTTTTTTACATATTTCTTTGTTGTTTTAGTCAATTCTTACATAGATGTTAATCTATTTTTAATTTATTTTTTTACATATTTCTTTGTTGTTTTGTCAGTTTTTACACATATATGTTGCCCCCTCCCCCCACCCCAACCCACTTTCGCCTCTCAACCCCGCTACTCCCCACCACACCACCACTTGAAACTCTATTTTTTTTTTTTACATATTTCTTTGTTGTTTTAGTCAATTCTTACACATATGTGGCCCCCCACCCAACCCACTCTCGCCTCTCATCCCCGCTACCCCCCACCACACCCCCACTTGAAACTCTATTTTTTTTTTTTTACATATTTCTTTGTTGTTTTAGTCAATTCTTACACATATATGTGGCCCCCCACCCAACCCATTCTCGCCTCTCATCCCTGCTACCCCCACCACACACCCACTTGAAACTCTAATTTTTTTTTTTTACATATTTCTTTGTTGCTTTTGTCAGTTCTTAAACAAGTTTTTTTTTTACATGTTTTTGTGTTGTTTTTGTCAATTCCTACACATAGCTATCTTGCAACCCCCCCCCCCCCCCCCCCCCCCCCCCCCCCCCATCTCATTTTTTATTTTGTTTAATTTGTTTTACCATATTTCTGTGTTGTTTTGGTCAATTCATTAGCTTCTTACACATATATCTTGCCCTCCCCACCCCTCGCCTCTACCCCATCCCCACTCAAACTTGATTTTTTTTTTTTACATATTTTTGTGTTGTTTTGGTGAATTCTTACATAGCTTCTTACACATATATGTTGCACTCACCACTCCCACTCCCCACACCATCCACCCCCGCCTCTCTCCCACCACCATCCCGTACCCCACTCAAAACTCGATTTTTTTTATTTTATTTTATTTTTTACATATTTCTGTGTAGTTTTGGTCAATTCTTATACATAGTTATGTTGTGCTCCCAACCCCACCCCACATTGTTGTAGCCTTGTTTTCTGATGGTATATACTAGTTATAAATTTATTATTCTCTGAAAAATCGAATAGTCGAGCTGCGCTGTTCTCCGACAGCTCTTGTTTAAAAATGGCGGTCGCCTAATGAAGAAAGCGAGTTAGTTTTTAAACCAACGAAATAGATTCTTTAACACCAAATGACATCAATTTTCAAAAAAGGACACTTTATATCGGTATTATATGACATATCAAATATGAAAAACCAGTTAAAAAAAATAAATTTAAAATCTAAAACCAACACTCGTTTATTGTAGATCCATTGCACATTAAACTCACGATAAGCCAAAATTCAATAGATACAACCTGATTTGGGTATACAGTGTTACCTACGCTGGTGTAACCATATTGTATAAGAACCCTGATGTATTGCACACAATTATTGATCAGTTGCTTGTGTATTAACACTTTGAGATATGTTCATTTTATTTGACGTGCATTATGGCCAGTGGGGGTGCTTATGCAGGAGTCTTTGTTTTCCCCCTAAAATCCATTGTGGTCTGGCAGCCATTGTCTTTTCCCAATTTAAGAATTTTTATGATTAAGGCCAGTTAATGTAAACCAAGTACAGTGTGGCCACAAACTTGAAAAAGGGGGAAATGGAACAAAAAATTACCTGCATGGAAGAATCGGGGAATTTGAAAAATAATACCAAAATCAGGGAAAAGTCGGGGAATTTTATTTCTGCACTTCCTTAAACAAAACAAATGTTAATGTTGAATATGTAATTGACACTCTTCTAGCAGAAAAAAGAAACCTTTAACTATAAAAAATGCATTTTCTAAGAAAATTATTTCCATATTAATACATCAGTTATAAACATTTTAGAAGGTATTCATTTGCTTAAATAGTTTGAATATGAAATAAAGAAACATTTTCAAATACGATATAAATAAATGTACAAGTAATTATGCTTATATATCATTATGTTATATATGGTGATGAAGGTGCACGTATAAGAGGAGGATATAGGCCTTATATCTTCTTATCTTAATCTGGGAAACCCAATAATGGGCCATGAAAAATCAGGGAATTTTATTTTGAGATTTCTGTAGCCACCCTGAAGTAGACTGGTACCCTGTACATGGTGTAGTCTACTGGTCCCCGAAATCAACTAGCAATTTCAGGTTAACCCAATCTACCATTCAGTCTGACATAGCAGTATAGCGTATTAAAGGCTATCACAATGGTCATATGTATTTCAGGTGTTCAAAGCATTATTCTGTTCAAAATAGCAGTGTTCGTTTAGCATCTTACAGGATATTTGAACGGTCATAAGCATTTCATAATCGTTTTATCTGAGATAGCATGTCCGAGTATAGCAGGACAGGCATGAAGTGAACAAAACCTGCTATCACTTCAATAAATATTTCATTATTTTCCAAGACACAGCACCATAAACATCAATCTCATTAAAATCAGACCCTTTATCAAGCTACAATACTCTACACTACTAAGGATCTGACAACGCCGCATTGGAGGTCATGCCAGATTAACCTTACGATTAGCCAGTCAGATTTCAGCCTTCAAAATCATTCAGTATAAACTGCTTCACTGCGCATGTCGCGTTTCAGTCGAACGCTATTGAGCAATGTACACTCGGTATTGAAAGAGACAATATCCGTAACTTTTAGCTTATAAAACACACAAAAATTGCATTGACAAACATAACACATCAACAATTATTGAATATTTGCTGAATAAAACCAAGATTGTTTGACGGAATTCAATAGCAGTAAAAAAAAAAAGAATTACGATACCGCTTCGTAGGGTTGAACTCGTAACCCACAGAAAAATTACACTCGTGGATAATAATAATTGTCTACCTCGCTACCGAACGGCTACCGGACCAAATGTATTGATACATACTATATAGAAAACCTAATGTTGCAATTTAATGATCCCGATAGAATAATGTTCTGAATGTTTTCAAAAAAAGTGACTATGATTTTCTTCGTATTTTTGCTGTAAAACATGCCATTTAGTGCATTTCTTTGAATTTATTGTGCAATCCACAGCATTATAACACACGGCGACTTTATCTTGTTCGGATATATGTGGATTTTCGTTTGTTCAGTTCACTCGAACATCATCTGAATTGCATATAAAACGCGCGATTTCATTGGTTAAATTTAGTTGATCGTCTAATGAATATTGATCAGATGTTAGATTGATCTGACTTGACCTCCAAGGTAGAGTTGTCAGATCCTATAGCAGAGAGTATCAAAGCATAATTAGGATTTGATTTTAATGAGATTGCATAAACATTTGACTTCAACAAAATAATTATTTGCTTGGTTGCAGGGCCAGATTCAGCAGCTGCGAGACATGGGGATTACAGACGAGAACGTTGCCAGGCAGGCACTACAGGCCACTAATGGCGACATCCAGGCCGCACTTGAACTCATATTTAGTGGAGGACTATCATAGAAAATGTCATTTATAGTCAGCTTGTGTTGGAACATGAAAAGGGACTTTAATCGTTAGCATTACGCAGGAAAACCCAATCCCAAATTGAGTTGCTTCATAATGACTTGAACTAAGCAAACAAATAGTATCTGAAACAGTTTAAATTGAATTATTTTCAAAAGTTATCTTTCCTAAAAGGACCTAAACTATCAAAAAATGCATAATTATTTTTCATAATATTGTGTTACACAGACTGGAAACATATTTATTATCTAATGCACAATATCATTGGCAGACCATGCTCCGTCGATTATTCTTCTGAAAATGTGTATACAGTGGTGTAATATAGTCACCATTAGTTTTACAGGGTTGTACAATAAGTTTTTTTTTTATAAGAATCTAAAACTTTAAGTATGTAACAGTTCAGAATAAAAATGTCATATCGATATAAAATTTGAATGGAATAAGGTGTATAACACTTAAATCAACCGTGGTGTGTATAAATAGAGTATCTTACATGAGTACTCATTCATTATTGAATTTATTAAACGAGTTGGCAAAATGATATTTTGCCTGTCGCTTTAACACGCGAAACTGACCTAAACCGTGGGAATTGGATCATAGTCATTATTGTGCTTTTTTGACAGTGCATACTAGCCTTATTTGAATACTTATATAACTAGTGGTATATCGAAAATATAGAATGGTGTTATTGCACTCCCACACCGTAAGTTATGTGATAAACTAGGAGAGCACATTATGTGCAAAATGAATATCCTTTGAAGTAAAAGGTCATTTATAGGCTTTTGCTATACGATAATAAGGCCCCTATAAGGCCCTTTTGAATAGAACGTATCAGTATTCGGACCCTTAGTTAGAACCTCATTTCAAGCTGATGTACCTATTTAAAATGTAAAATCAAATTTGTTTTCCTAAATGTGAATATCTACAAACATACATAAATCTTTTCTAAAAATAAAAGTTGAGGAATTTAGGTAAAATGTTATTTATATTGTGTTCCTTTTGTCAAAATGTCTAAATACCTAGATTTCTTCTTTGTTTAAATGTTGATGTACTTGCAGTATGCATATTTTCAATTAAATGAATACATGTTTAATATTTGTATTTGTTATGCATTAAAATTGTCTTTATATAACTATTTACACTACTTTAGAACACTTTAACTTCCTAATTTGTCATATCATATAACAATGTATGCGATGGAAAATTAGTTAATAATATAATTTGAAACATAGCTAAGGCAGTGAACATTTTGTAAATTTCATGATCATAACTGCAGATGTATAAATATGTAGAACACATTTCTTGTAAATGCTCTTTCGTTTGGACATATCAATTAGTGGAGGAAAACATCTGTATTTTTACTAGCGCCAACATTTTAGTTGAATTATAAGTTACCAACTCAAAACATCATTTAAATCGTATGGATATTTGATTCATTGTAAAATACCACTCATCTATGGAAATTTTGCACATATTTAAAGGACCTATCCCACCAACAACATTCAGATTTTACAACATATGTACACCGTTTCTAAAATTGACGACGAGGTGTATATAGAGGATCTTACATGAGTGACTGTGTATTTATATTGATTTTAATAAACGAGGCTCTGCCGAGTGCCGAGTATCTTATCTTTTTATCCAACGAGTTTATTAAAGTCAATAAAACACAGTCACGAATGTAAGATTCTGTTTATCACATAACACACCTACAACGTGATATTTTCATTTTAATGTTGTCAATTTACCTTATATACGGCGGTAATTTGTAAGAGAAATCATGACGTTGTTTTATAGGTTATTGAATTTGTATGGCTAAATATTACTTGGAACGAGTTGTTTTGGCAAAGGACGACGAGCTTGCGAGTCGTCCTGCGCCAACACAACGAGTTCCAAGTAATATTTAGCCATACAAATTCAATAACCTTTTTATTGTATACTTTCATATTGTTTTTTCGATCAATGTTAATTGTATGACTATTACTTTTCATTGTATTTGTGTTATTTTTATAGCTTTTGATGGAATTCCTATCTTGCCATTCAGTTTCATTTTGTGTGGATGATTATTTTGCGCGAAAACGACGTCGACGTCGGATGACGTCATTAAAAACAACAAGCCATTTTCTAAAGTTTGTTTACCATTCGATAACGTTAAAAACAGTGGGTAAGTGACCATTTCAGTTATTTTATCAATTTTTGCCATAAAAGGTTGAAAAAAAAACACGAATTTTTTTGTTGACACTATAGGAAGGATTTCGTTATTTTTATTTGAAAGTAGTCCCTTATTTCTATTTCGCGGCCCTTAGCAAGCACGAGCAAAAGTTCCCGTGCAATATCAATGCGTGCAATATCGTAGAATATTGCACGCTTAGCTCAATGCAAACTAAACGGGACAATATGAAAGTATACAATAATGTTGTTTACATGACGTAGCAACGTTACGCAGCTACAAATACGTTCGCCCTACAAATAATGCGACACCTTAAACCAAATTTAATGTTGCTAGCATGCATCTTATGTCAGAAGTAAGATTTCAAATAATGATAAATAGTTAAGGTGTCTGAAAATATTGTATGATATACCATGGAAACAATTGGTATTAGTAATAGATAGAGTCTGGTCTCAGCGAGTTGGCTTATTTAAACACCGAGATGGGCGTAGCCCACCGAGGTGTTTAAATAACCAACGAGCTGAGACAGACTCTATCTTTTTTGTAGCATGGTGTACTTAGTAACACTGTGACGTCATATTGACCGTACTCTAAATTCCAATATCCGGTAGTTGTAGCACGGTAAAGCCACGCCCCTTTAGTAACCCTAAATTAAACGATTTAACGCTCTGCATTCATCAAAGGAAATGTCACCGGTCATGCTACAAAATGTTTTACTGTATGCAAACACAGTGATTCGGTCCTCGTTTGCGTCTGTAATACCTACAAACATAGGCTTTATTGCACTCCCAGAAGCCATATGTGATAAATATAACTTAAATGTTTTGAGAATTCAAATTCTGTAGACACAATATAAACAACTTTAACCAGCCAGGCCAAACCCCAAACCTTGAGCGTCTGATGAGGTTACCAACTCCTAATTTGTTTTATGCATATTGAATCACTGGTATTTTAAGAACCTGTGAATAAACCTTTTCTTTTAATTGGGACATATACATTATTATATGACTTGAACACCTGGACAGAGTTTTGATAAACAGTTTTGTAGTGTATTTTTGCCATTATATGGTGAGTTAGTTTCTTCAGCTAACACCAGACTATTGATATTCATGTATGTACTAGTAGTTAATTCTTTTGTCTCAAATTTCAAATGTATGCTTCGATTTGAATTTAAATTTTACAGTAATATTTTAAATAATTATAAAGTGTTATGGAACACTTTCTTACTGAGTAGGGAACAGTGTTAACCCTGATCAGCCTTCACATTATGTGCAGGTTGATCTGGCTTTACACAGGTTGTATAAACGGCGGCAGCGAAAGAGTTAAAACATACATAATTTAATATGCAGTATGTTTTATAAGGATCACTCCCACTGTCACATAAATGGTGAGAATCCACAACTCGGGTGGGCACACAAGAGTGAGGACTATAATTCAGTATAAAATATTTTATTTCAAATTGCATGTACATTTAATGGCTTCACCTCTGAGCCTGCCAAAGATATAAGCTGGAACTTTGATTAACCATTGTAGTGAAGTAAGGAACTTCACGTTGCGGAACTTCACATTGCGGAACTTCACGTTGCGGAACTTCACGTTGCGGAACAAATCGGGACTACCAAATACGGTGCTAGCTGGGATGGATCTCTCAATCCCTGGATCCCTTAGCCATCATGCTAACCTTCAGTGATTACACTAAAGCACCACCCCATGTATACTAAATAGAACTCCTAAAGGCCAGCAGAGCTTATGGGATGGCGAGTTGTCCGTTATTTCTTCCGTCGTTCGTCCATTAACTTTTACCTCCTTAAGACGATAGGGCTTTCATTTTTCATCCGATCTTTAAAACAAATTGTTAATATCAAAGAAAGCACGGAAAAGTTTGAAAACCAGCCAGATCAAACCAGTAACAGCAGAGTTATGGTCCTTGATTTAGTTAAAAATGCTATATTTTGCCTCGCTAAGACGTTAGGGCATTCGTTTTTCATCTGAACTTTACCAGATTGTTAATATCATTGAAAGCTCGGACAAGTTCGAAAACCAGGCTGATCGGACTGGAACAACAGAGTCATGGTCCTTAAATTAGTTAAAAATGCTATATTTTGCCTTCTTAAGATGATAGGGCGTTTGTTTTTCATCCCATCTTTACCAAACTTTACCAGGTTTAATTGTTACAAATGCTGTATTTTGCCTCGTTAAGAAGATAGGGCCTTCGTTTTTCATCTGATCTTGCCCAAACTTAACCAGATAACTAATATTAATGAAAGTTCAAAGAGATTTGAAAACCAGACACCACATGTCAGTAACACTAGAGTTATGGCCCTTGATTTAGTTAAAAATCCTGTATTTTGATTTGTTAAGACGATAGGGCCTTCATTTTGCAGGATTTCAGCGAAACTTCGCAGGGATGATCAGTAAATAAACATACCAAATTAAAACTAGGGACTCTTGTTTAAATTGTTAGCATGGGTTTATATTTCTACTGTGAGTGTTGTTTTGTAGGGGTTTTTTTTGCATTTTTTTTTTAAATATGTACTGATGGGAATTTTATGATGAGCCAGTAAAGCATCCACAGGCCCTCTTGGGCCTCTTGTTTTGCTATGTATGGGCTGTCAAACATAAATGGACAAAAACTTCGTTCGATTTATTTCGGATTACCTATTTTCAAGCTTGGTGAATGTTTTAAGTTCTGTTGCACGTTCAATCACTTTTAGAGTTTGACATTTTGTACTATTGGTCATTAAAAAATCCTATTAGTATATTTATTTTTAAAAGTTATTTACAGTTTTAGGGCAGTTTGAATACTTAACACTTTCTTCAGAATTAAAAAGAATAATAACAACTTTTAAAACTGAAAGATACATTTATTTTGTAAGATAATCACATATTTGGAATGCTTCTTTTTCTGAAAAAAAGCAGAAAAGTATAAATTTATTTGGCACAATAAAGGGACATACATACAGAAAAATATGAACGTTGATCACATAACGTTTTGTTTCAGAGTGTAATAATATTAAGCCATGACATATATATCGCAATACACTTTTGTACACAAGACTATTTAACATATTGGACTGGGACCAACATGTAAGATATATTGGACTGGGACCTTAATGTAAGACATTGGACTGGGACCAAAATGTAAATATATTGGACTGGGACCTTAATGTAAAGATACTGGACTAGGAACAAAATGTAAAGATATTGGAACCTTAATATGTACAAATTTGCTAGCAATATGAATTAATGTTTATGATTTAACAATCCCACCGAGTCATTGAGTTTTCCAGACAAAATATTTTAATAAACAACAATTAAAGGTAACATGCAACTCAGTTTAATGTATGTGCACATTTCATTGAAAACTGAAGCCCATTAGGACAGTTTTCATTTGTATTTGGATCGATACAAGTCACAGATGTAACTTAGAGTCTTTTTAAATTAATTTATAACTGCTGGTCTGATTTAATCATATCCTAGTTAACAGTGTAATATATACATTGACTAGATGGTTTCATGAGCTTGTTTAGTTTTTACGGTACTTTAGGCGACTTTTAAAGGCATAGTATCAACTGTTCTGAGCCTACATCTTAAAACTGTTGAATCTTTATGTAAAATCCATACACTTTATGCACCACAATGTTTCAAAGGTACCATATTTAAAAACGTTCAGTAGCTTTTTACAATCGCGACAAGTTGGGTGAAGGTGATTTATTATAAGAATCCATAGTTTTCATGAAGAATGAATGTCTATTTTGGCATATATTAGAGCTCGACTGACTCGCATTTTGACCAAAAAGAGGAGACGGGTGTACAACAAAAGTGGGTGGAGGGGTGTTTATGGGAGTATGGGCATTTATCAGAGAATTAACATACATTAAATTTAAAATTGCTCAATACACCTGTACATCGCCAGTAGTACCTTTAAACTTTATCATAAGCGAACAAACAATGAAGACAAAAATAAATATAATGAATGAACAGTATAAAATATAAAATATAAATACTCCATTAATCTACATGGTAGATATATCAATTTGCACAATAATGCCAGCTTTCATTTCTTATTGAAGAATAAATGAATAGGACGAGGTTATTTGTAAAGGGATCTAGATGATATATGGATTGGAGCGAAAAATAAAACATTGGTAGCAAAATAATGAAAATATAGTGGAGATTGCCTGGAACGCTTATACAAGTTAATATGTAACACAAATGCAAAGGAAAATAATATAGTTGTCATCACCAGAGTTGCTGAATTTTTATTTATTTTTAATGTCACATCAATTAAATCTATGGCTGGTATTAAACTAGCTAATATCATAGATATATTGGCGGTACAAAATATAAAATAAGGTCGGTACAGAATGTAAAACCATAATAGCTTGGGAGGGCCGTAACTAATGTTGATAGAACTTGGTCCCCGATCCCTTTGCATACTTATATGGCAAAAACATATGTTTAAACCAAATAAGAACTATAATTCCCACAGCTAGTTCTCAACACACAATTGTCTATGTGGCAGTATGAATCTGTTCTCAAAGTGAACAGAGCTTCTGTAGAACTTTCTCTTTCAGAGATGCCATTTCAGAATAACTCAAGCGTATGAGGTGTTCACTCACCGGATCGCTGCATAATGTTCCAATCTCAGCGTCTTCCTTACTTTCAATGGCAACAACATAAACCTCAACCTCATTCTTGAATTTAAGTCGCTTGGTAGCCATTTTTACTCTGTGGTACTGTTCCAAATTTCCATCAATGAAAAGAAACACAATATTTCTGGCTTGTGTTCTCCCGCCATGTTCTTGTGAGTAACTCTCAGTTCGCAACTTATACAATAACCTTGGCAACGTCGCACTCTGTGTGGTTCTCAGAGCGTCTATTATGTCATGACCTCTTCTGTAAGACGACAGTGGTATGGATTTGACGTCATCACAGGAATGTGTGATTATTCCTGATCTTAGGTCACGTGGGAGTGACGTTGCCATGATGGCGGCGATCGTCTCTGCGACCAGTCCAGACTTCTTCTTGCCGAGGGAATATGAATCGTACACGTACATAACATCTAGCGGTTCGGATTTGCAGACTACGCTCATGTTTTCTGTTTAAATAAAGATGTCAACATTAATATGATATAGGTTATCCTATAGAAGTATCGATTAATCTAAAGTAGATACAAAGGAGGAACAATATATACTGAAAGGAAAAAGAAACCCGACACGGGAATTTTCGCTATATAGTGTATGTATAATATGCTGCTGTTAATCGAATGGTTCATGGCTGCGTAAGAATTTTCCTTTTGAAAAAAAGACTAAAACAACACGTAAGGCCAAAAAAAAAAATAGGTGTGTTTCCTATTGCATGCTGTAAAAAAATAGGGTAGGTCGGTAGGCATTTTACTTTTTTTTTTCTTTTTCTTTTTTTTGGAGCAAGATATTGTGAGATTCTACATGTATTTATCTCATAAACCCCATACAAGTTGATGATACAACTGAAAGTTTCTCTGTGATGTCAGTTTACCTCGATATATTGTGATAAATCATTGTTCAGAACAATTTTTTTTTTTTTTTTTTTTTCATTAAAAGTTTTAGGGTCGGCCCCTTAAAAATAGGGTCGGTCGGGCCACCGGAAACACATGTAATTTTTTTTTTTGGCCTAACACAGCAAATAGTATTCCTTCAAAGTTACATTATCGACAGAGTACGCGTTTGGCGCAAATTTAGTCTTTATGTTAAATACAGTACTGAACTAGCTCAATTTTTCAAAGAGGAACTTCTACATTTATGAATTTCTTGTTTCAACGTGTACTGTGATTAAAACGTTAACAACATCACAGTTGGGTCCTTTCTCTAACTAACTGCAACTGTTCTTTTTACAAAACGTCTTGAGTTTTCCTTGGAATATATATAGAATTAAGTGTGCAGTATATGCAGTATGTGCAGTGCATTATATACAATATATAGCGGAAATTCCTTTGTCGCGTTTCTTTTTCTTTTCAGTATATGTAGCATTGACAGCAAACAAAAACACGCATTCAAAACAAACAACACTAGCGAGGATAAATAATTATCTAAAACCAAATAACGTGACAGCACAACAATAAAAAGGAATGAAAACAGGGGTGCCGCCATGGAAAATGTCGTTCCAGAGCGCAGCCAAACTCATTTCTTACGGTATTATCATCCCAATTAAACGAAACGGGTGTAAATAAGGAAATCTACCTCAAGGCTGTAACCACTAACAAACTTAACAGCTTTAATAGACGATATTGTAAAGTAGAACATAAATATGATCATGTATATATGAATCAATATAGAAACAAAAGCATTGCAAGTCATAAAGTAACCACAATGACTTGGTCTAAGCCAGAGCAACAAGAAAACAAGCCGACAGGACAAGATTGCAAACGACCATTAAGTATTACCTTGCCATGATTAAGGTATTGGAGAAACTTTACCATAAAGTAGGCGTATATGATAAATACAGTGGTTTCACGTCTATCTTGACCAACACGTGTAATAAAGGTTTAGGGCCATTTTACCCTTCTTTGTAGTGGCCTGTATTTCTTTGTAGCGGCCTGTATAAGGCCCCTCCCCAACCAAATTTCTTTTAAAATCATACAGTTTTCCCCGTTTTTTAGCTCTACTGATCAGAGATCAGCAGAGCTTATGCCGTGGTGCCTCGTCTGTCCGTCCGTAAACTTTTTTTTTGTAGCGACTACTCCTCTGAAACTATTGAATGGATTTTCATGAAACTTTACAGAAATGTTGCCCATGAAGTTGATCCTAGCAAAAATTCATGTTGATGTGAAATCCAAGATGGCCGCCAAATCTAAAAATCTATTTTTAAAAAACAAGTTTGTAGCGACTACTTCTTGAACACTCTAAGTGATATTGATATGGGACTTTTTCTAAAATGATCAGCATGACATGATGTTGGTCCTTGTCGAAAATCGTTTTGATTCGACGTTAAACGTGGCTGCAAGCGGCCATCTTTATTTACATAAAGAGTTATTTAGTAAAAACTTGTAGCGACTACTCCTCTGAAACTACTGGACGGATTTCCATGAAACTTCACAGGAATGTTGCTCTTGATGTCTAAATGATCCTAGCAACATTTCAGGTTGGTCGGAAATTCAAGATGGCCACCACTGCTAAAAATAGATTTTCAAAAAACAAGTTTGTAGCGAGTACTTCTTGAAAACTATAAGTGATATTGATATGGGACTTTTTCTAAAATGATCAGTATGGAATGATGTTGATCCTTGTCGAAAATTATTTTGATGCGACGTTAAACATGGCTGCCAGCGGCCATCTTTGTTTACATAGAGTTATATAATGAAAACTTGTAGCGACTACTCCTCTGAAACTACTTGACGGATTTTCATGAAACTTCACATGAATGTTGCTCTTGATGTCTAATTGATCCTAGCAAAACTTCAGGTCGGCCGGAAATTCAAGATGGCCGACACGGTTATAAATAGATTTTCAAAAAACAAGTTTGTAGTGACTACTTCTTGAAAACTGTAAGTGATATTGATATGGGACTTTTTCTAAAATGATCAGCATGTCATGATGTTGGTCCTTGTCGAAAATCGTTTTGATTCGATGTTAAACATGGCTGTCGGCGGCCATCTTTGTTTACATAAGTTATCTAGTAAACACTTGTAGCCATTACTCCTCTGTAACTACTCGACGGATTTTCATGAAACTTCACAGCAATGTTGCTCTTGATGTCTTATTGATCCTAGCAAAATTTCAGGCCCTGAAATTCAAAATGGCTGCAATGACTAAAAATAGATTTTCAAAATACAAGTTTGTAGCGACTACTTCTTGAAAACTATAAGTGATATTGATATGGGACTTTTTCTAAAATGATCAGTATGACATGATGTTGATCATTGTCAAAATTATTTTGATTTGACGTTAAACATCTTTGTTTACATAGAGTTATATAATGAAAAATTGTAGTGACTACTCCAAAGAAACTACTTGACGGATTTTCATGAAATTTCACAGGAATGCTGATCTAGCTATCAAAAACCTATCAGTAGAGCTTCATTCATTGATGGATTTTTAACCCAATTTAGGCAAAAAGGCCACTTCCCCAAAACTGGTAAAAAGACCCTGGGGTTTAGAACATTCTCTGACACTAACATTTCGACCTATTCTGTACACGCTCCACTGACTGTTCAAGCCAAGTTGATTCTTTTTGAGACGGGGTCATAAATGAACATACTCGTGACCCTAATCGGGACACCCATTTGGATGAAAGCTGTCCTACAGAGCTACAGAGAAGGCAATGACATATTCCTTATGGAAAACAAGGTAACACAAATTGGATCTTACCTGGCAAGTCATTTTGCATGTCGTCTGTGTGTTCATCAGCTGGGGATTATAGCACTTTATGTCATATAAAATGTTATTTTGGTCATTGACGATCAATTTAATACATAGTTTGGAAACACATACTATTTGTATTTCTCAAACTGATCGTTTTCCTTTCTAGATTTGTTATTTTGATAAATTTATCGCTATTGTTCATTATTTTCCCTACACACCTGTGTACATGAACATATAAATCGCTATACAAACAAAAACTATGTTAATAGGTATATACTTGTGACTGTTAAAATTCCTGGATTGTGTTTTAGAATGACTTTTGCTATTTTAAGACAACTCATTTTGAAAATTAACTCATTGTTCAATTGTAATTGTTGACGGTTAGATATTGCATATGAAGTCACGTTGTCTTACCCGTGCATGTCTTGATAGCAAGAGTGTTCTTGATTGAAGCTAGAGCATCAAAGCTGTCCATCTTGAACATAAAGTCTTCATTTGGCTCACTGGCAATTGCCTTCAATTCATCTTTGTCTACCTGATCACCAATACCCAAGGCGAAAATGTAGACACCCATGTCATGAAGCCGTTTAGATTCTTCTATAGTTTTCTTTGCATCAAAGGACTGGCCGTCAGTAAGAAGGATGACCACGCGAGCAACTCTATCTCGTACATATCCGCGCGCGAAGCCTCGTTCCCGTATATATTCTAAAGCACTTCCGGTGCGAGTGCTTCCTTTGAGAAATGGAACACTAAGTAAACGTTTCTTTAATGCAGTTGTGTCGAGGTCGTTGTTTAGTGTAATGACAGGGTGAATTCCATCACTGTATGTGACAACTCCAACACGTGTGTGACGGGGACTAATGTCAAACATGTCCACAACTTCCGTAATAAAGGAAAACATCTTCCTAAAGTTTGGAACCCAGATACTGCTAGACGAGTCCACGGCAAAGTAAACGTCCGCAGGTTTTCCGCCACAGTCTATAAACATAAAAAGTTATTCGTAAGATGAGAATCAAACCAACACATTTAGCTTTGAATGATTTTTGGGCTGAACCTTACTGTAATAAGCAATCCCATTGCACCACACATTTCAGACGATGCATATATATGTGTATGTTATTACCATGGATGGTTATCTTCTACATAACAGTAAACACTAACAATTTGACATGCTTACATTGTTTAACCTTTAGATCGGGAATGCCTTCTTCCTTGAGATCGGGAATTTCTTCGTGGACTGCGTCATTTTGTACCCAGTCATCTGTCTGTGAGTGCATTTCTGAAATGAAAAACACAGTTTATCGAGAAAAAAAAAATTGTAAAGTAGACCGCTAGTTTTTAAACAGAATGATTTTTATATCAGCCATAATTTTCATTTCGATTTAGCCTTCTTTATATGTATGAATACATTTTGATTTGTGGTATGCAAGTTAAATTAACTGATGGATGGGAGAAAACGTATCATTACGCTTCCAACTTAAGAAGGACAGGAAAATTCCATCTATATTATATACATTGGCATGTGAATGTGCATACAAAACTGACCCTATTGTGACTTATAAAATGTATACAAATATTAAACAAGATTACATTTCAGTCTGCTTAAAACGAACATATTGGAAACAAGTGCTACATACTTGTACATGCAGCCTGTATCAAAGCTGATTTAATGGAGTCTAATCCTGTAAATTCATCAACTCTAAACACGAACTGTTCCTTGTCTGTTTTTGGTTTGCTTGCAATGTATGCTAGTTCATCATCAAGTCCCTGACCAACACCGACTGCAAACATGATTATGCCGTGGCTCTTCGAAATTGAAGCCTCAATAGACGTATTGATCGAATTCATCGAATACCCGTCTGTTATTACAAACATTAACTTGTCCACCAATTCTCGTCCGCCATTTTTGGCGTTGAACATTATTTCCCGCGCATGCTTAATGGCACTTCCGGTGTCAGTTCCTCCTCCACTAAATGGGATATTTTCGATGGCGTCTAGAATTTCTTCCTTTGACAAATAATCGCCGAGGTTAAACTGGGTATGAGCATAGGATCCAAATGTAAGGACCCCTACACGAACGCCGTTTTGTTGAATTGAAAACTTATTGATGATTTTTTCCACGAATCCGAGTTGTTTTTTAAAATCCACTTCCCAAATACTGCTAGAAGCGTCCAAGGCGAAAACGATATCGGCTGCCTTGTTTTCACAATTGTTATCTGAAACGACGATGTAGCATTCCTTAATATTTATTCAGTTGTTTTATTTGTATAGCATTTACTTAATTTTAAAATTGTGCTAATCGTATAAAGTGACAAGAAAATGTGAAGTATTACATTACAACTAAACTGTCGGAAAACATTTCTATAATATAAATATGAAACAAATATGAAAAATGAGATTAAACAACTAGATTTTGTCTGGCAGAAAAAAAAAGACGGATGCATAATTTCACGGTGTCTAGTATCCTATGCTAGTGAACGAATGAATGAATGGTGTTTTACGGAACGTCGACAAATAAATAGGTCTTATTATGCGCACAAACTGATGAAAGATGAAGAAATGAAGTAGTAATTAAAAATTAATGTAAAAATATATAAAGATAAAACTATTTACAAATAAGGGGTCTAGTGAATGAGAACAATATGAATAACGTATGGATAGATAAATAGATATGAATAATGATATATCTTACCATGACGCCAAGACGCCGTGTAAACGATCTGGAAAGCAAACAAAACAAACTTTATTAATGTAACGGATTCCATTTTATCGAAGAGAGAATTACAATGTACTGTCTAAGGATAAGAATAACAAACATTCTGAAATTTGTTTGTTAAAAATTCAAATCTGCAACTCTGCTTGAGTTTATTACCAAAACATGTTCTCACAAATTGTATATGAGTAACTGGCAATTATGAAACCATTTACAATTTAATATAGTTATTTATTCGTGAAGAAAAATCGTTAAATGGATCTAATTTCGTCAATTTGGATGGTAAATTGTAGGTGATTTATAATGGTTAACCTTACTCGTGTGATCGCTGGCACGAAGCATGTTATCAACGTATCTTATTACGAAGCTTTACTATATGTTCCCCACAAATATTTAATAAAATGCTCACGGATCATTAAAATCATATATGTACTCCATTTTTTAAAGTTGATACAATCTGCATGTGTTTAGTCATTTCTTGGATATTATAAGAGAAACTATATTCGATATTAAGATATATTAAACGATCTTTGATCTCTCTCTCTCTCTCTCTTAGAGAGAGGCATGTGCATATTGAACATGTCATGTTATCAATGACTGTGTATGCTATTTCTGTTCGTGTTTCACACACCAGAATGTTTCTGTCTATATATGTTTGCCTTTATCCCATACCTATAAACTCTTGTTTATCACAGCTGTATAGAAATAATGCAAAAATTGTGTTGCGTTTTCCCCGGAAAATGTTAAGTAAGACATATGTACAAAATAAGCCCACCGTCCGCTACATGGTCGTGGTAGTAGCTATCCCGCCATCAACAGCCAAATTTACAATACATGTACACAGTTGTTTCTATTGACGCATATTCAGTCACAGGTATTTTAAGAACCCTTTAATAAACCTATACTTTTAATCGGTACATAGACATTATTATAACCTGAACACCAGGATAGAGTTTTGTGAACAGTTTTGCAGAGTACTTTTGCCATTATATATATGACGGGTTAGTGCCTTTAACATCGGATATATTATATGATTTTGTCTTTGCTCTATACAAAATATGTACATATGTATATGCCAAACCCCAAAAATGGAGAGTATTTTCAATCACGGGTATTTTAAGATAAATAGACCTATGCTTTTAATCGGCACATACTAGTATGCATTATTATATGACCTGAACACCTGACAGAGTTTTGATAAACGGTTTTGTCGTGTAATTTTGCCGTTATTTGGCGGGTTAGTTTCTTTAAAGCGTAAACGTCATCCATCATCAATTGAATTGTTGATCAGCGGCTGATTCCAATGTTATTTAGAGCCGCTTTGAGAGAGAAAGCGGGTGGGGTGGGATGAGTGGAGAGAGAGAGAGAGAGAGAGAGAGAGAGAGAGAGAGAGACTTTTTACACATTTTGCCGGATTATAACAAAGAAATCTTACCTGGAAACAGCTAAGGGAAACAATTAAATGGCACAATTCCAGAGAAAATAACACTGACATTGTTTTTATAGCTTTTCTAATTGTATTGCTTAAACAAACGAATTTACTTGTCTAGTATTATCTGCGATACACTCATATGTCTTTAAACTTCTTAAATTTTATACTATACTATATCTTGATTGACATGGAAAATGAAAATAATGGAAATGTTGGATCGATGACCGTACTAATATACCCAGCAGCAATGAATCAATGACTAACTGGATTCATGACGCAACCAAATATGATTAAAATAATCCTGAAAAAATCTATTGTCGTAAATATAGTAGTGAATAGTTTCCTTAACACACTTAAAATATGTTTACCCATTCTTCTTATAAAATGTTCCAACTTTATCTCCGTCTATGTAGAAGAAATGCCAGAGACGTACCACATTATCTCCGTCTATGAGGAAGAAATAGCAAGAGACTTACCACTGTATCTCCGTCTATGTAGAAGAAATAGCCAGAGACTTACCATTTTATCTCCGTCTATGCAGCAGAAATAGCCAGAGACTTACCACTTTATATCCGCCTATGTAGCAGAAATAGCCAGCGACTTACCACTTTATCTCCGCCTATGTAGCAGAAATAGCCAGCGACTTACCACTTTATCTCCGTCTATGTTGAAGAAACAGCCAGAGACTTACCACTTTGTCTCCGTCTTATCAGAGACGTAACAAACCCATGCGGAATTCCTCGGCGTTTATTGTACGTAACGTTATCTCAGTCTAGCCTCGGTCACCCAGGCGGCTCATCGACATACTGTAAAACCCTTGAAGTTATTCATATATAGTTAGTGTATATAACGTCTTTCTCGTCAAAAGAAATTCGGAAATGTATACGAGTAATTTAAACCTGTATTTTTCCCTTTTCTGCAACACTATAGCCCATTTCACCGGTACTTCGGAAATCTCCGTATAATGTTCGGAATTTTAGTCACATGGCGCAAAGTACATGGCTTCAAGAACTAATCAAATGCTGGTAGTCAAATCACACATTAACCAGTTTCACTGTTTATATTCTGAGTTAAAGTATGCGTATTCGTTCTCTAAAACACCACAGTCATTAGTAATATTCATTACAAAAAACATCTTGACTAATTCCTTGGAAACTAGATCAGATTTCAAAGCTACAGGAACACGTGTTGAAATATTTACATTGGAGCATGTGCGCGTAAGTTGGAACCGGTGTTAAGATAGAAATTATCATTGTTTTCTGACAATCCTGTTTTTGAACTGTATCAACAAACACGCTTTTTTTACAGTACCAAACACATTAATAACATATATCTGCCATGCGTTCAAGTTATAGCCTGACATTTAATAACTATTTTGTATTGTTTTAGATTCACATTGGGCACCGTTACAATGAATATTTAATGTGCCTACCAGCATTTGATCGACCTATTTGGCTACTCAGAGATAGTTCGTTATTATCCGTGATTGTTTGGGAAATGGGCTATTAAAGCATTGTTTCAGTACTAACGACAATTTAGATAATCATACTATGTGGACTTGCCTAGACGTTTATGAAGCTAGGTAATCTTTTCGGTATGGAACTACTGTTTATAGACACATTGTTGATTCACCAAACTGTTTACGTCCAGTCCCAGATTTATTTTTGTATTGCTACGAACGAGATTTCATGTTTGAGTCTTTCACCAGATACTCTGCTGGATGTAATCAAAGCAATTAATGACATCTCAAGGTATCTGAATGCCATATGGAACATTTACTAATTTGGTTAATACTATATATCCTAAAGAACTTGAACTCAACAAAGCGAACATTTATGATACTGTCGCTTCTTTTTGTATCCCTCGATTGAAAATGGAGAAACACAAAGCAACATCTATGAAATAGAGAAAATATTTCAATGTTGACATCACATAGACGTGAATGTTCCCCGCACATCATCTTATGGGTATATGTTTTTCAACGTATTCGTTTTTCCAGAGCTTGTATTCGAGTTGAGTTCTTTAACTTTAGTACATTGTACAACTAGAAAAAACTACTGTCACTACTCCTTCGGGGCTACTGTTACCATAAACTTCGAAACCCCTTTGTAAAATGTATAATCATAACACTGTTCTAAAATATAAAAGTAAATTAAGCCCTCTTCTGCGACACGGACACGGACTATCACAATCTGACTTCTGTGATGACGAGATTTACAAACTTCGTAAATTCCTTGGTCATAATCACTTTCATACAATCTTTATCAAACTTGCTAGACCTTATCATTTTGAAACGCACTGCATGTTACGTTGTTGTCTCATTTAATGATGTTGCCAGTACTTAGATATCTCCGCCCTATATATTGTTGATGTCGGAGTATATTGACAATATGTTATATTATAACATAGTTGCACGTGCTTTATTATACAGTGACACGTGCTGTTGTTTGTCGGGGTATCGTTTTGGTTTGATTGGTTGAAATGGATAAATGATTGACAACTGGCGACATGTTAATAACAGTCGCCTTTACAATCGTGAACGCTCGGCCAATCCCGTCATTCTTCGGGATCCCGCCTCGTGGTGTGTATCACGGCGCTTCGGTATGTTTAAATCTTGAACGCCGGAAGGCAACGGCACAGCAAATAGTGCAATGTTGCTTTGTAAACAATATGTCCGCATTCCACACGTGTTGATGTATAATTTGCATTAAGTGTTCGTTTTTTACAATGCAGATGAAGGTATTTATCACTGCTTTCATGTAAATAAACTGTTGATGAAGCGATCGGCTAATTAACGTTGCAACATTTGGATGATAACTTTGATTTTGCATGAAAGTATGTTTTGGCGGGAATCTAAGGCGCGATGACGTAACCAATATGGAAACCTGCGTATTACATTCGAGTAATGCTGCGAAGCAGTATGCGAGATGTTGCGAATATCGCCAATAAAATGTCCTGTTATATAGGCACTAACCGTTCCTAGGCGATACCCCTATTGTCAACCCGTTTATGTTTGTGGTGTCGCATGTACTAGGCTTGTCCATGTATTTGTTGATTGTTTTATTTTTTGTCTTGGGTAGGTATAAATGTAGCATTCACAGAACACAATCAGTGGTCTGTGAATGCTACATCTATACCTACTTTTAAATAAGTGTATGTATTAACAGGGAAAACATAAGTTCCTTTGTTCCACTATTTTTTACTATTGAAGCATTTAATAATAACATGATGGAATCACTGATGGAAACACTGAACGATACAATAGTGCTTCGAAACTATTCCCTGCCATATTGACCGTGCGACAAAATATTTCGGTTGATAACACGTTATCAAATTAATGTCACAAACATTCCAAAACTCGTAATCATTTAGTTAGTATCAGCCTGGTACGTAATTTATTAGTGTAACAGACAGGAGAACGTGTACCGAATATTAATGACATTAACTGTGATGAAAATACGTAAATAAACAACCTGTTACGCGTAATGCACTTACATATATAATTATGGCACGGTTTTAATTCGCATTGTGGATAATTTGCATTAAATTTACATTAACATCGACGGTGTCCTGACCAAATAGGTGTATTATATAGCTCGTATGACTTGACAAAATAATAATAAAAAAAGAAATATAGAAATACGAGGTAATAAGTTCAGATTTTTATATTGACATTTCTTCTTTCTGAGGAACGGTTAATGTTGGGGAAGACGCATTTTAACAGTATCTGTTACCCACGCAGATATAATGAGATATTCAATTGTAAAACCATAAACAAAAACGTTCCACTTAATTAGAGGATAGTATGTTATGGTATAATTTATCTTTATTAATTATAATAAATGTTTAAATTGCATGATAAAAATCATCCACATTCGTTATGAGTAGGTTATGTAATGTATATCTAAGTACAATATGCGATGTACACCCAAATTTGTTATGTGATGTACATATACGAGTATGTGATTTACATATACAAGTATGTGATGTACATATAAAATTAAATACGTTACGTGATGTACATATAAGTACGTTATGTGATGTACATCCAAATTCGTTATGTGATGTACATATACAAGTATGTGATGTACATATGCAATTAAGTACGTTACGTGATGTACATCTAAATTTGTTATGTGATGTACATATACACGTAAGTACGTTATGTGATGTACATATAAGTACTTTATGCGATGTACATCCAAAATCGTTATGTACATCTACAAGTATGTGATCTATATATACAAGTAAGTACGTTATGTGATGTCCAAATAAGTGCGCTATGTGATGTGCTCACGTTAAGTGATGTACATGAACAAGTATGTGATGTACAGATAAGAACGCTATGAGATGTACTCTCGTTATATGATGTACACGTAAGTACGTTATGTGATGTACAAATCATTTATGGGATGTACATATAAGTACGTTATGTGATGTACATGTAAGTACGTTATGTGATGTATCAATTATTTATGGGATGTACATATAAGTACGTTATGTGATGTACAAATTATTTATGTGATGTACATATAAGTACGTTATTTGATGTACATATTCTTTATGTGATGTACATATACGTACTTTATGTGATGTACATATTCTTTATGTGATGTACATATAATACGTTATGAGATGTACACATTCTTTATGTGACGTACATATAAGTACGTTATGTGATGTACATATTCTTTATGTGATGTACATATAAGTACGTTATGTGATGTACATATAAACATGCTATGCGATTTTAATCTAAATTCGTTATGTGTTGTAAATGCTCAAGTAAGTATCTTATGTGATGCACATCCAAATTCGTTATGTGTTGTACATGCTCAAGTAAGTATCTTATGTGATGCACATCCAAATTCGTTATGTGTTGTACATGCTCAAGTAAGTATCTTATGTGATGCACATCCAAATTCGTTATGTGATGTACATATATACATCTTATGCGATGTTAATCCAAATTCGTTACGTGATTTACATATAAGTACGTTATGTGTTGCACATCCAAATTCGTTACGTGATATACATCTAAAGTCGAGTTATGTGATGCACATTCAAATTAGTTATGTGATGTACATATAAGTACGTAAACGAGTAAGTCATACGATGTACATCCAAATTCGTTACGTGATAAACATCTAAATTCGAGGTGTGTGATGCTCATCCAAATTCGTTACGTGATATACATCTAAATTCGAGGTGTGTGATGCTCATCCAAATTCGTTACGTGATAAACATCTAAATTCGAGGTATGTGATGCATATTCAAATTCGTTACGTGATATACATCTAAATTCGAGTTATGTGATGCACATCCAAATTCGTTACGAGATATACATCTAAATTTGAGGTGTGTGATGCACATCCAAATTCGTTACGTAATAAACATCTAAATTCGAGGTGTGTGATGCACATCCAAATTCGTTACGTGATATACATCTAAATTCGAGGAGTTATGTGATGCACATCCAAATTCGTTACGAGATATACATCTAAATTCGAGGTGTGTGATGCACATCCAAATTCGTTACGTGATAAACATCTAAATTCGAGGTGTGTGATGCACATCCAAATTCGTTACGTGATATACATCTAAATTCGAGTTATGTGTTGCACATCCAAATTCGTTACGTGATATACATCTAAATTCGAGTTCTGTGTTGCACATCCACATCCAAATTCGTTACGTGATATACATCTAAATTCGAGTTATGTGTTGCACATCCAAATTCGTTACGTGATATACATCTAAATTCGAGTTATGTGTTGCACATCCACATCCAAATTCGTTACGTGATATACATCTAAATTCGAGTTATGTGTTGCACATCCAAATTCGTTATGTTATGTGAGTAAGTACGTTATGTTATGTTACATCTAAATTCGAGTTATGTGATGCACATTCAAATTATTTATGTGATGTACATATAAGTACATTATGGGAGGTTGGAAAAAATTCCAAATAAGTCATATATATACATCCAAATACGTAATGTATACTTATGATGTACATCTAAGTAGGTAACTACGTTATGGTATTTACATTTAATGATGTGCATTCAAGTAGGTAACTACGTTATGGTATGTACATTTAATGAATATTCAAGTAGGTAACTACGTTAAGTAAGGTATGTACATTTAATGAATATTCAAGTAGGTAACTACGCTAAGGTATGTACATTTAATGATGTAGGTAACTACGTTATGGTATGTAAATTAATGATGTACATTCAAGTAGGTAACTGCGTTAAGGTATGTACATTTAATGAATATTCAAGTAGGTAACTACGTTAAGTAAGGTATGAACATTTAATGAATATTCAAGTAGGTAACTACGTTAAGGTATGTACATTTAATGATGTAGGTAACTACGTTATGATATGTACATTTAATGATGTACATTCAAGTAGGTAACTAAGTTATGGTATGTACATTTAATGATGTAGATAACTACGTTATGGTATGTACATTTAATGATGTACATTCAAGTAGGTAACTACGTTATGGTATACTTAACAAAAAAAGAAACTTTACATACTTTAGGACCTGTTTTAGAGGGTTAACGGTGACTTTATGTGAACGTTATCGATATTTACCTATTGGCCTGAGTATAGAGAGTACACCGACACAAGATTTTGTGCAATTGTACCGTGCACGGGCTAGCACGCTTTTCACTTCCGCTTTTGACCACTTACCTCGTGTTGACCTATCCCGGGTTCATTTCAATTGCTTTTTCTTACACAGTCACACGTACTCTTTATCACTGACACGAAAACACAAAATTGTTTACAATTTTGACTGAAAACGGGAATGCCACGGCTATCTGAAAATGACAGAAATCAGGCTGTCGGTATGCTTAGAGCCGGCACGTCTGTAAATGACGTTGCTCTTCATTTTGGGTGCTCTAGGCAAACAATTCACAACCTGACAACTCGGTATGCAACTACTGGGTCAGTTACGGATAGGTCGAGATCAGGTAGGCCCCGAGCGACGTCACGTAGAGACGACCGGTTCATTACGTTAACGCATTTACGTAATCGCTTTACCCCAGCAACGGTAACTGCACGGCGGCTCAGGGTCTCGGCTCAGACGATACGTAATCGTCTTAGACAAGATAGAGCACCAATTCGTGCGCGTCGACCTTATACAGGACAAATTCTAACTGCGCGTCACAGAGCCGCCCGCTTAGCTTGGGCTCGACGTCACAGGCACTGGACCCGAGCCCAATGGCGAAACGTGATTTTTACCGACGAGTCACGCTTCAGGGTCAGCTTTGCTGACGGTAGGGTCAGAGTTTACAGGCGACGGAACGAGAGATTTGCCCAATGTTGCGTGCAGGAACGAGACAGGTTTGGCGGTGGCAGCGTCATGGTTTGGGCGGGCATAATGGACAATCAGAAAGCAGATTTGGTCATCGTTCCGGGCAACCTTAATGCAGTAGGGTATGTGAACATCCTGAGGAACAATCTCCTCCCATTTATGCAAAATCGGGGTCCGGGAGTGATTCTGCAGCAGGACAACGCGAGGCCCCACACAGCTCGTGTTACGACACAGTTTTTGGCTCAGAACGGCGTCAACGTCTTGCCGTGGCCGGCGGTTTCGCCCGACCAAAACCCCATAGAACACATGTGGGACGAGCTTGGGCGTCGGGTACGCAATAATCATCAAATCAACAATGTCAATGACCTGAGACATGCCCTCCTTGTTGAATGGCAGAACATACCCAATTACGTCATTCGCCGTCTCACAAATTCCATGAGGAGGAGAATAGCAACCTGCATTAGGGCCAACGGCGGTTACACACGCTATTAACACAACTTAATGCACATTGGCATTCAGACTGATACTCAAAAAGTCACTAAAACATTTCTTCACATTTTTGTGATTTTTGAAATCGACCCCTATGTCTTTTGACCTCAAATTTGACCTTCATTTTGAAGAAACCCGTTACCGACGCTGTTACAAACTCACAGGTATTGCTTCCAAGTTTCATATAACATTTACATACGTACACTATATTGTTCCAGAGTGACGTTATAACCATCAGTACCCCATGTAAAGTTTCTTTTTTTGCATAGTATATGTACATTTAATGAATATTCAAGTAGGTAACTACGTTAAGGTATGTACATTTAATGAATATTCAAGTAGGTAACTACGTTAAGGTATGTACATTTAATGATGTAGGTAACTACGTTATGGTATGTAAATTTAATGATGTACATTCAAGTAGGTAACTGCGTTAAGGTATGTACATTTAATGAATATTCAAGTAGGTAACTACGTTAAAGTATGTAAATTTAATGATGTAGGTAACTACGTTATGATATGTACATGTAATGATGTACATTCAAGTAGGTAACTAAGTTATGGTATGTACATTTAATGAATATTCAAGTAGGTAACTACGTTAAGGTATGTACATTTAATGTTGTACATTCAAGTAGGTAACTACGTTATGGTATGTACATTTAATGGTGTACATTCAAGTAGGTAACTACGTTATGGTATGTACATTTAATGAATATTCAAGTAGGTAACTACGTTATGGTATGTACATTTAATGGTGTACATTCAAGTAGGTAACTACGTTATGGTATGTACATTTAATGAATATTCAAGTAGGTAACTACGTTATGGTATGTACATTTAATGATGTAGGGTAGGTAACTACGTTATGATATGTTATGATGTACATTCAAATACGTTATGGTATGTTCATTTAATGATGTAATTTCAAGTAGGTATCTACATTATGGTATGTTCATTTAATGATGTACATTCAAGTAGGTAACTACGTTATGGTATGTACATCTAATGATGTACATTCAACCTTATGTTATGACGACTACAGTATGCGACATCCAAGTATAGGTGTTGGTTGTTATTTCATTGTATCTATTTTGCTTATTTAGCTTTTGTTATTCGTTGTAAAAATTGTATATTAAATTTTATAGATAGCATATTGTTTGATAAAATATATTTTGTCAACCACAGGCCACCTCATATTTCCTCAACTTGCCCGTGAGTGTACTTCAAATACTTTACTGTAATCTGTAAATTCTCCATCAAGACAGGTACAAGTGGTTCAGACTTGCTGAGTATCTATAATCATGTCTAGTTACTATCCAAACATCCGTTTTGATAATCCAACTTCTAAATCAACTACGCCATATATTTAGGAACAGTACACATTTTGTGGGTGGATTGTTTACAAAGCGGCTTCCATCGGCATTCCTTATTACATAAACAATGCTTAAAAAAAGCAGCAAAACGTTTTTATATCTGCACTTTTCGAACAAATAGCGGATCAACTGTGTCGGTCACGTCCGCCTGTCCGTTCATCCGTCGGTTTTGTTCATGAGTTAAAGGAGAGTGTTCATATTTCGCACAGAGCATGCATATAGCTGAAAACGAAGGTTTCAGATCCAGAATTTTAGCATCAAATGGTCAAATTCACCAAAATAATGAACATTTAACCCACTGTATTCAATATTTCTGTATGTTATTACTTGCATGCTGTATAATGATCTATGCATACAGCATGGAACGGGTTTTACGATTTGATATCAATGTATAGTAGTGTATCACTTTATAGTATTGTATCACTGTATACTATTATATCAGTGTCTACTACTGTATATTGCATCACTGTATATTATTGTACCATTGTACATAATGGTATCACTGTATACTAATTGTATCACTGTATACTATTGTATCACTGTATGTTATTGTATCATTGTATAGTATTGTATCACTGTATATTTTTGTATCACTGTATTATATTGTATCACTGTATATTATTTAATCACTGTACACTGTTGTATCACTATAGTATGGTATCAATGTATATCATTGTATCACTGTAAACTATTGTATCACTGCATGGTATCGTATCACTGTATATTATTGTATCACTGTATAGAAATGTATCACTGTATACTATTGTAACACTGTATAGTAATGAATGTCTGTATAATATTGAATCTCTGTAATCTAGTATGTATTAGTGTATCACTGTATATTATTGTATCAATGTATACTGTTGTATCACTTTATGCTATCGTATCACTGTATATTATTGTATCACTGTATAATGTTGTATCAATGTATATTATTGTATCACTGTATAATGTTGTATCACTGTATAGTATTATATCACTGTATAGTATATTTTCACTGTACATTATTGTAATACTGCATAGTTTTGTATCACAGTATACTATTTGTCATTGTATATTATTGTATCACTGTATACTAGTGTTTTACTGTAATCTAGAGCATACTGTTTAATCATTGTATAGCAGTTTGTCACTGTATACTATTGTATCACGGTATAGTAATGAATCACTATAGTAGTGTATCACTGTATTCTATTGCATCAATGTAATCTAGTGTATACTATTGTACCACTGTACTCTTGCGTATACTATTGTATCACTGTATAGTAATGTATCACAGTATACTATTGTATCAATGTAATATAGTGTATAATATTGTATCACTGTATAATAATGAATCAATGTATAGTAATACATCACTATATTAGTGTATCACTGTATTCTATTGCATCAATGTAATGATATATTGCATATTATTGTATCACTGTAATATAGTGTATATTATTTTACCACTGTAATCCAGTGTATACTATTGTATCACTGCAATATATTGTATACTATTGCATCAATATAATCCCGTGTATACTACTGTATCACTGTAATCAAGTGTATACTATTGTATCACTGTAATCTATTGTATACTATTGCATCAATGTACTCCCGTGTATACTATTGTATCACTGTAAACTAGTGTATACTATTTTATCACTGTAATCTAGTGTATACTATTGTATCACTGCAATATAGTGTATACTATTTTATCACTGCAATATATTGTATACTATTGCATCACTATAATCCCGTGTATACTATTGTATCACTGTTATCTAGTGTATACTATTGTATCACTGTAATCTAATGTATACTATTTTATCACTGTAATATATTGTATACTATTGTATCACTGCAGTATATTGTATACTATTGAATCATTGTAATTAGTGTATACTATTGTATCACTGTAATCCAGTATGTACTGTTGTATCACTGTAATCTAGTGTATTCTATTGTATTACTGTAATCTAGTGTATTCTATTGTATCACTGTATAGTAATGCATCACTGTATACTATTGTATCACTGTAATCTAGTGTATTCTATTGTATCACTGTAATCTAGTGTATACTATTGTATCACTGTATAGTAATGTATCACTGTATACTATTGTATCACCATATATAAGTGTATCAATGTATTCTATTGCATCAATGTAATCTAGCGTATACTGTTTTGGCGGGAATCTAAGGCGCGATGACGTAACAAATATGGAAACCTTCGATTTACATTCGAATAATGCTGCGAAGCAGTGTACGAGATGGTGCGAATGTAAGGGACCGTATGAAATACGAACCCGACAAGAAACGACTAAAAATAAATAATCACATTTTGTTTGAAAAAAAAAAAAATGTTTGGAGTCGGGCCGTTTTTTTTTTGACCGGTCGCGTTCGGGCAAACATTCATTTTTAATTATGGCCTTATCATGACGTTTTATATAATATTATAAATATAAGTATCTTCATCAAAGTAAGATAAGACAGGAGCACACAAATCCCACGCAGTGAATCTCACTTTGATATGACCGAGTGATTAATACGCCGAAACATACTAACGCCTCGGATATCCTCGAGAGGTTCCGTCAATTATCCAGACACAATATGGAAATAATGATGAAGGGACCATTTTTAAGGCTACCTCCTCACTCGTACGGTCAGTCTCCATATACAAAAATACATTGCAATTAGAATATACAAATTAAATATTTATATTATTCATAAGTACAGACGTTATTACCATGGGATCTGTACGATACAAGTAGATATTGTAAATGTTATGTATGGTGAGAATTATATACCACTTTACTGGGTTCGAGCCTTAAATTATATAGTGTCAGACCGGTGAAAATAAGCCCATGAACACAATGCATATTGGCCATTTTTGGAGATCAGTCACAAGTTCCACAACATTCGTTCGTTTGAAATACACTTTAATTCTGTGAATTGAACACATTTGGCTCGCAAATGATCCCATATCTGGAATAAAACACCGATTCATTTTTTCAACATTTCGCGTCATTCATTTACACTATGCATATTTTGAAATAAACATCTGACAAAACAACATCTCTACCTACCCTCTGTGCTCATACTCTCCAAAGAAATAGTTCTGACAACACAGTAAAAGACTTACTATTCATGACAACTGACATAATACTTTAAAATCAGGTTTGATTTAACTATGAAATAGAAATTAATCTTGGGAAAAACACATGCAGACTAAAAGCTTTGGATTTTTCAATGGAACTATTTTAGCACACTACGACCCGGAAGTACTTCCCGACTGGTCTGACACCATATATTACATAAGGGACCGTGATATTACCATTCCCGCATGTCTGAGAGTATCACAACTATAGATATACTTGTCCGCTGTAATGCGAGAATATGTTATATCAACATTAGAAACATTTAAGGAGCAAAACCAGAAAGGATTTACTAAATTATCCAAAGCTAGACAAAACATGATATGAATCACCACTGCACCTCTCTTGCCACGCTTGTAAATAAATTGGCAAATGCCAAATTCGTATCCTATGTCGCGTATTGTTACTGGAGTTTTTGCAGAGAAAGGTCAAAAGCTATCATCGTGAATGTTTGGGAATGAGTGTGTGTGTTTTATGAATGAACCAGTACAATACGTGTGTCATTACATTCCACAGTTGCATCCCCTAAATTGGACTAATCCTCTTTGGGAATGGTCCAGTCTCAAATAAACTATTTTTTTTCTGTCGACACGTTGTGTACGTCACTTTATTCTATATTGTATTGTTTGTTTTAAACAAATTTTGAGGAAAGGAAGCATACAACATACAGTTAATAGTTTATCAAGAGTTTCTTTTGTCCAACGGACGTGTCACATTTCTTTTTTTTCCTTTTCTCTTTTTTCAAGAATTCAAACTTTGAGAAAAAGAAGAATATAATACAGTTATAGGACTGTCCAGAAAATATGTAGTAGTTACTACTCAGCTCAATGTTTTCGGGACAGTCCTATAACTGTAAAAAAACACATACAAATGAATGTGCTAAAGTGTTCACAAGGAAGAATATGGCATTCTCCACAATAAATCAAGAGTCGTGACTCTGGTGTTACTTATCCAATATAGCTGGATTTCGAACCTTTCAGCGCTTTCATTAATATAATTGTTTTTGTCAAGTTTGGTAAAATTCAGATTCAAAATAAAAGTGCTATAGTGTTCACAAGTAGACTATGGCATTTTTTTCAATAAATCAAGGGCTATTACTCTGGTGTTACTGATCCGATATAAATTGTTTTCGAATTTGCTTGGCCTTTCATTGATTTGACCAATCTAGCCAAGAATAGTAAAGATTAAATACCAAATGAATGTGCTAGAGTGTTCACAAGACATACTATTGCATTTTTCAATAGTATTGCATTTTGCAGTAGATCAAATGCCATAACTCTAGTGTTTACTAATCCCATATAGCTGGCTTTCAAATTTGTCCGCGCTTTCATTGATATCAACAATCTGGCGTAGTTTGTTAAATGTCTTATACAAAATGAATGTGCTAGAGTGTGCACAAGACAGAATATTACATTTTGTAATAAATCAAGGGCCATAACTCTGGATTTACTCATCCGATATAGCTGTTTTTCAAATGTTTCTGAGTTTTCATTAATATCAACAATCTAGCTACGTTTGTTTAAGATCAAATACAAACTGAAAGTGCTAGCGTGTACACAAGGCAGAATATTACATTTTTTTTAATAAATCAAGGTCCTTTCCTTAACCCTAGTCTTACTAATCCAATATAGCTGGTTTCTCTTGTCCGAGCTTTCATTAATATCTAAACATTGGCTAAGTTTGGTAATGATCAAATACAAAATGAAAGTGAGGGTTCATAACTCTGGTGTTCCTGGTCCACTATAGCTGTTTTTCGTTATCGTCCGAGATTTTATTGATACCAACAACCTGAACAAGTTTGAAAAAGAGCAAATACACAATGAAGGTGTTAGAGAGTTCACAAGGCAGACTGTTGCATATTTCCGTAAAACAATGGCCATAACTTAGATATTGATGTTACTAATTTGATATGGCTATTTTTTTAACATGTCCGAGCTTTCATTGATATAAAGATCCTGACAAAGTTTGGTAAACATCCGATTAATAATGAAATTCCTATCGTGTTTAAAACGCAAACGTTAAATTCGGGCGGGCGGACGGACGGATGGACGAGGGAAAACTCTGCATGCCATAAGCTCTGCTGACTATTAAAATGCATGCTTTTTTTTAAATAAATGATGCCTTTGGAAAATATTTCGCTCGGACTGACTTGTGAAGAGCTTATACGAAGAGCAGGTTATGTGAAGAGCAGATTATGCCATGACAAGAAATGAAACCCATTTCACGGGCATCGCGGTTTAGGCCCTTTAGTTTCAGTTACAGTTTGATCTTATGACATTTTTTTGTTGTCCGATAAGATTTGACGGAAGTTGTCGCCGATTTTGGTAAATATTTTAAATATTTGATTAACAGAACATATATTTATCGACATGCCTTTAATATTATTTCTGATCTTTGTTTTATAACGAGTCGATATATGTGTTTATGTATGCATTTATATTATGTTATCAGTAATCAGATAGTCACGTTTTGTTATGTAAGGGAAATAACTAATGATTTAAGAACGTGTGTGGTAATGCACTACAGCTATGTGAACAATTTGATTGAATGGTTTTCTGACTCATCATTGCATACTTTAGGTTATTTCAGAGTCATCACAGAGAGCATATGTATGAGTGTAATAAAGACATAACGTATATAGCATACAACACTAGTGTAATGAATATGCAAATTAAGACGGAATCATTGTTCGGTCTTTTTTTTCCCGTTCAGCTCGGGTTCTTATATGTATTTACTTGTTTATATACCCATTGAGGGGCATTTGTTGAATTACATATATAGTTTATATTACTACCATATCTTCCCTTATTTTTTAATAGTGTTATCTTGATATATTTACATTACTTTTTAATTACTACTTAATTTCTTCATTTTCGTCGGTTTTTGCACACAATATGACCTATTTATGTGTCGACGTGCCGTAAACACCATTCACTCATTCGTTCACCTCGGTGTACATTGAAATTGTCTCGTAGATTTCCGTAACTGTTAAAAATACCAGATTACGTAAAACGACGTGGCTGTTCCGTTTTTCGATGTACTAAGGAAAAGCCGGAGGCAACATAAAGTCTTCAGACAACAATATATATATATATATATTTACAAATGTACGTTACCAGTGCTTGTTTTTATACGCCCGTAGGGACGTTTTATGTCGTGGCTTTGCCCGACCGTCTGTGTCCGTTAGGTTTTACCTGACAACTGACTGTGGCTAATACTTCGAAAGATGCACTAATGTTCCCCTTGTAAAAGGTTTAACCTGGAACTTAACCTTGCCAACGACGGGCGTATATATATGCCCCGCTTGGCGGTGCTCTTGTTCAGTTATGTTCTAACTCTTTGGATGAATTTCATTGATGCTTGTCACAGTTCGCATCATATGATTTTCTTCCACTTGTTTAAAAAATTCAATACTGAACATGCGCTCATGTAAGATCCTCTACATGCATGATTTTGGGATCATCCTTCACACGCTATCAAAGAAATTAACATCCTTATCAGACGGACGAAGCAATGGGAGTAAGTAACTAGGGTCACTTGTAAATGAAATGTTCTCGATCTGCGACACGTGAGACAACTCTGTTCGTGTGTAGGATTGCAACAAAAGTGACATTACATATGTAAGAATATATGCAATATGTATAAAACAAAAGATATTCATATGATGGAAATAAATACTGAAAAGGGGATTCCTTGAAAGCAACAAACACAAACAAGAGAGAAAAGTAGCAGACTCGGTTTTATTGAGTCTGTTCGTGAGAGGTAATGTATTGTGCAACACCTCTCACGGGCCACTAGAACATACTGAAAAGGGGATCCCTTGGAAGCAACAAACACTAGAGAGAAAAGTAATAGGCTCGGTTTTATTGAGTCTGTTCATGAGAGGTAATGTATTTTGCAACATGATGTGAACATGTTAAACATATTTATGTTTATACAGTTATTTATGCAAAGCGGAAGAATTGCAGCGAGAGTTTTATTAATTATGTTTTATGTATAGAATGGCGTTTAAATGATACGAAAGTAATAGTATTTTATTATGACGAAATTAAATTGGAAATAGTTGGCAAATTTACATATCTATTGGAATATTTAATAAAGATTAATCCATCTACATGTATGTATGTCTGTTTCGATATAATGTCGTCTGGTTCAATGTAATCTAGTTTGGTATAATGTCGTCTGGTACGATATAATGTTAGAATGAATAACTGCCGGAACTATTGTGGATAGGTGTTGGTAAGGCAGCCGTTGCCAATCCGTATGTAGAATTCACTCACGTTAAGCCCAATACACCGACATATTATTTCGCCTACCAATCCCCCAAATGCCTGACGCAGTTATGTCAAATGGATAGGGCATTTACTTTACAAACGTGTTTCACCAAACTCAATGACGTAATAGAACAAACTAAATAATTGTCATTTTATTCATACTACATTTAACACATTAAATATATTGTTTATGTTTAATAATTTAATAATTATGTTATGACGTGGGTCATGGAAGTAGAATAGGTATAGGCCACTAGGTTTTTTCTCTGTCTGCTCCTATTTCTCCAGAAGTTGTCGAAGCCTGAAAAAGCAGAAAAATCACATTATCATTTATTTGTAATAACCATTATATAACTATGGTGGTATACGGTTAAGAATGTTCTTTTAACTCAGTGTTTAAATTTACTTCCGGACCTTTTCAGGGTGCAACTCTCTTTACATATGCTTCGTCGAGTTTGATACATTGTAATTTACATTTGACTTTCAATATTATAGGTTATTGCATTTGTATGGAAAACTGTTTTGGCGGAGGTGACGAGCTTGCGATGTGCAATAACCATTTTATTGAATACTTTCATATTGTTTTCTCCTAATATTATATACATTTACTTCAAGATGAGTTCCTCCCGTCATATTCACGTTATAACCGAGACAGTGACCGTGAGAAAAAACGCAACGGTCAAAACGCGAGGAACGAACGTAATTGTCTGGATGCATATTTATAGATTATTACATTTGTATTGGGATATATGCACGAATTCTTCCGCGTATTAATATTGCGCGATTTTAGGTGCATATATCCCAATATAAATCTAATAACCTTTTTATTGCATATGCATTTTTAAATTAGAAAAATAAAATAGGTTGTAACATTTAATTTTTACCAAAAACATTTATTTGAACATGACAAACATATTGTCGTTAAATCGTTGGAATTTTCACAATGAAATCAACATTGTTTACATCACGTTACATACTTTCCTTGACATGATCAGATAATTGCACCAATCACGAACGAGTTTACATTACACGTCCAATATGACTTTACAACACGTCAATATTTTTAGGTTATTATATTTGTATTGGGATATATGCACGAGTTTACATCACGTGACATACTTTCCTTGACATGAACAGAAAATTGCACCAATCACGAACGAGTATACATTATACATCCAATATGACTTTACAATACGTCAATATGAGAGATTATTAATTAACTATATTAGCCTTGTTTTACTAAAATCTCTACACACAATACGACGCAAACTCGGCCAATATGAACCGGAAGTCGGCCAATATGAAAAAAAACTAGGCCAATATGAAGAAACTCGCCAATACGAGATTAAAGTGACGTCATTCACGTTAAGTAACGTCATTCGCGCTCGCTTTTTGACATATAAATGAAATTAACGCTACTATAAATAAATGCAAAGTATGTCAAAATAATTTGATTAAAAACAAATTATAGCGTAGTGGCTGTTAATTAATAAAATTGTCATTAATTAAGTGTTTTCATATTGTCCGAGTTATTGGTCCTCGGACTGTCGTATTGGCCCGCGGCCTTTGGCGTTGGGCCAATATGACAGTCCTTGGACCAATAACTGGGCCAATATGAAACCACTTCATTAATAACATCAAAATATTGACGTTTCCTGTTGCATTGAAAGTAAGCGGAGCTTGTAACTGCGTATGCAATAATAGCGAATACTGACGTTTCCTGTTACATTGGAAGTAAATGGACATTGTAAATGCGTATGCAATACTAGGAGCAACTTAAAGGGAATGTAGCGACACAACCAAAAACCAAACAACCAACTGAAAAACTTGGAAAAGAGTAAAAGAATGATCAAAATCAGATGAATGAACATTTACTGATGGAATATTTATATATATCAACATATTTTTCATACAATTGCTGTCAATTTATCCCTGTAAATCAGTAAATATTGATATTTATAAATATTCCATATATGGTCATTTAGAAACAAAAAATATATGACCATTTAAAGGTTGTTCTAAAACGGATATGGGAGTCGCCATTTTGAGAACCATGATGTCATAGTTCCATATTATCATCTATGAAATATTGATAAATATCATTTAAAATAAAGAAAATCCCTGCAAATGAATGCAAAACCTTTTACTGGTCACATGAAGCATTATTGCCATTAAGTATTACATATTTTTCATACAATTGCTGTCATTTTATCCCTGTAAATCAGTAAATGTTGATATTTATAAATATTCCATATATGGTCATTTAGAACCGTGATGCCATAGTTCTCAAAATGGCCGCTTCCATATCCGTTTCAACAAATGATCATATCTTATTTGTTTATCATCCGATTTTTGATAATTCTTATTCAAGTTTTTCAGAACCCTCAATACTAAAGATGGTTTGCTGTCGCTAAATTCCCTGTAATCATGCCGACTTTAGATATTGATAATTTTAATAACGCGTCATGTCTCAGCTGATCGTCGGCAATATTTATTTCAAATAGCCGTCAAACTTAGCATTGACAAACTGTTGCAGACAAAAAAAAGAGGACGCATTTATTTCGCGGATCTTGGCAACCGCGTAAAAAAAGTTCGAGTGCAATATCAAGGTATGCAATATCGTATGAAAGTCAATGGAACAATACGAAAGTATACAATAATGGTATGTTATTCAAGCCAGTATTGGTTTTGACTGTTCTACTGAACATATGCACAGCGTGGTCATAATAGCATGGTCATTGACGGATGATGGACGCTATTCAAATTGTCGTTGCAATTTATAAGCAGATATGTCGCTTATAGACGCATTTAAAGTTATCTATCACTGATTGGACATTATTACAAACATCTTCGAAATGCTGTTAGGACACGGGTGCACGCCTCACCGGCGCCAATGAGTTTCGTCGGTGTGTTCTTGGGCAAGACACTTTTCTTTAGGGTTGTCCGTCGGATGCGGACGTAAACCGGGAGGTCTCATGTATCGAAGTATATCCTCCAAGCATGTCAAAGAACCATAGGAATTTATTCTTAGTAAGAATAGTGCAAGTTCACGGATTCCCATGTATCCTTCCGCTCTCTCTTGGCCACTGCATTTGGGAAGGTGATAAACTCGGTGTTTATCGTTGACGCTGAACTGACTTTAGTACTGTATAAAAGCATATATGTTAGGCTCTAAATAACTTAACCCACATGAGGTGGTGTGGTTGTAAGTGTGTCTGACCTGCAATCGGGAGGTCGTGGGTTCGAAACGCATTGCCGCCTTAGACCGAAGGCGTTATAACTGTTAGTATTTTCTTGTAACTCTTGCTTGAGAAGCAAATAATGGGTAGTGCTACGTCTGGTTGACCCGGTGTGAGAATAATGTGACTGGGTGGGGTATCATGTACTACGGCGTGGTATTCCAGTGTGGCAGCACTATATCTGCTTCAAGTAGACTGTTGATATATATATAGCAGTACACACAATCATTTACTAGACAGTCCACACTCCATTGTGCCACTGTGCCCACCTGTACCTGGATTCTCTGGTGGCTATCAGGACGGAGGGACTATAATCCTTAGAATTACACACACACACACACACACACACACACACACACACACACACACACACACACACACACAAACACACTAAATAACCTAAAATAATGTGTTAATAAGCCGCTAAACAACAATTTAAAATGTTGTTGTTGTTTGCCATACTCACCCACTGGTAGAATGTAGCTGCCCCTGAACTAGCGATCTGGATAGTCTCTGTGTCGTATCTGTCGAGTATGGTCACGACACGAGCCAGCAGCTCACTGGACACATTGTCCGCATGAAAATCCGCCACCCGTCGCTTCAACGAATCCTTGCCGTGCTTGGAAATCAAACCCTGTATTTTCGACCATTTCTTCAATGTCAAAAGCAATAGTTGAACAAATGGTTACATTATATTATAATACATGAAATGTCTGCACAATGTAAAGTCTCTCGACAGTGTGGAGGTTCATATTCAGACAACAGAACGTCTCTCAATGTGGAATTCAAAGTGTTAATACATTTAAAATATATGTGATTTTTCTTTTCACTTGTTTACAGTAAACAGTCAAAAGCAAGCATATGGTATGAACGCCAACGGTATGATAACGTGAGAACTAACCCATCAGTTATACATACTCAGTGTCAGTGTGCAAAATAGTTCATTTTATGAACATAGTTCAATGTTTCGAACCCACTTCTTGAGAGTGTTGCAACACGTTTCATAAACAACATTAAATTTTACTGAGCTTTGAGATTATGTAGTCACCGCAGACGTCGTTCACTGCAGAGATTTAACGTCAGCTGCTGCAGCGTGTTTTCTTGCATACCGGACTATAAGAATCTTTCATGGATATCCGGTGAAGATAGGGAATTCCAACCCGAGGTATAAGTGTTTTAAAACACTTATACCGATATTAAAACACTTACACCGAGGGTTGGAATTCCCTATCTGAAACGAATGCCCATGATAGATTCTTTTTCTTGCATATCAGAGACATGTTGAGCGTTGACGCCGCCAGCTACTAGCGTTTAGCATGTTTTCCTGCATACCCGATGTTGGCGCGCGTGAATTTTATCTCGACCCTAGGGTGAGATGGAAATTTCTTGCATACCGGACAAGGATATCCGTCATTTTACCGGGGCTAGATATTTCCATCTCACCCTAGGGTCGAGATAAAATTCACGCGCGCCAACATCCAGTATGCCGGAAAACATGCAAAACGTTAGTAGCTGGCGACGTCAACGCACAACATGTCTCTGATATGCAAGAAAAAGAATCTATCATGGGTATTCGGTTCAGATAGGGAATTCCAAACCTCGGTATACGTGTTTTAATCGGAACCTCGGCAGAGCCTCGGTTTCGATAAAAACACTTATACCTCGGGCTGGAATTCCCTATCTTCACCGGATACCCATGATAGATTCTTATAATCTAGTCCCGGTAAAATGACGGATATCCTTGTCCGGTATGCAAGAATATAAAAATATTTCATGGGTATCCGGTGAAGATAGGGAATTCCAACCCTCGGTATACGTGTTTTTATCGGAACCGAGGCTCTGCCGAGGTTCCGATTAAAACACGTATACCGAGGGTTGGAATTCCCTATCTGAACCGAATACCTATGATAGATTCTTTTTCTTGCATATCAGAGACATGTTGTGCGTTGACGCCCCCAGCTACTAACGTTTTGCATGTTTTCCGGCATACCGGATGTTGGCGCGCGTGAATTTTATCTCGACCCTAGGATGAGATGGAAATATCTAGCCCCGGTAAAATGACGGATATCCTTGTCCGGTATGCAAGAAAAGTCTAAACATTTTATTTTTTAAATCATGGTTTTATTTGACAACAGAATTGATCCCTTTTTTCCATTCTAGTAGATATGGATATAATGTAGGATTTAAGATGGTAACATACCAAATTTTAAGCAATTTTTTTTTCCATATTTTTTCCGTCATTTGTGATCATTTTTTGTTGTCAACAAAATAGGGGGTATGGGTAGCTCTGAGTAGAATCAGATTTTTCTTTTTCAGTAGTGGAATACATATATAAAAGTAGATACTGAGCTAATTTTATTTTCGATCTCCATGTCAATATTGTGTGTACAGTATTTATAACTCCAAAATGGGTGTAATTTAAAGATTTTTTAATAAAAAATCATTAGAAGCCTTGTGACCTATATATTTTTTTACTTGTTTTGAAAGAAATGTCAAAGGACCTTGACATATACAAGTTTTAAAAAAAGTTGATCATTTGAACATTTTTTTTTATCTTGAATTAATTTTTCGGTAAAAACAAAAGTGGGTGGGGTACGGTCCATATATGTTTGCTTTTTAAAGTAAAAAGACGAATGAAAATTACAACTGTTTTTGTATGATTTGAAAGACATGTATATATGCAATCGAAAATTAATTGTTGTTTTTCAATAAACGTAATGTTATGAAAACAATTGTGAAAATGTTCAATGACTATATTTTTCCTCTTTTTAGTGAAATTTTGAAGTTAGAAATATATGCCTTTTACAATGAAGTCTAGTGGGGAAAAAGTGTGGTGACCTAGCCTTTTTTTGATAATTTTGAATCTAAATTATACCAAAGAAGATTTAAATATGAATTTAAAAAAAAATCATCACTACGTCCTTTCCCAGCCAACCTCCTTAAACAGCTTTAACTAAAACATAAAAAGGCATACCTTCAACTCGATCTCCCTATTACCCAGTAGTAAGAAAGTGGCTGCCATGACGGCGTGCACAGCAGTGGGAGGTTTCGGGTAACTTCTGATCTCCGATATTGTCTTCTGATCCATTTCTAACACTGCGTGGCGTAGCCGCTTTAACCGACGTAGCCGTGACAGAGCCGCGTCCGCGTCCATCGCGAGCTTGCCCAGTTGTCTCTTGATCGACGTGCCACTAATGCTGTGCATCGTCCGCTCGAGAAGGTCGAGGTCCTTTTTAGACATAGCTTCTTTTAGATCTGAACAGAATAAAACGCGGTACATGTTATACATCACATGGATAAAAGGAGTAAAACCAGTTACATATTGACAGGGAGTACGTTATAACGTACTCCCTGATATTGAGCAAAACGTCGCCTAGCAGTAGGCATTGCTATCCTTCGATCTTCCGATATCATAGATAGCTATCGACATATCTATCGAGTTGTATCTATCAATCTTCTGTTTCCGATATCATATATATATCACTCGTTTATCGATCTATATATATCGACCTATCTATCGATCTGTGTCTATCGATCTTCCGCTTCCGATGTCAGATATATCACCCGTTATACGTATCGACCTTCTTTTTTATCGATACTGAATTCAGTGATATAATATACATGTATATATATTTCGCTCTTCCGATAGGTATAGTCGATAATACCATTTATTATAAAATCAAAAATTTAAAAGAAAATGATTGGACAGACGGTGGTCACATGATTCCCTATAAAAAAGCGTATTGACCTGAGGAAAGGCTAACAATGCATATTGACTTTTCGTATTGACTCGTAGGCGGGGCTAGAAAATGGTCACGAGCGAAAAGCGCTGGGGACGAATGATACAATGACGTATGTTAACTATCATCCAATCAAATTCGGCGTTACAACTGTGGTTCGGTCACAACAACCAAAATGGACGCCGACAGATTCGCAAAGTTATCGACTGAACAGAAAACTAAAATTTTAGAAGACGTGAATTCTGATAACACCAAAAAGTCAACAGTTACTGCAGTAAATGTACTTCGGGAGCTATTGAGATCACTCTTTGTCGGTTGTTGTCAACTTTTTAAAGACACTTGGGTTAGAATTTTTCCCCTGGGATTTTATAATAAAACAATAATTGCCTTTTTAATATCGGTCAATACATTGTTTTATCGACCTGAGAAAAGGGATATTGACCTCGTTTATCGATCTATTCGTCCTCGGTCAATATCCCTTTTCTCAGGTCGATAAAACAATGATGTATTGACCTCATCAAAAGGCAATAATTGTATAATATATATCGATCGTTATAATCAATAATATTCATATATATAGGTCTATTTATATATATATATTTTATTTCAAACAATAGGCATTCCTGCCCATGAGTTCACAAATATCAATAAATGCAGAATTACATGCATATGATATAGTAATACGCATAAATTTAGTTGATACAAACATATATACTTAAATGTTATTTACTCATATATATACGTTTTTTTTGTGTTTTTTTAAAGATGTTGTTTTAAAGAAATGAAAAAATAAACAACAAAACAAAAGGAAACGTACATTGAGATAAATAATAAAGTAACATAAATATACATATTCCAGTTCTGTTGAAAACAAAGGAGTATGTAGAGTGGAGAAAAGTGGGTTATTTATTACAATTTGAATCACCGCATTTCTTAAAGCTCTTAAAAATATATGTGGATATATTTTTTGTATTGTTTTAATATTTTCTGAAGTTTAATTAAGGATATTCTAATTTTTTAATTTAATCAGTCTTATGTCTAAATATGTTTTAAAACTGAAATTTGAGAAAAGAATGTAAGTATTTGCTCTATTTGAATTGTTTAACTGTTCTTTCCAATTTTGAATACAATGGTCTCTAGGTCCTTTTTTTTTAAATATTTAAAAACAGGTTAATATTTTTGACTTTTTGAAAAATCCACACATCGTTAAAACTCATTTTTTCTAATAAGTCTTTAATTTGTAATGCCCAGTTGTGTTTGTTTGGATATTTAGTGATATGATCGATCATCGTGTTATATGTTTGTTTAATATATTTTCTATTGTCAGCGCGGGTTTATAGCATATTTTTCTCGTATGCGGCCCTCGAGAAGCAATATAAATCGCATATACTCGAAAAATTATGCTATAAATATTACTTAACACGACTTCAGTTGTCAATCATTTATCCCTTTCAACCAGCCCAGCCAGTAAGTACAAATAATAGCATGTGTAACTGTATTATGACATAACCTACTGTATTGTCAATATACTCCAACATCAATAATATGGCTGAGATATCTAAGTACTGGCGTTATGTTGATTGGGATAAAGTAGTTTAATACAGGTATCTTGCCTCTGCTAATTTTCTCCAAGTAAAGTTTCTTCTTTGCGGCGCTCGCGTCGCCCCTGTCCTCCATACCTCGTTCCTCAAATCGCTCGAGCCAATGTGATATCGTGTCCGCATAGCCAAGCTTGGTGGCATTCATGAGTTCCTTCCGAATATCCGACAGATCTGGCTCCTATTTGAAAATAAAAAATAACAATAAAAGCATCGCGTTTATTGACAACAAATTAAAACCATTCATATTTCCGCAAAACAATTATTAAAGAAAGCTTTGATCTAATGTTTTGTCAGTAACAACATAACAACAACACTGTATCTCGGTCCTGATAAAGTACATATTAAATACAGAGGAAAAGTACTTACTGGATGGTACAATAAAATAACACACTTACCTCGACAATACATGTTCGTCTCATGAGAAAGTTACAAATATTCCGTCGTGTTCCGGAACTCTCGTCCTTTACGTAGATCTGTAGTGCGTATTCTCCCACCGACGGGGGCGACACCTGAACCACAGCAAGTTCTCCGTTCTGCTCTAACACAACATGGCTGTTTAATTTCGTTCGTGATTCGTCGTTCTTTAGAAGCTCTGCCTCAAAGAACAATTCCTTATCCTTCGGAAGAGCAAACCGAAAAGACGTGACTAGTTCAGAGTCTATGTTTACAATGGCATGTTTATGAGTAAGACATTCAATCTCGCAGTTCTCCATGTCTAGACCGGGACCCCAGCCTATTGACGGAATCACCGGTAGAGGTTCACATTCCGGCATAGGTTCGGAACAGATTATTTTGAAATCACAGATCCAGTCTGATGGCAGCTGTCGTGTATCATCAGTACAGTGGAGTTCTAGCTTATACACTCCACAGACGGGTATACGGATTTCGAAACGTGCCTCTTGCTCCTGGGTATAATGAAGAAGGTACCGGTCTAAAAGTAGTTCTTCATATTCCCCTTCCGCCGCACAGTCCCGCTGCATGAACAGAGTGTACTTGAATTTATATATTTTCGCCCCGTCTGCAGGAAGACTGATACTGACCATCACCTGACCAGACTCCGCGTGAATCACACACGAGTTGTTATGAGACTTCAGTTCCAGCTGTAGTTCGTAAAAAGCAGGTTGTAAGAAAGGCAGATTTTCGAACTCTGATATTGTTAACGGAATCCTTAACAGCTGCCAGCATGGGTCGTCCGGAAAACATTTTGTGATGAATTTGTCCGGATCGGTCAGGAAGAAAAAGTCATTTACCGTGTCGGTGATCGGTTGTCGCGAATCGTCGTTATCGTTGTGAAAGGAATCGCACTCTACCACGGCCCATCGACCGCTGCTATAACCATGGACCGAATGTCTGGCCCAGTTCGGGTGTACAAATCTCCATTCATTCTGAACGTAAACGGCGTTCCATGTATTTTTCATAGTTCCATGCGTTACTTTGTCGCCAACATCATACATGACACCTTTCGCAACACCGTTAATGATCACACACGGAATTCCAGCACGCCTACAAATAGAAAGAATATGCACGAGTTTGAACAGACACATGCGTTTGGACCAGATTATTTTTTATATTGGCAGTTTCTAGATTCGGTAATAATGAGAAACTAGATTTTATTTGACCAAACGTGTATTCAGCATGCCATCATTACAACATGTGTTAAGGACTATTGGCCGCCATTTTTTAAAAAATCCAAAACCGATGGGATAATGGTCAAGGGATATAATGGGCACAGTTTCTGCCATATAAGTATTCTTTCTAATATTATGTTCACAGCAATAGCGTTGCATTATTGCCATGTACTATATGGTTGAAACTGCTCATGCCTAAAATATGCATTTGATTGAGAATTTCCCTTGACCATACCCCATCCATTTTGGGTCTATTTTTATAAAGATATAGGCCTATCGGCCCATAGTTCTTAGGAGACACAATGTGTTCTTCTCTTTATAGTGGCCTCTTAATTCTAGTTTGACTGTAGTAAGATATACCATAATGTAAGGAAATCAAACATTACCTGCAAAGAACGGCAAACAGTTCAGAGTATGTAGCGCGTCCCTGTCTGATGTTGTACAAGAATCCGAATGGACTATCCTGATTTATCTCCCCTGTCTTAACAGTAAGTGGTAGACGTTGTGCGACAACCCATCGGTAGATGGCTCTCACTATTGACAGGTCGTTGACAATGTCCGCTTGAAGGTAGTTCATTAATTCTTCGAAACTGTTCGCCAACTCGGCTGCTGTCTGAACACAAAAATGTAAACATTGTGGATTCTAAGTAATCATGTCACACATAATGCTAGTAGATGAGTATGGTATAGACGGTAGGCCCATGTCCACATAAATATATACTTTGATCTGAAGAATGAGAAAAAACATTCTGTTCAAGAACTCGTATAACTAATATCATAGTGGAGACTGACCTATAATAATAACTGCTGACCAATGCTAAAAAATGGACTATAACAGAAAGCTCGCAATGTAATTACACATCAAGTAACAAATGATATTATATAAAGGCAGGGCCTTTTTACAAGTTTTGGGGAAAGGGCCTTTTGGCCTAAATTGGTGAAATAATCCATGAATGGGGAATAAAATTTCCAGAGGTAAGTTTAAAAAATGAGGAATACTGCATGATTTTTTAAAGAAATTTGGGAAAGGGGCCTTATACAGGCCGCTGCAAAGAAGGGTAAAAAGGCCCTAATATGCTAGTTATTGTGGTATAAATACAATAGAGCATGAGTCTTGCACGTGTACGGACGATAATGCACTCGCTAACGCTCGTGCATTATCTCCCCGTACACGTGCAAAACTCAGGCTCTATCCTATACTAAATAACACATCCTCTTGAGTGTGCGAGTGGATATTATCAACCCGAGAATGTAATGTCGCCGTGGTACCATAGCTCTAATGGTTTTCCTTTGTTCTTGCTTATGATATATTTTTCATAAACCTGAAGATCTGAACCTAAACCGTGCTATAAATGCCGGTATATTTCAGCCGTGCTATAAATGATAGATTCGGCAGTTATACCATGGCCTACTCCATTTTACACGCGCATAGTTGTAAGTTTACCACACAACTCCTATTTTTCTCGTATGCGATTTATACTGCACTACGGGAAGCAATATAAATCGCATATACTCGAAAAAATTATGCTATAAATATTACTTAACACGACTCCAGTTGTCAATCATTTATCCGTTTCAACCAGCCTGCGGCTCTCGAGGAGCAGTATAAATCGTTATACTCGAAAAAGTATGCTATAAATATTACTTAAATATGCCCGTAGCTATGCACTGAGGCACACAGAGCGAGGCACATTTTTTTACATATTTTATAAACAACTTCAATATCGATTATAATCAGTCATTGACAAAAAACATGTCTTACTTAAAATTACAAAACTATTCGATGTGTGTGTGTGTGTGTGTGTGTGTGTGAGGAGGGGGTGGGGGGGAGGGGAGGGGACGCCTGTCTCCGGACCTTTATAGAAAGGGATTTGCCGCGGTTAAATTCAGGACTGGCTACGGGCCTGCATTATGGAAGAATTTGTAACAGAATTTCAGACATAATAAGTCGAGCACTCGAGATAATAAGATGCCTGTCTCCGGACCTTTATAGAAAGGGATTTGCCGCGGTTAATTTTAGGACTGGCTACGGGCCTGCATTATGGGCCTGCATTATGGAAGAATACGGGAAGTGTGTGCTGGATTCAATTTGTGCCAATGTACGTGATCTTAAAACAAACCTGCATCTCATGATTCTTGAGTTGTGCAGTAAAGACTGGTATTTTATTGGGCATTAATCCCATGCAAAGTCACATAGACTTGCAGACTTAAACTTGCTAAGTCTGCGGCAGGTCAAATATAGTCAATTTGCGTGGAAAAAGCTCATGTAACAAAAAGTATAGTCAATCTGTGGAATCAAATAAGCAGGGCAATTACAGACAGTATTTGTTTGTTTGAATGATGCTTTACGTCATTTTAGCACATATTAGGTCTCGGTCGATTTTTTGTTGTAGAGGCAAAACACCCCATTTTTTTCCTGCAGGGTAGTACCAGTACTTGTGATGCGTGTTTATATAGAGACATACCACGGCACATTGTGAAGAGAAAACTTAAAGATATGTTAATGAACTATCCGATTGTGTGCATTTGTTTATTTTAAACGATACCTGAAGTGCTTTTTTGGTCCACTCTCTGTATATTCACTGGGGTTGAATATATCCGACTTAGTGCAGGTAGAAGGTTGTGGTGCAGGGGTAACCATCCTGATCTTTTTCGACACACGTCTGCGATAAATAGTGTAAACGTATGCAATAAAAAGTGAACTGCAATAAATAGTGATATTCTGCAATGAATAGTGTACAATATAAAAAGTGTAAAGTCTGCAATAAATAGTGAAAACGATAAAGCTAAAGCTATAAGCTTTTTTTTTTTAAAGCTAATTGGAATAAAAGTATAGTATGAACATATAATTAGTGTAAAACGTCTGCAAAAATAGTATTTAAAGATTAATCAGTGTAAAAGTCTGCAATGCATAGCGTAAAACTATGCGATATATAACATTGCGGACTGTACACACGGACGAAGCCCCAATTTGTAACAGAATTTTCAGACATAATAAGTCGAGCACTCGAGATAATAAGTCGAGTGCTCAAGATATTAAGTCGAGCGCTCGAGATAATAAGTCGAGCGCTCGACACTTCAAAATCGTATTTTGACAACGTACCCTATTTGTTCTTTCGGCAGTTGTAATAGCAGCCAAGCTTTCAATTGATGATAAAGACGACTCTGACGAGAACCTGCGATAATCCAACAGCCATTGACTTGTTTAACTCCGTGGATAAAGACGAAGGCGTTGATGGCGCGGATTTACTCAAAGACCGACCCGTGCTTCTCTATCATAGATACAGATCGTGTAACACCTTTCCGCTCGCGAGGTGTTTGTCTTTTTCCGATTGACACTTTTCTCTGTCATAGTTTTGGACAGTGGGTCCCATTCAATGTTAGTGATGCTGGTCTAGATGTTCTCAGTGAAGCTTTGAGATATTATAGGACGTGGTATAGAACTTGATTTTTTACCTTTTTCCAGTCTTTATTTAAGCCTTCATTTGATTTTGATAAAAAATCGATTTAGGACAACCTTGAGTAAAGAGCTCCTGGACTCGTAATTAGGCTAGTGGTTCTGTCCCACATCTTGTGTGTTTAACAGTGGTAGTGTTTGACGATAAATCAAATTCAAAATCAGAAGATGAGCTTTCAGATGGCATGCTCAGCTTCCTGAGTTTTTGGAACCGCTGTCAAATGAGTCAACATGATACCGAGTTTGACAATACTTCTATCAAGTTTGAGTTTAACTGCCGTTTTGAATGATTGTTGTTTTCCAAGTTTCTGTTTCTCAATCGTCGGAACAGCATTTTCCATAAACCCATGACGGACGGTCGCAGATTCATGACATTATGCTGATGGTTTGCAGCAGTAATGAGGGTTTCGCTTTCTTTCATAATAAAGCGAGGGACATCTGCTCATCTGCCACATCGGGTTTTGAATTGTTGACTTCTTTTTGCAATCAACGGAATCGAATGTGTTAGGCGGTAAACACTCTTTCAGTGTTCTTCCGGTGCTCTATTACAGTCTGTTATATCCAGCATTTGGCTCCGGTGGTTCTGAACCAAACGGTGACTTTTTACTTTTGAAATTACAGAAAGAATTGTGTTCTTTTTGGTCTGGCACCGTGATAAGCAAATGTTGGTCATTGCACGAGAACGACCGCACACGTCAAGAAACCAAGCGTCGTTATCTTCATTAATAAGTGAGTGCATACCTTCAGTCCCTTCTGAATTCGTTTTGACGGAGGTGGAAACTCTTCTAACATATCGTTCTCAGAGGTTTTCAGTTAGCATGTCATCCAGAGATAGGCTTACTCGTTATATCTGTCTCACCTGAAAATGGCTGTCTCAGAGATCTTTGAAAACATGATATTCTTTTCTTCATCTTTGACTGCGGTTGGTGTCCCTCCCTCGCGCATCGAGCTGGACCGAAACAGGAGTTTTAATGAAGTGTTTCCCGTATATAAGTGTCATCCATTTTGTCTCGTATGTTTACTTCCTGCTTAATTAGGTGAATATTCACTTTTATTTATTGCCCGCCTTTGGGCAAATGTTCGTTTTCTTTTTCTTTATAAATAACACTATAGTATATAAACAGTATATGTTATAAAGTGCAGGTCAACCACGTCCGTTAAAACGTACATTGTTTAGCACGTCATAAATGTTACCGTGGTTTACCACGTTTCGCATAAACGTCACAGTGTTATGCACGTCATAAAAGTTACCGTGGTTACCACGTCGTCGTAAAACGAAAATTTCAGACCGTAAAACCACTCACATTAAGAATTGAAAATCTTAGCATGGTTATATCTTAACTAAACTGTTGTTACCACGTCCACATTAGCGTTACATTGGTTATCACGACATGCAAGATACCATGGTTACCACGTCCGCATAAAAAGTTAGTAGACACCACGTCCGCATAGAGATTATGTAGTAATTACCACGTCTGCATACGTATTGAGCTGAAGTAGCATCCACAATATAATCCTTACCATAAGGTTTCACACTATTTTGTTTATAAAATGTAGACTTAGTTTCAACTTTACTGGTTAACTTAAATTGGACTATTTTAGCTTTTGTCGAATACTCCTTTACTCTTTATTAGTTGACCATCACGCCAGTTTGACTGACCGGATGAATACTGTTTGAGGCTATCGATCAAGATATCCAAACTGAAGTTTATTTCGATTATTAATTAATGCAAACTGTGTTTGTTGTTGATCATCAAATTATGTATACTAGCCACTGTTGTAGGTATATCACGAACGACAGTGTTAACTCGTTTTTGGCTTGCCCAGTAAGTAAGTCAGTGTGGTGTCGGGTGATAACAACCGTGTGTGGTACTAGTATCGTATTGTACTTGGTGTTTTAATCGATATGTCATCATCACCTGTTGATTTTTGACAAGATTATGCAATGATAACAAGCATAAACATGATAACAAGTCGACACTCAACTTGGGACATCATTTATGTACATACATGTCACTGTTACCGTACTTGAACCTGGATCTGACTGTGAAGATGTATAACAAAATGTAATTGTATTTGCTCAGCTATACCACTCTTGTTGAATCTGTACGCAGCGAGCACAGGGGTAGTGCATTATAATCAGATCGCTATCATACAAGCGTATGTTTTCGTATCATATAAGCGCTATCTACAGCTGTTGATGTAGACCCTAACTATTAGTACGGGGATCCCATCTACTTCGTAGCGTAACAGTAACAATTGCAGATAGTTTTCTAACTCCTTTAGTTAAGTAATGATTTTTTTGTTGGTAAATATATATATGACTTTCACATCACCCCATAACTGCTTTGGTAATTGTTTCGCACAAAATTTGATACTTTGATGATTTTATACCTATTTTTTTACAAAGTATAACATTAAAATAGAATAACTAATACACAAAAATAACGCAATTTACGAAACTAAAAAAGATAATAATGATTCTCGGATTTTTACTTTAATAATTCCAAGTAATTTTTTTTGTGTTTGAAATTGTCAGATTTTTATGGTAAGCCACACACAATAAAAACCGTTAATGTTTGTTTTATATATTTCACTGATCTAACCTTTCGTACTATATATGCACTAAATCTGTTCTCGCAATGTACATATTCCCTAGGGAGTGAGGTATGTGTACAGGCTGACGAAACATGTTAAAGGGACACTGTCCGTAAGTAAACCTGCAGTAATACATTCGTGAGGTTTGAAAAAAAAAAAAGCTTTTATAAAATAATGTGGGGATCCACCATTATTTACATTTTCTGCTGATCAAATGACATCCATTAGCATAGCTTTTATTAGGTTGTAACATCTGGCGCCGGTTACGCTGTTGAATTTTCGTCAAAAAATCTTGGTTTTATTTAGTAAATATTCAGTAATGGTTGATGTGTTATATTTGTCAACGTATTTATGTTGTGTGTTATAGGCTAAAAGTTTACGGACAGTGTCCCCTTTAATTATATTTCAAGCGTGATATCAAAATCAGACAGGCAATATACAAACAGGGTTGCTGCATTAATGTACATACGTTGGATTTTATTTACAGGACTACAGTACAGCGGTCTAACAGTCCAAACAAAAGAGTCAAACTAAAAATACATGTAACACCATTACGTATTTCACATGAGATACCTTTTATAATCAAACAAATTAAAAAAGTATCACACAAGTACTCTTGTCTTTCAAGGACACCGAATTATTAAATATTCAGAAAAAAAGGACATCTCAAAAATCGGCGTGCCGCAGACGGAAAACTGAACCACGGACCTCTATCCCGGCTGCGGCACGCAGATGTTTGAAATGGCAATTTTTCTGAATAAAAAAAAAAATGTTGCAAACATGTATCACCCCATACAGGATTCACACGATGCTACTTATTATGTGTATTTGATAATTAAACGGCCGATATGTTTGCATATTCATATATAATGTTATATACGAGTCGACAAAGTACGCAATGGTATGGGGGTGTTAATGTAAATAATTGTCAAACGTTGATACATTATCGACAGTATCGGGTGCTAATCTTATCAGGTAAACAACCAATGTATATGTAAATAATAAATGACAGATATTATACCAAGTGCTATATCCGATAATAATGTTTGGCAATGTTA